>JAOTOL010001531.1:760000-1290000 GCA_034440575.1 Imbricaverruca yamaguchii | reverse complement strand
TGAAATGTGCGGAAATTCATGGCCGCAGCATTTTCTCCTAGTATTTAAGTTGATGTGCTTTAATGCAATACCACTTTGCCGTAATGCGTTTTGCTTCATTTCCTCCCATTTTCTACGTATTTGAAGCAACTAAAGGTGCGTATTTATAGGAGGTATGCTCCATTAACGTGCAAAATAGCTTGTTACGGATTTTCTTTCGAACCAAAAATTACATGTGCAAAAATGCGTCCAGCATTGGATAGACCTTAAGCAGAAAGACTTCTGGGCCAGATAGACCCTTCATCTACCTACAAATCACAGCCCCCCACTCCACTCCCCCCTCCGCTACCCTAATTCTGCCCCCATACTTTCAGCGCTACGAAGGTATTCTTGCCAGTTGTGCATAATCAGTGGCGTCGCCACGAAATTCTTTCAGGGGGCAAGGTCGAAAAGGGGCTTTCTGCTCCCCGAAAAGGGGCCTCCATTGTGTTAGGACCTCCTATTGTTTTAGGCTCTTAGTATGGTTCGGGAATGGGAAACATGATTTCATATTAATGTACTGTTTGTTCTTGGCATGGTGCATTATTTACTCAACACGCAAAAGCAATAATCATTATTTTTCGCTGAGAACTGAGCCATACCAGGGTATAAATACTTTGACACTTAGGTATATGTGGATAAATACCTAAGTGTTAAAAACAACCAACGTCTCAATGCTTTCTCTAACAAAAGAATCTTCCCGCTGACCACTAGATTGCAATGAGGCTGATCTTAAGGATATCTTACAGATATCTCCCATTGATCAACCCACTTTTATGTCCTCCAAAAATAACTAAATATATCTAGATTCATCACTACTGTTATTTATTACCACCAGCTTGATGCCCTGAGCAAAGCTTAAGCGATCATTTCTCAGTCCTAGGACGATAATTTCGCGTAGGTGAAAACAAGAAGTGCGTTGCATGAGTTTTGTGATCGGAATCTTAGGAATTTGCGAATTTTTCTAACACTTGGTGCTGGCTCCAAGGCACCTGTCAAACAAGTTAAAATAACAAATTCTTCGAATAAATTAACGCGCCTGGGATTTCGACACCTATTTTGTGAAAGAGGCCCTGTCGAAATGAAATGATTAGTGATCAACTGAATTATCCTGTGGAGGGGCCTAATCTACCACTATCTTTCCTGATTCGTCGGATTTCAATCCTAACTCCCCCACCCAATTCTACGGTTATATTTTGGTATCCCTTGATAAATAAACTCACACTGCTGAAATTGCACCTATACCACAACAACCGGATCGGTATCCGAAAATGTAAATCTGGAGCCCCCCAAAATTAGGATGGATTCCCTAAAAATAAATGCCAGTGTCAGTAAAATGGCTCTAGAGCACAGAACATATTACCAGATTCCTTCACAAATTGTGTACGCCGCCGAAAAAAAAACATACCGAATCTCGAAAAATCGAGATGGGATATAAATACATGGCGCCAGGGTTTTTAAATGTCGGGCCGGAATTCGGACTTTTGAGAGAAAAGAAATCAGAAACAATCCACAAAAATCGCATTCAGCTCAGAAAACTGGCGCTGGGTACACGGAACCACGCGCCTGGGAGCGATAAGCCAGGCTGGGTCACAGAAAAATCGCACCGAAGCCCCAAAACCAAACTGGGGCCCACAAATTTTCGTTAGAAGAGCACAACGGGGGCCGAAAATACTGACGCTCTAAAGCACACAATCTCCCAAAAAGCGACAGGGTTGCATGGAGCTCTAAAACATGCGTTGCAGGCCTAAATAAACATACAAGGAGCACTAAGAAAAAGTATGCTGGAAGCTCTTAAGACACGCGGGAACCATACTAACCCACAAGGGTCTGAAAAGGTGGCTGGAACCACAAAAGGCAAAATGGTTCCAAATCGAACAAAAGGACGGGGGGCTAAATATGCACATCTGGATCTTCGAAAACGCCCTGACACGTAAAAATATCCTCCGTGCATAAAAAGCAACAAAACCCTAAAACGAGCAGGAGTTTAGAAAATGTATTAAACTTGAACTTAAAATATATTGCCAATCACTTTGAAATGTAAAATTTCCCAATTTTAGGCATGCATGGTATTTTCGTACGATGCTACGGTTTCTGTTAGGCCTTCTGCCTTTTGCTAATTAGTGTCACATGATAAACGTGCGCCATATTTGACGTGCTGCAATGCTTAGTATGGGCGCTCGCTGCGATAGGTCGAGTAATTAAATCAGATCATTAATTTCCTACCTCCCACATTTTCTGGTAGTTATGAAATGCAGAATCCTCACAGCTTTGACGCACCTGATATCTTTGCTGATATCCTCCCAGAATGGCTGTCGAACCGAGGCCCTTCTTCGGTGTTCTTTCTTGGACCCGCTGCGTCTTTCTGAGCAGAGGCCTAATGTATTTTCGAAACCCCTCCTCGTTTCAGTGTGTTGTTGCTTTTTCGGGCACCGATGATTTTTTAACGTGTCGGGGCGTCTTCGAAGATCCCGATGTCTTCATTTAACGCCCGGTGCTTTTGTTCGTTTTGGAACCACGTTGCCATTTGTGGCCCAGCCTCTTTTTTAGGCTCTGGTGCGTCCTTATGACCTCTGTGTACCATAAGAGCTTCTTGTGTATTTTCTTAGAGGTCCAGGTATGTTTGTTTTATGATTGCAACGCATGCGTTAAGGCCCTGTCGCTTTTTGGGAGACTATGTGTGTTTTGGAGGGCTAGCTGTATTGTCGGCCCCCGTTATGCTCTTAGGTTCATGTTGTGCTTTTTTTTTGGGGGGGCTTCTGACGCACATTTGTGGTGCTCCAGTACGGTTTTGTTGCTTCGGTGCGGTGCTTCTTAGTCCCAACGCGATTTATCGCGCCCAGGCGCGTGGTTCCGGGGACCCAACGCCAGTATTCTAGGCTCAACGAGACTCTTGTGGATTTTTTTGTTGTTGTAAGTTCCGAATCCCGGCCTGATTTTACGAGCCCTTGGCATTTGGGAGTTTTTGCATCTCACTTCTATTTTTTAGATACGGTATGTTTTTTCAGTGCCATACGCACTGCGTGAAGGCATCTGGTTGCATGTTCGGCGCTCCAGAGCCATGCTCATGAACAGGACATTTATTTTGTTAAATCCAATCTTATTTTGGAAGGCTCCAGCTTGATTATTTTCGGATACCGATTCGGTTTTTGTGGTCATGCTGTCCTTAGGTGTGGGCCTAGACGCCAATTTTGTGGAGCTTTGACGGTACTACCGATGGGAATTGTGGGTCCCGAGCGCGATATTTTGGGGGACAGATTCGGGTTTGTGGGAAGCGTTGTACTTAGCTGTTGCCCCAACGCGATTTTGGCGGTTCCTATCGAAAGTTATCGAGCCTCGGAACGTATTTTCGTGGGCCCGAAGTACTTATTTGGAGACCCCTGCGCGAATTGTGGTGGACCGACGCGAATTTTGGTGACCCCAGCGCGAGTTTTGGAGCCCCGTCACGATTCTTGGGAGCTTATGCCTCTCAGGATAGAGGGGGCATTTGCCCCTTTGATATGACACTGCGGCCACTGAAGGAGTATATTTTTATCCCAGAGTGACATTCCGGTTAAGAATTGATTTTTTGAGCAGCTGCAACTTTTGGAGCCCGGCGCCCCCTTCTGGGCCTCCAGGGTGATTTTCAAGGGCGGCGACGCGATTTTTTATATATCATCCAATGTGATCTTTTGGGTCCCGACGTCATTTGCTTGGATCCCTAATGCGAGCTTTAACTGCCTCGACACTTTTTTGGGTCTAATACGTTTTAGGTTTATTGACGTCATTGTTGGGCCCCAGAGTTGGAGTGTTTTTGTGTTGATTGTGTGTTTTTGTGAGTGTTTTCAGAGTTGAACCCATGTCCGGAGTGCTTTTCGTTGCTCTGGCTTCATTTGTTTTGTTCCCAATGAGACTGTTGTGGAATGGTACGACCCGTCGTTCCACTATATTTATTTTCATGGTCCGGTCGTAATTTTTTAGTACGCCCAGGCTCAGCGTGATTTTCAGGGTCCCCGGCCGGAATTTTTTGGTCCATGCCGTAAATTTGAAGCACACCGGCACAACTTTTACCATCTCTTAGGGGTTTCTTGCAAATTATAGGCCTCATCTCGCGTCATAAGTATCTCGTCCCATTTCCTGGAGCCTCTTCACCGGCTTCCAACGTCTTATGTCCCACCCTCCTCCATATTCAATGTCCTCCTCTCTCATCTTGAAGGGCCTTCTCTTACATCCTGGGGCTCTTTACCATTGCATGGGGCTTCCTCTCGTGTCCCAGGGGCATTATCTGCCAAATTAGGGGCCTCCTGCCACGCCTCGTGGGCCTCCTCCTTTATCCTGGCAAAGCTTTACCAGTCTTGAGAGAATCTTCAATTATGGAAACCTCACACCCCTTCATACCTGTTACCACTCCCATCTTAAGGGCCTCCTCTCATTTTCTTGGAAATCTTTCTAGTCTTCTGGGCCTCGTTCAGTCCTGTAGACTTACTCCTTTTCGGGGGACTCCTCTCGAGTCCGGCAGGGCCCTCATTTTTCTTCTAGAGTCCTTTGTCAAATTAGGGGCCTCCTCTGACGTCTTGGGGACCCCTTAGTCTGCGTTTTGATTCGAACTTCGCCCATCTTAGGGGCGGTAACTTAATTCCTGGTGGACTCCTCTTCTCTCCCAGGTTCCTCCTCTTCCAAATTGTACACAACCTTTCCTATCTCAGTGGCCTAGTTATTTCCCGAGGACCTCCTTGGCCATCTGCGAGCCTTCTTTTCCGCCTGGGAGCTATCTCCCTTATCCAATGGCCTTTCTCTCCAATTTTAGGGCCTCCTCGTTCATCATGGGGTCTTCTTTCTAATCTTGTGTCGTCCTCTTTCGAATTAGGTGCCTCCTACCATGGTTCTGGATAATCCTTTTCTATTTTAGTGGAACCTCACTCGTTTTGGTGCCTGTTTTTGCGTCTCCGAAACCTCATCTCATGTCCAATGGCTTTATTTTCCGTCTTAGTGCCTCCTCTCACTTTCTGGGCCCTCCCTTTCCGTATTGGGGCCTCCTTTACAATTCTGGTGGCCCCCGTGCCAATTTTCGGCACTCTTGATTTCTTGGGCCTCCTACCCTCTCCTAGGCGACTCCTTTTTAAAATTATGGGACTCCTTTCACGTCTTGGAGGCATCCTCATCTTTGTTTGGAGCCTCATTATCCTCCTAGCAGATTGCTTTTGCGTCCTAATCTTCAATCTTCCCTTCTAGGGTACTCCTCTTATAAAATGTGGGCCTCATCTGGCTGGTCTCAGTGGCCTTCTCTCCTTCCTAGGGGGACATTCCTACCCATCTTGGGGCCCCTCTTGCGTCCGGATAAACATCTCCTATCATTATTTTCTATTGTCGTGTCCTCCTTCCATCTTGGGGGCCTCGTTTTCCAAATCAAGAATATCTTGCCACCCATCGGAAGCCTTCTCGTGTAACCCTGGGTGGCTTCTTGCTCGTCTCGGTTGCATCCTTTTCGTCCTGGAGGTTTCCTTTTCGTCTTGGGGTTCTTCTTTTCGTCATGGAGCCTCCTTTTCGTTCTGGGGGCCTCCTTTTCGTCATGGGGGCCTCCTTTTCGTCCTGGGGCCTGCTCAAATTTCAGGGGGCGGCGCCCCCCAGTCTCACGGCAGGGGGAAATTTCCCCCGCTCCCCCCGGGTGCGACGCCCCTGTACATAATGGCTGCCACTTGTCATGCCACTAGTTTTCCTTGGAAACAATGTGAAAGCAATTGTCCTGGCTGAGTGAAAAGACAGAACACTTGTCATAACAGGGAAGCCGGAGAAGAAACTCCACATTGTTTACTAGAACAGATTAGAGCAGATTATGTAGTAGCATCGTACGGTTAGTATTCTGTTGAGTTGCCTTCTCTCTAACCTCTCTCCCATGGGTGGGATTTGTGAAAATTATTGAGGGGATGCATGAAAGCAATGGACAGCCACAAATATATTCGGGGGAACTTCCATTGAGTCCCATGTTAAAAGTTGAAAATGTGAGAACTATTTCAACTTTGAACATGGAATATATACATATATATATATATATATATATATATATATATATATATATATATATATTGCATTTCTCCGCCGCAGTGTGTGCAAGCTTTGTGAAGCAACTCTATTCCATGATTCATGTACAGGAGAAGTCCCCATCTTTCCAATTTTCCTACGTAATCTCCCCTAGCGACAGAAAGTACGTCAGTTGGAGCTAACTTCTGTGAACAGCATCTCTATCCGTATGCTTGAGGTTGAACAATCGCACGCACCAGTCGAGCGTTCAGCATATGGAAAAGAAAAGAAAACTAGGCGGTTGGAATCCTGCGAGAGCATTTCAAACTCATGTCCACTCCTTCGGTCCAACAGAAGTTCGGAGGGCACTCTGGTGTCTGTCAGAACCGCTGAGAGTGTCGGCAAGGTCCACGAAGCAGCGGAGATGGTTGTCCGTAACAGCCACTGCACGTGGAGGGCATCTATTGTGAAATAAATAAATAAATGAATGGTCGTGACTGGGCGTGGCGGGCCCGGCGGTCGGCCGCGGGGCGGCACGAGCTGGCGTGCGGCGTCGCCACTTGTCGCCGCGCACACGGCCTCGCGTTCGTCAGCGGCAGGCTGCTGAGAGACCCGGCAGCTGCGGGCGGACGGCGGGCCGGCGCGGCTATACTCTGGGCGCGGCGGCGGCCGCCAGCAGCGTCAGCAGCGCCGGCAGCGCCACCTACAACGCTCGACAGTCCGTCTCGCGGCCGGCGGCGCCCGCCGCGTATTGGCCGCCCGACCGCCGGCCGTCGGGAAAGTTGTGGCCTCCGCTTGACAGGTGCGGCGCCCGGCCGGCTGCCCGGCCGCGGAGGGCAGGCGTGTATCCTGCCCGACAAGGCTGCGGCGGTGTGGTGTTGGCCAGGTCAGACAGCCTGCGGCCGGCTGACTCGTAGACGGTGGTCTCCCGTGGGCGGGTGCTCGAAGCCGCCGCCGGTTTGGACTCGGTCGACTTTCCGGCGTTCAGGCGGCGCTCTGGCTGTAAGGGCGGCCGCCGGGACAACCTCGTGTTAGGCCGCGAGAAGAGTGGCCGTCGGAAGCGGTGCTCCTTGCCTTGGCGCGATCTGTTTGTCACCGAGGCGCCTTAAGCAGCGGGGCCTGTCGGATTGTGACGTCACTCGGAAGCCTGGTGACGTCACAGGCGGCGTCACCGTGCGTCCGCGTGAACAGACGATGACGGTGGGGCTGGAGGCACACACCCAGCCTGGCATTAAGAATAATTCGGCGGGTGGCAGGGAAGATATATCCTCCCCGTCTTTGCCACTCAAAGCAGTCCCTGGTTCCCTGTCATTTTGATTTTTTTTGTAATTTAAGCTGGGCCACACATCACCCTCCCCACACCTGGTAAAAATTAATGGTGTTCTTGTATGTTTAAGATCCCCTTTCGACCACTGGGGTGCACCTCTATTGCAGCGATGCCACTCAAAGGCGCAGTCTGAGGGAGAACAGAGGGGTGGCTTTTCGGTATTCCCTGGGGTGCTCATCGACGGATTTGGTGAGCAACTGGTTCAGGGTCCAGAGTGCAACCAAGAATGGCCCTTGTGGCTCATAGTTGCACTGAACTTTTATGTCTTTATGTATATAGGACGAATTTCCACCTTTCTTAGAGGCTGGCGTAGGCCCCTTGGCGGACACAGATAATGGTTTGCTTTAAAATATTTTGGATTTTTGTTTCAATTTTTTGTGGTCCCTGAAAATAGCGGCCGAAATTGAGTTCAAAATTTTCACGGGGTGGGAGTCTCGGCATCGCCTCACCGGGCCCTCCCTTGTACAAACTCCGACAGCGTCCCTGGTGTCCTTCAGAGCAATTAGGTCTCCTGCAATCGCAAATGAGCCACCCTGCAGCTGTTGGGTTCAGGGTTGGCACCTTTCTAGAGAGAAAGGAATGGTTCGTATTCCGTGCTTTCCAACCAGCGCCCAAATATCCCTTGCTAACCCTCGGCAGCATTGGGGAAAGTTTCCTACCAACATTATGCAGAGTTCTGCCTACACCTGTTTCGGTTATCCTTCTGTCTACTACAGTATTGCTCCAACAAAGTCAGGCCAGTGTGCCCCGTGGCCGCTGGGATGACCTATACAGTGCAGAGGTGATCCTACAACTGCTGGGGTGTGCATCTCTTCCGGTGTGCCTATGTGACTACAGTAGTTCCCTTGCCCCTGCAAATATCTAGCATGCCTCCACAATTTCCGACGTGCGCCTCAACTTCACGGGAGCACTCCTACAAGGCCAGGTTTCCACTACAACTGCTGGCTGATTCAGAGGTGCCCCTACGGTTGTTGTGGTGCCCCTCTACAGGAGTGCCCATGTCCCTACAATGCAGGATGCCTGTTCACACATGCACACATACTGACTTCGCCGGTGTGGCTGTACTGCAGAGATGTCTGATGCAGAGACACCTGTACGACTGATAGGATGGGGTGCCTCTGTACCTACTGTAGAAGTACCTGAGAGGGCTCCTGTACAACAGCTTGGGTGGGGTGCCTCTGTACCTACTGTAGAGGTACCTGAGAGGGCTCCTGTACAACAGCTTGGGTGGGGTACCTCTGCACCTACTGTAGAAGTACCTGAGCGGGCTCCTGTACAACAGCTGGGGTGGGGTACCTCTGTACCTACTGTAGAGGTACTTGAGCGCGCTCCTGTACAACAGCTGAGGTAGTGTACCTCTGTACCTACTGTAGAAGTACCTGAGCGGGCTCCTGTACAACAGCTGGGGTGGGGTGCCTCTGTACCTACTGTAGAGGTACCTGAGCGGGCTCCTGTACAACAGCTGGGGTGGGGTGCCTCTGTACCTACTGTAGAGGTACCTGAGCGGGCTCCTGTACAACAGCTGGGGTGGGGTACCTCTGTACCTACTGTAGAGGTACCTGAGCGGGCTCCTGTACAACAGCTGGGGTGGGGTACCTCTGTACCTACTGTAGAGGTACCTGAGCGGGCTCCTGTACAACAGCTGGGGTGGGGTACCTCTGTACCTACTGTAGAGGTACCTGAGCGGGCTCCTGTACAACAGCTGGGGTGGGGTGCCTCTGTACCTACTGTAGAGGTACCTGAGCGGGCTCCTGTACAACAGCTGGGGTGGGGTGCCTCTGTACCTACTGTAGAGGTACCTGAGCGGGCTCCTGTACAACAGCTGGGGTGGGGTGCCTCTGTACCTACTGTAGAGGTACCTGAGCGGGCTCCTGTACAACAGCTGGGGTGGGGTGCCTCTGTACCTACTGTAGAGGTACCTGAGCGGGCTCCTGTACAACAGCTGGGGTGGGGTGCCTCTGTACCTACTGTAGAGGTACCTGAGCGGGCTCCTGTACAACAGCTGAGGTGGGGTGGGGTGCCTCTGTACCTACTGTAGAGGTACCTGAGCGGGCTCCTGTACAACAGCTGGGGTGGGGTGCCTCTGTACCTACTGTAGAGGTACCTGAGCGGGCTCCTGTACAACAGCTGGGGTGGGGTGCCTCTGTACCTACTGTAGAGGTACCTGAGCGGGCTCCTGTACAACAGCTGGGGTGGGGTGCCTCTGTACCTACTGTAGAGGTACCTGAGCGGGTCCCTGTACAACAGCTGGGGTGGGGTGCCTCTGTACCTACTGTAGAGGTACCTGAGCGGGCTCCTGTACAACAGCTGGGGTGGGGTGCCTCTGTACCTACTGTAGAGGTACCTGAGCGGGCTCCTGTACAACAGCTGAGGTAGTGTTCCTCTGTACCTACTGTAGAGGTACCTGAGCGGGCTCCTGTACAACAGCTGAGGTAGTGTTCCTCTGTACCTACTGTAGAGGTACCTGAGCGGGCTCCTGTACAACAGCTGGGGTGGGGTGCCTCTGTACCTACTGTAGAGGTACCTGAGCGGGCTCCTGTACAACAGCTGGGGTGGGGTGCCTCTGTACCTACTGTAGAGGTACCTGAGCGGGCTCCTGTACAACAGCTGGGGTGGGGTGCCTCTGTACCTACTGTAGAGGTACCTGAGCGGGCTCCTGTACAACAGCTGAGGTAGTGTTCCTCTGTACCTACTGTAGAGGTACCTGAGCGGGCTCCTGTACAACAGCTGGGGTGGGGTGCCTCTGTACCTACTGTAGAGGTACCTGAGCGGGCTCCTGTACAACAGCTGGGGTGGGGTGCCTCTGTACCTACTGTAGAGGTACCTGAGCGGGCTCCTGTACAACAGCTGGGGTGGGGTGCCTCTGTACCTACTGTAGAGGTACCTGAGCGGGCTCCTGTACAACAGCTGGGGTGGGGTGCCTCTGTACCTACTGTAGAGGTACCTGAGCGGGCTCCTGTACAACAGCTGGGGTGGGGTGCCTCTGTACCTACTGTAGAGGTACCTGAGCGGGCTCCTGTACAACAGCTGGGGTGGTGTGCCTCTGTACCTACTGTAGAGGTACCTGAGCGGGCTCCTGTACAACAGCTGGGGTGGGGTGCCTCTGTACCTACTGTAGAGGTACCTGAGCGGGCTCCTGTACAACAGCTGGGGTGGGGTGCCTCTGTACCTACTGTAGAGGTACCTGAGCGGGCTCCTGTACAACAGCTGGGGTGCCTCTGTACCTATGTAGAAGTACCTGAGCGGGCTCCTGTACAACAGCTGAGGTAGTGTTCCTCTGTACCTACTGTAGAGGTACCTGAGCGGGCTCCTGTACAACAGCTGGGGTGGGGTGCCTCTGTACCTACTGTAGAGGTACCTGAGCGGGCTCCTGTACAACAGCTGGGGTGGGGTGCCTCTGTACCTACTGTAGAGGTACCTGAGCGGGCTCCTGTACAACAGCTGGGGTAGGTGTTCCTCTGTACCTACTGTAGAGGTACCTGAGCGGGCTCCTGTACAACAGCTGAGGTAGTGTTCCTCTGTACCTACTGTAGAGGTACCTGAGCGGGCTCCTGTACAACAGCTGGGGTAGTGTTGCCTCTGTACCTACTGTAGAGGTACCTGAGCGGGCTCCTGTACAACAGCTGGGGTGGGGTGCCTCTGTACCTACTGTAGAGGTACCTGAGCGGGCTCCTGTACAACAGCTGGGGTGGGTTGCCTCTGTACCTACTGTAGAGGTACCTGAGCGGGCTCCTGTACAACAGCTGGGGTGGGGTGCCTCTGTACCTACTGTAGAGGTACCTGAGCGGGCTCCTGTACAACAGCTGGGGTGGGGTGCCTCTGTACCTACTGTAGAGGTACCTGAGCGGGCTCCTGTACAACAGCTGGGGTGGGGTGCCTCTGTACCTACTGTAGAGGTACCTGAGCGGGCTCCTGTACAACAGCTGGGGTGGGGTGCCTCTGTACCTACTGTAGAGGTACCTGAGCGGGCTCCTGTACAACAGCTGGGGTGGGGTGCCTCTGTACCTACTGTAGAGGTACCTGAGCGGGCTCCTGTACAACAGCTGGGGTGGGGTGCCTCTGTACCTACTGTAGAGGTACCTGAGCGGGCTCCTGTACAACAGCTGAGGTAGTGTTCCTCTGTACCTACTGTAGAGGTACCTGAGCGGGCTCCTGTACAACAGCTGGGGTGGGGTGCCTCTGTACCTACTGTAGAGGTACCTGAGCGGGCTCCTGTACAACAGCTGGGGTGGGGTGCCTCTGTACCTACTGTAGAGGTACCTGAGCGGGCTCCTGTACAACAGCTGGGGTGGGGTGCCTCTGTACCTACTGTAGAGGTACCTGAGCGGGCTCCTGTACAACAGCTGGGGTGGGGTGCCTCTGTACCTACTGTAGAGGTACCTGAGCGGGCTCCTGTACAACAGCTGGGGTGGGGTGCCTCTGTACCTACTGTAGAGGTACCTGAGCGGGCTCCTGTACAACAGCTGGGGTAGTGTGCCTCTGTACCTACTGTAGAGGTACCTGAGCGGGCTCCTGTACAACAGCTGAGGTAGTGTTCCTCTGTACCTACTGTAGAGGTACCTGAGCGGGCTCCTGTACAACAGCTGAGGTAGTGTTCCTCTGTACCTACTGTAGAGGTACCTGAGCGGGCTCCTGTACAACAGCTGGGGTGGGGTGCCTCTGTACCTACTGTAGAGGTACCTGAGCGGGCTCCTGTACAACAGCTGGGGTGGGGTGCCTCTGTACCTACTGTAGAGGTACCTGAGCGGGCTCCTGTACAACAGCTGGGGTGGGGTGCCTCTGTACCTACTGTAGAGGTACCTGAGCGGGCTCCTGTACAACAGCTGGGGTGGGGTGCCTCTGTACCTACTGTAGAGGTACCTGAGCGGGCTCCTGTACAACAGCTGGGGTGGGGTGCCTCTGTACCTACTGTAGAGGTACCTGAGCGGGCTCCTGTACAACAGCTGGGGTAGTGTTGCCTCTGTACCTACTGTAGAGGTACCTGAGCGGGCTCCTGTACAACAGCTGGGGTGGGGTGCCTCTGTACCTACTGTAGAGGTACCTGAGCGGGCTCCTGTACAACAGCTGGGGTGGGGTGCCTCTGTACCTACTGTAGAGGTACCTGAGCGGGCTCCTGTACAACAGCTGGGGTGGGGTGCCTCTGTACCTACTGTAGAGGTACCTGAGCGGGCTCCTGTACAACAGCTGGGGTGGGGTGCCTCTGTACCTACTGTAGAGGTACCTGAGCGGGCTCCTGTACAACAGCTGGGGTGGTGTTCCTCTGTACCTACTGTAGAGGTACCTGAGCGGGCTCCTGTACAACAGCTGAGGTAGTGTTCCTCTGTACCTACTGTAGAGGTACCTGAGCGGGCTCCTGTACAACAGCTGGGGTGGGGTGCCTCTGTACCTACTGTAGAGGTACCTGAGCGGGCTCCTGTACAACAGCTGGGGTGGGGTGCCTCTGTACCTACTGTAGAGGTACCTGAGCGGGCTCCTGTACAACAGCTGGGGTAGTGTTCCTCTGTACCTACTGTAGAGGTACCTGAGCGGGCTCCTGTACAACAGCTGGGGTAGTGTTCCTCTGTACCTACTGTAGAGGTACCTGAGCGGGCTCCTGTACAACAGCTGGGGTGGGGTGCCTCTGTACCTACTGTAGAGGTACCTGAGCGGGCTCCTGTACAACAGCTGGGGTGGGGTGTCCTCTGTACCTACTGTAGAGGTACCTGAGCGGGCTCCTGTACAACAGCTGGGGTGGGGTGCCTCTGTACCTACTGTAGAGGTACCTGAGCGGGCTCCTGTACAACAGCTGGGGTGGGGTGCCTCTGTACCTACTGTAGAGGTACCTGAGCGGGCTCCTGTACAACAGCTGGGGTGGGGTGCCTCTGTACCTACTGTAGAGGTACCTGAGCGGGCTCCTGTACAACAGCTGGGGTGGGGTGCCTCTGTACCTACTGTAGAGGTACCTGAGCGGGCTCCTGTACAACAGCTGGGGTGGGGTTCCTCTGTACCTACTGTAGAGGTACCTGAGCGGGCTCCTGTACAACAGCTGGGGTGGGGTGCCTCTGTACCTACTGTAGAGGTACCTGAGCGGGCTCCTGTACAACAGCTGGGGTGGGGTGCCTCTGTACCTACTGTAGAGGTACCTGAGCGGGCTCCTGTACAACAGCTGGGGTGGGGTGCCTCTGTACCTACTGTAGAGGTACCTGAGCGGGCTCCTGTACAACAGCTGGGGTGGGGTGCCTCTGTACCTACTGTAGAGGTACCTGAGCGGGCTCCTGTACAACAGCTGGGGTGGGGTGCCTCTGTACCTACTGTAGAGGTACCTGAGCGGGCTCCTGTACAACAGCTGGGGTGGGGTGCCTCTGTACCTACTGTAGAGGTACCTGAGCGGGCTCCTGTACAACAGCTGAGGTAGTGTTCCTCTGTACCTACTGTAGAGGTACCTGAGCGGGCTCCTGTACAACAGCTGGGGTGGGGTGTCCTCTGTACCTACTGTAGAGGTACCTGAGCGGGCTCCTGTACAACAGCTGGGGTGGGGTGCCTCTGTACCTACTGTAGAGGTACCTGAGCGGGCTCCTGTACAACAGCTGGGGTGGTGTGCCTCTGTACCTACTGTAGAGGTACCTGAGCGGGCTCCTGTACAACAGCTGGGGTGGGGTGCCTCTGTACCTACTGTAGAGGTACCTGAGCGGGCTCCTGTACAACAGCTGGGGTGGGGTGCCTCTCTGTACCTACTGTAGAGGTACCTGAGCGGGCTCCTGTACAACAGCTGGGGTGGGGTGCCTCTGTACCTACTGTAGAGGTACCTGAGCGGGCTCCTGTACAACAGCTGGGGTGGGGTGCCTCTGTACCTACTGTAGAGGTACCTGAGCGGGCTCCTGTACAACAGCTGGGGTGGGGTGCCTCTGTACCTACTGTAGAGGTACCTGAGCGGGCTCCTGTACAACAGCTGGGGTGGGGTGCCTCTGTACCTACTGTAGAGGTACCTGAGCGGGCTCCTGTACAACAGCTGGGGTGGGGTGCCTCTGTACCTACTGTAGAGGTACCTGAGCGGGCTCCTGTACAACAGCTGGGGTGGGGTGCCTCTGTACCTACTGTAGAGGTACCTGAGCGGGCTCCTGTACAACAGCTGGGGTGGGGTGCCTCTGTACCTACTGTAGAGGTACCTGAGCGGGCTCCTGTACAACAGCTGGGGTGGGGTGCCTCTGTGCCTACTGTAGAGGTACCTGAGCGGGTCCCTGTACAACAGCTGGGGTGGGGTGCCTCTGTACCTACTGTAGAGGTACCTGAGCGGGCTCCTGTACAACAGCTGGGGTGGGGTGCCTCTGTACCTACTGTAGAGGTAACTGAGCGGGCTCCTGTACAACAGCTGAGGTGGGGTGCCTCTGTACCTACTGAAGAGGTAACTGAGCGGGCTCCTGTACAACAGCTAATGTGGGGTGCCTCTGTAGCTACTGTAGAGGTACCTGAGCGGGCTCCTGTACAACAGCTTGGGTGGGGTGCCTCTGTACCTACTGTAGAGGTGCCTGAGCGGGCTCCTGTACAATAGCTGGGGTGGGGTGTCTCTGTACCTATTGCACTGGAGGGCTCTCACAAGAGCAAGGTGCCCTTGCAACCGCTTGTGTGCTCTTTTCTTCAGGAGTATTCAATTAAGTGCTAGAGTGCACCCACGTCTATTGGTGTACCTTTCCAACCGCAGGGGTGCCACTGCAATTGTCAGGGTGCCCATGCAACTGTGATGTGTGCCCTCTGCGGACAACTTGGTTGCCTCTACAACGGTTGGGGTGCCCTAATGCTCGCATTGCTGAGATGTTTCAACGTAGTGGGAAAATGTCCTGTTTTTTCTGTGGGGAGGGGGCATTGTCATTGTGCCCTCACCCCCTGGTTGGGCCACGGCTTGTGACCTTGGTGATGTGACCGGTGACTCGTTTCAAAACATTTCCGCTTTTATGCGATGTTTTGAACGTGTGTTGGAGTGGTTTTACTGGACCAAGGCCCATGCCAAGTAGATTTTGTCGCGAACACTGCGTCAAGCAACTAGTCAGGACGCAGCGATTCAACGACATAATGCCAGCTCAGGCACCGCCTCCCCCACCTCAACATGGACTCGTCCATGTTCGCTGCAGGGCATTGCAAACACCAACGAGAATCTGGGGCGTCGCGGGAGCGCCGGCATGCGCGTGTGACGTCACGACCGGTGACCCATCAACAGAGCGCAGCGGTGGCCGTGTCGCCGGGTCGGTGGGCGACCGGCCCCACCGCGTCCAACGTGCTACCCACGCGGTCAGCTGCTGACCAGATCAGTTGCCAGCTGATTATCGCGTCCAAGGTCAAACGTGTCGCGACTCGAACAGCGAACCTTGCGCCATGGCGGGGCAGACGCAAGCCTGACGCCAACTGAGCCGCTGAGCCGGAAACATGGACTGTTGACGCCAGACAGGTGTCGCCTGTCCACGCCAAATACCTAAACCAACAGCTTCAAACTCACGCATGACTTGTGTACAATATGATCGAGGAACCTCGAATAAGCCCAATCAGTCTTTTGCAAATACGACAAGTGTGTCGATGGCTACGAATGCGAAGAATAGCAGGCGAATCAGATGGCGGTCAGGTGACGTGTTGCTAATGCTGGAACAGCAAGTAGGAGTAATATACTAAGCGTGTTTTTGGAGTTTGCAGGAAGACGCATGTTCATGAGGGACAACGACGGGCGAAAAGAAGCTAAAGAAAGAGCAAAAGGTCAAGATATGTAGGCAAGATACGCGCACCTGCTCCCGAACAATAGCTTGATTGAGAGAAGTGGGTGCGCTCTCTCAGACCGCATTTCCAACAGGGCAGAGGCGCAGCCAAATTTGCCCGCCCCTTCTCCTTTGTCAAACAAAATGCTAGATGAACAAGGCATTTTAGGATCTGCCCAACGCCAGGTCTGAAGTTTTCGGTGCGCTTCGCCTTCCCTCGGTACAATTTTTTTTGTAGGACCCTCACCCCTTAAGAAAACCGCAGCGCTGCGAATAAATAGGGGCAAATATGAACTGAATATAGGAAGGGATCAGTGTGAACAGTGGAGCAGTTGATAACTGCGATGTCAACCGCCCTCGCCATCGGGTTCCTCCAGTCAACTTGGAAGAAAAACCCCTTTGGTGTGGAGTGTGTGGGGGGGGGGGGGAGTGCACGGCCGAGGCATTGCTTTGAATATTTTTGGTAGTGTTATCGTTGTATCGTTATCATCGTTCTTATATTTTCATTATCGTTATCTATCGCTTATCGTTGTAAGCGTGCGCTGTCAATCCTACGTTCAGCGCACCACAAACACATTTTTCCGCAGCGATTGTTGTCCTTCCCCGTACCTGGAGCCCGTTGCCGTCGGGTTAATCATGAGCGAAAAAGTCACGTTTTTCGGGCCTGTTCGGTGTATATTTTTCCAGGTATTCTTGTCAAATACAGTGGAGCCAAATGCACTGTACACCAAGGATGTTTCTTGAGATTGATCTATTTTCCTGCTTCGACACGTATGTCACCGGCTGGAGGGAAAAGTCGGCTGATTACGAAGCCCTGCTATCACGATGGCATCGGACACCTGTCGGGTACAAGGCTGATGCAGTCTTGCGTGTTAGGGGGTCCTCGACAGGAAATGTTGTGCAGAATGAACACTTGAGCAGGAAGCGCTACTGTATCAGGAAATAGCTCGTTTCGTGCTTTCTGCAAGTTCTGCAAGTTCAATATTTTGTATGGAGATGGAAAATGCACAAGAAAGACACTTGTATACACCTATCTGTACCTATCTGTGGATATTGTATACGTAATCTACCGATCTGCAGAGAATGTATATACCTATCTGTAGAGATATATAACTATTCTTAACTAAATATAAAATTGACACAAAGCAATAGGCAATTAACACTTGGCACTGGTCAACATTGGACGCAAGGTCGTTGAGAATAAAATGTACAAATGTTGTGGTTTTCAAGAAAGAAGAAATCAACTGGTTAAACAACTGATAAAAAAATGAATAGCTGGCTATTAATGACTATAGATGTCTATCTCTTATACTACCAGATAATGATCTGGCAGATCAATACATCTGGCTTCACAATTTCTAGCAAACATCGTCGGATCTCGGGACTTCCCTTAGTCCTCAGGTTCTTTCCACACCTCAGCATTCCTCCCAAGCCTCAAGAGCATCAGTCCATTCCGCTCTAGTTTTCAGGGACCTCCCCAGTCCTTGATGGCCTTTGGGGCCAACAAGGACATTCTAGCTCTGAAAATGGTTCTGTATTCAACGCAACAATCGCTAGCTCTTAGGGACTCCCTTTGGATTCTAGGGAGGCCTTCCAAGCCTTTTGAGCGTCCCAGTTCAGTCCTTTGGCGCTCGGTGACAGTTTTCAATCGTCAGGGATCCTTTCCAGTTGTTGGGGGGTCTGTGCAGCCTTTGTAGCTTCAATGACTTTAGCTCTGACGCTGACCCTCAGTATTCCTCACAATCCTCATTAGCCTTAGGGACTTCCCTCAGTCCTCAGGGAGCTCTATCAGCACTCAAGTGCCCTCGCAAGGTGCCAGGGTCCTTCCTAATTATCGACAGCTCTTGTGGTTTCAAGAACAGGCTAGCTCTCTGCTGGGCCTCGGTATTCCTCACATCGATCGCCAGCCAACAGGTATTTTTTAAATCTCTCAGTGGACCCTGCTAACTCATCAGGAGCTGCTCTCAACCTCAAGAGAACCCCAGTCTAATATTGTCTGCCTCTCACGAGATCCACTTCATCCATCAGGACACATCAAAGTCCTGCTTTTAGGCATATCGAAGTCCTCAGTAGTCCTGTCTAGCTCTCATCTCCGTAGCATATCAGATCTGAGATGGGCCCTCACGAGTCCTTTTCAGTTCTTAGGGATTCTGCTCATTCCTCAGGGACACTTTCAAACCCAAAGAGCCTACCAGCTCGCTGGCCCTCAGACGCCCTGTTTATTCCTCAGCTGTTCCTGTTCCTAGCGACCCATCCAAGTTGGGACTACTTTTGCCAGCTGGCATGGACATTCCAGCTCTGGAGCAGACCCTCTCTTCCAATCACAGTCCTTGCCAGTTCTTAGAGTGGACGTCTTCAGGCCCCAAGGTCCCTTTTCACACAAGCCGTTTTCCGTTTGAATTTTTCTCGGTTATATCTGTGCCTCTCAGGGCGGACGCTTGGAGCATCATACCTGCACCATATTCGCGCCAGGGGAGGGAGGGCGGGTGTCATTTCTCCCCTTAGATACGCCACTGCTTTTTCACAGCTCGGGAGTACTCCATGGGCTTAGAGGGCCTTTACGTAGCACAGGAAACCCTTCGTTTCGGCCCGGATCGTCTTCGTAGCTCGAGGGCCTCTTTAACGGCCTGAGACTCGCTGTCAGCTCTGAGCCCCTCTCCATCAGCACGAGCCAAAGCCGACCCAGTGGCTCTGTACGCTCGACCCGGGCCCCCATCCGTCGGCTCAGGGACCCTCTTTCACGGCTCAGGATACTCCATCAGACCAGAGTCCCCTCTTCAAAAGCGTGGGCACCCTGTATCCCTGAACCCTTGTACCCTCACTATTGGGCACCCTCGAAAGGCCCCTGTGCGGTTTCGGTCCCCATCGGCCCAGGGACCCTTTATACGGACTCTGGGCCCTCTTCGACGGCCCGGTGTCTTCCCGCGGCTATGGGTCCTCTCCGCTGCCCCAGGGGGCCTCCTTTAACGATCCAAGGCCTCCTATTTCAGGCCGGATGCCTCTGAACAGCCTGGGCCTCTTCATCAGGTCAAGGGCCCTTGTACCGCTTGGACCCCGTCCGTCGGCCCAGGGCCTTTCTGACGGTCCGAGGTCCTCCCCGGCAACTAGGGCCCCCATGTCATCTGAAAGGTCCTCTTTGACGACCCAGTGCTTTTCCTGGCAAGTTGGAGGTCCCTTTTCAAACACTTGGGCTCTGTCCAATATATCAAGGGCCCTTTCTTCGGCTTGGGCTCCGCTGTCAGCCCAGGGGCTCTTTGTAGTGGCTCGGGACCCTCTGTCAGCCCGGACCCTTCCTACTATCCTGTACCCATTCCGTCGATCTAGAAGCCTTTCATGTTAGCCAAGCCAAGTGCTCTTAACGTCGGTCCAGGGGCCCTTAACGTCGGCTCAGGGGCTCTTACGGGCTCATTCCACCAACACCTTGGAGGCTCATTCGCCCCCGAGCCACCCCACTAGCTCATTAGCTATTGTGTGTAATGTCTACAGCTCTGCCTCATGAATTAAAATTTTCGTCATTCTTAAAATGGCCCTTTTTCTCTTGCCGTTCCCATTGGCTTGTCATCCAGCTTGTGCCATGTGCCGTATCGTGATTGAATTTACTGTACCCGTGTTGTAAACTGTGCAATGTTGTTGGTGGGGGTGGGGGAGGGGAGGTGAAAACCGGTGGAAGATGGCAAACATTGAAAATATTGTGCACCCTTACTTGACCGATCTGCTACGAACTGCTATGCGAGGAAGGTGAAGGACATGGTGAATAACATATCCCTCAGTCCGATTGGTTCCGTAGCGACCAGGGAGAGGGATAACTAAATAGTTGTCCCTATTTTGTCTGTTTGCAGTCTGTCTAAATAGTATACCCTCTTAATCCGCATAGCAAGATGTATGAACGGCCGTCCGTAAATATTTCCGTTTGCCACGGCGGAAAATCGCTGCTGTGTCAAGCACGTGGTAGCGAATGAGCAGGACCAGTGCATCCATCAGCGAGGGTTTCGTGTCTGCAAACACCTGAGGGGAGGGGGAGCAGCTGTGTCCCTTTGACATTGATCAGGGCTTAGTTGGACCCTCTGCCGCCGATTGTGTATGGTGGGGGTGAGCTCGGTGGCGTTCGCTGGTTTTGTTATTTTAGCTTCGATGCGCTTCGACCGGTCCTTGATCACCAGAGTTCGCTGGGCGCCGGGCGAGTGTCCCGGACGCGGTCCTTGATCACCAGAGTTCGCTGGGCGCCGGGCGAGTGTCCCGGACGCGGTCCTTGATCACCAGAGTTCGCTGGGCGCCGGTCGAGTGTCCCGGACGCGGTCCTTGATCACCAGAGTTCGCTGGGCGCCGGTCGAGTGTCCCGGACGCGGTCCTTGATCACCAGAGTTCGCTGGGCGCCGGGCGAGTGTCCCGGACGCGGTCCTTGATCACCAGAGTTCGCTGGGCGCCGGTCGAGTGTCCCGGACGCGGTCCTTGATCACCAGAGTTCGCTGGGCGCCGGGCGAGTGTCCCGGACGCACTGGCTGGAGCACGCGGTCGGCCTATGGGAGCCCGTGGCTGGGGTGAGCCTGTTTTACTCGAGTAGTCTGGGACCCAAGGAGTCAGAGAGTGCTCGAGGAGGACTCATAGTGCCTCATCGATTTATCCAATGACTAGGAACCGTTCATTTCATACCTACCTGCAATACTTTCGTAGGGATGGGGGAGGGGCGTGTTGGAGTCTAGCGGAGTATCTTTGTCCAAAGTGGTCCAATGTTTAAAAAAAGAG
Organism: Imbricaverruca yamaguchii; assembly: GCA_034440575.1. NCBI lineage: Eukaryota > Metazoa > Arthropoda > Thecostraca > Neoverrucidae > Imbricaverruca > Imbricaverruca yamaguchii. Next base: position 1,269,198 of record JAOTOL010001531.1, on the reverse strand, counting down.
TGCCACGCCATAGGGTGTGGTGTCAAACAGCTGGCGTAAATGCTCCCGCGCTCTGCCTGGACCAAGATGGGTCTCCGGCGCTACGTTTGAGATAAATGACGCTTGTGTCCATCTCGACATATACACGTGCACTGGGATTGTATCGGACATCCGTCCAGCGTTATCAATACCTGTAACATTTGCTCACACTGCGATTATCCACACAATCGGCATACTATCCATTATCAACAACATGTTGGGTCACAGGATCTCACCCCGGAAACATAGATATTTTATGGTATCGGAGATGATTGGCTGGATCTCTTAGAACGATAAAAATATGGAGCTACTATCTCAGCTTATTTTCGCCAGGATTCATCGCAGTTTTCCGACCACAGATATCTAGCTTCCGCCATAAATAGTTGGTACTATTACGCTGCTATGTTCTCAGCATTTAATATGTATTATTCGTGGGTCTTAATCCCTCGTTCCAATCATAATTAGTGGATGCTTATAAAAGAACGGTTATAGCATTTGCGGGACAAATATTACCTATAGGAAACAAACCAAGGCTGCTCATATTTCTCATCATGTATAAAACAACATTTGTAACTAGGGAAATTTGACATTAACTACTTGTATTAGGCTCTTCATAACTTCTGGTATTTGTTCACATCCTGATACCTAATTTCTTGAGTAGTACGTATTTTGCATATCATGCTGTGACTGTGAACAAGCTCATTTTTACTTTAATCAGATTTACGAAAGGAACCATGACGGGTCTGGGTTTTGGTGGACCGCACAGTTCGGGCGAGGCTAGGTAGCGAAGAAATGTAAGGAAAAATGCATGGGTGAGATGCCCATGGTAACTGCGTTTCATTGACGTAAGTATAAGTTACTAACGGTTTGAGGGAGTAATGAGCTTTTCTCTGGCAAAATTTCTTTGTGTGCAATTATCATGTTTTTGTATGTACTTAATTATTTTCAAGCATCAGTATAGCAGCAAGTTCGCCCCGAGTGCAAGCCACACATATAATTATCATTCTTGACCACCAAAGTTAGAAAATACGAAAATGTTTAAGGGACTTCGCTCACCGTACCTCTGCCACGCGGCTTTGCCCCCTAGATCCCAACTGGCCTGCCACCTCCTGGCCCGAGCCTCCTTTGTAAGAGTAATGATGTGGTTCGAGAACGATGTTGACCCCTCAATCGAACAGCCTGATAGGAGCCTACGTCGGGCACAATGTCACAGTAGATTAGCCACACCAGCACTTACCCAGAGCTGTCTGATGCCCACCGATGTAAAACATACCGACATTAAAGTATGTGTTTTCTCTGATAAGACTACAGCATGCAACAAACACAAACAAACAAAAAAATCAGTCGCGTGTGGTCACCTTCATGTCACCACATTAGTCAGAAGTTCTGTAATCTGCCCACTGAAGAGCCAGTTATAACATTTCACAACCAGGAAATAGGTACATTTCAGCAGTCTACCAGATTCCTGAACATCCATGCATCTGGTGACATGCAGGCCAAAGATGAAAACTTAATGTCGATAAAAAACGTAGTGATAATACACAATCGATATCGAAATAGAACTGGCCATATGCCGAGTAAAACCAAAGCCCCGAGTGTGGCCGAAGTTGGCGTCCACAACTTAGCTTTGTTAAAATGCCGTAAACACGCAAGTAGGGGGGGGGTCGACAGAAGGTATAGGGCTATCCCAAGGGAGTTAACCCTTCTGCACCAGATCTCCCCGTAAAAACAAATATGATGCCACTGGGCGTGAGGCGTAATCAAAGCACGTCTATGAAATAAAGTGAAAAGTTGTGTATGAGTATGAGCACAAGCACTATAGTCTAAATGCATTCTGCCACAAAATGTGGGAGCCATTTTCAGCATCTTGCGCACATTTCGCATGATTCAGTGCCATTTCGTATGGAAGTGGGCACATCCGAGCCCAGTGACGATGTATCGTTCAAGAAGTACACTTTTTATTTCACAAGCCAATCGAAGGTACAGACATCTGCTATTGTAGGGATGCTTTATCTTATGGTGTTTGCACAATGTCGGTTTCTGGTGACCGGAGGGCGAGGTCACGATTGATTATATTGCATTTGTGACCTTGGGAAAATATCATTTGCATCGTCTTGGTTATTGGTTTTACGACACTTCGACCGTTGAGTCATGTAGCGTCGCCAGTCCCTCACGCCGATTGGTCGCGGGCGAAGAGTAGCGACAGGTGAGACTTGAACCCACAACCCTTCGATTGTAAGACGAGCAACTTACTCGTTCCTAGGCTACTCGTCCCCCAATTGCATTATCAAAATTGGTCGTTGAATATCGAAGTGTGAATTGATTAGATTATGCAATTGGATAGATTACTTAATATTACATTTGAAATCAGCAGCTCCAGAATCTTATTTACATTTGGAATTTTCAAATTCCAACATAAATATTCTCAGTTGTGTCACAATCAGCATCGGTGCGCTGGTATGTACCTGCACAGGCATTGGAGCGAAGGTTGGGGCTCGTAGTACCTACGTTTAAAATTGTAAGGACCAGCAATGTCAAGTTTCATACATTTTGCACATCATTGCTTCTAAAGAGCTAGAACTCAACGCATGAGAAGAAGAAAGATGTGCCTACTATTTTTTCCTCTTCTACCGAGGGATATTCTGAGACATCAGCCAGTACTTTCACACCAGTCTTCTCACGTTGATAGCTCCACGTTAAAATAGGAAAGATCGCTGTTAAGTTTGCCGTGGCGTGTGTAAGTGCTTTCCTACTAAAAAGCTTGAAATTTAAGCGCAAAAGAAACATATGCTCTGTTTCTTTGGCTTTTGGGTCCTCTACCAAGGGCTTCTGTCATGCACTCACCTATGCATAGGTGTATGCATGTGCATGTGTTTGTATGTGTGCATGCACATGCACACATACACACGAACTAATATATAAAGCAAAGGTTGCAGTTTTTCGGTTCGTTACAATGCAGTATTCCATACACCCCTGCTTTCAGATTATCTGCCGTAGCACGTGGTGCACTGAGTGCGATAGTCTCGATTGCTCGCCCCCCCCCCCCCCGGGAACAGGCTCGTCAGGTGACACAAGACGAGACCGTGTTATCGGAATGTACCACCGAGCCATTGGACCTCTGGTTAAAGGACGTGTCACTTACATGAAGCCGATGCTATGAGTGCTGGTCGTGAAGCGTTAATCCTGTGGCAGGACAAACAACACCAATTATACTGCACTTGCACAATCCTAGGTACGACTCCTACCGCAGAAACTGACCAATAAGAAGTAACTGCGAGTTAATCCATGGCACGACAAACACCCCCAGTTATCCAGCAGTATCTTAGGTAGGACACCTACCGTAGAAACTGACCAATACAAAATCAGCGCGAGGTCCAACCTAAGCCAAAGACCTCTCGAACTCAAGACGGGCGCGCTAGCGGGCTTCCTCGTCGCGGTTGTAATGCGTGATTGGTTTGCGGCGTGCGCTTTGTTTTCCTCATTAAAAACAACTCGGCACTCGCAACACAGTACCAATTATGCACCAATTATGCTGCACTTGCTCTATCCTAGATACGACCCATACCGTGGAAACTGACCAATGAGAAGTCGCTGCGAGTTAATCCGTGGTACGACAAACTAATTGGATAACCCCCTGTTATCCAATTACCCTGTTATCCAGTTATTCTGTTATCTTGATGCTCCTCTAACCCCGCTTCACCCTGCTGAGTATCCGGCTTCCTTCATCCGTACACTCCGCCGCGTTCATTCCGGGAATTGCCGTCCGTCTTCTCATATGTCCGTCCGAGTTCGTGACAGATCAGTCATCGCCTATCTCGTCAGGGAGGGAAAACTGTCAAGTCATCGATATCCGCGCATCACGTCCCGGACTCCGATCGCTTGCATCAGCTGCCGACTATCGGGTAATCCGTCCGCGTGCAGGAAAAATGTCCGGGAGACCTCCGCCGGCGCGTAACACGTACCGCGGTCGGGCCGCCGACTGGCAAACCTGTTATGTAAAGAGGTCGCAACACGACTGGCCGCTGAGCGACGTCTGGTCGCCGGCTGCTGCCGACTGCAGCCATTCAGTGGGCGTCGACGACTTGTCAGTGGCCGACTTTGCAAATTGAGTGTGCAGCCTCGATGCAAGTTGAAGCTGCAGTCAATGCATCCTAATGCCTCAGATCAGCACTGAGAGCGCCCATTTGGGCCGTGTACACATCTTACCAATTAAGCGCAAACTGTCTAAGCTCAACATCTTACTTATACCCGAATTTTGCAGAACCGCTACTTGATGAAGTGAATCGTGAACAAATATATCCATATGTAAGGATATATGTATGTATATATATATATATATATATATATATATATATATATATATATATATATGACTTTGGTTTGGTGGTAAATTTATGCCTTAATGTGTTTGATGACTTCTTGGAATGCATCATTCCAATGCAATGCTTATGACGGTAACGAAGTTGATGAGACCACTCATTTTCTGTGTAAATGTCTACTTTTCAGGTTGTGAGCAAAATAACACCAAAAGGGGCTTTGAGTTAGGTAACACAGCACAAAAAGAAATGTTGAAATATAAAAATGCAACATAACCTAACCTAACCTGCCTAACCTAACCCAACCTAGCCTAACCAAACCTAGCCATACCTTAACCTCCCTTTGGAAAAAAATAGAAAAAGTTAACGCATTTTATTTTTTGGAAATCTTCTAAATATTTATTTTATAAAAAAAGAAAACAAGCGAACCTAACCCAACCTGGGATGCCCTTGAAGAAAAGGTATTGCTAAATTTACAGTTTAAGGTGATTTTTCTTGTGGGTATAATTTTCTCCAGAAAACCATGTTCAGGAGGGTGACTAATATGATGGGACCACTTATTATCTGTGCAAATGCATTTTAATTCGATAAAATGGCAAATTTTCCATGTTAAAAAACATAAACTAACCTAACCTAATCAAACCTAACCAATTTGTTTGCTTTATGCAGGCAAATGTGTGTAAAACTTCTATCGGTTGGTTGGTTGGTTATTTGGGCTTGCAGCCCCACTGACTGCGTTGGTCATACAGCGCCCATAACATTTGTCTTGTTACCACCTTCCCACAATAATACTGAAAAGAGTACCAAAAATGTTTCAAGCATTTTCACCCCAAAAAATGAGAAAGCGGCTTAGGTTAGGTTAGGCTGGGCTAGGTTTCTTTTTGACGTTGATAATTTTCAGAACATAAATTCTTTGCCATGAAAAAAAGTATGTTGGGGGTTTTCTGTTCTCAATAGGTAGGTTATGCTAGGTTACGTTAGGCTTCGTTGTATTTTTACAAAACAATTTTTGGGCTATTGTGCCTAACTCAAAGTCCCTTTTTCACATGAGTTTGCTCATAACCTGAAAAGTAAGGATTTGCACAGAAAATATGCATGCAATATGCAATGCAAAATATGCAATATGCAAAATAATTGCACATGGTGTTCTGAATAAAAATTCCACGAAATAAAGAAGCTCCTTCAACTGCAAATTTCTCAAATATGTTTTCAAGACTTCAAGACTGGATACTTTTTGGAAATTTAAGAAAAAGTTTGCCAACATGAAAAACCTAAACTAACCTAACTTAACCAAACCTAGCCTATTTATTTGCTATATTGAGGAAAATGTGTGTAGAAACGTGTCTTGTTCCACCATAAACCAGAATAATACCGGTTTGGGTAGGTTAGGCCAGTTTAGTTTTTTTTGTAGAAATTTCCCGACCCCGAAAAAAGTAAATCGGAAGTTCTTACTTCAAAAGCAGCTGACGTCAGGTTAGTTTTGGATGGGTTCCGTTTTAAAATTTATAATATTTTTCAGAAAATATATTGCATGAATGTTTGTTCTGATTTTCGTTTCTCCAAATGGATGTTAGGATAAGTTATATTAGTTTATGTTGGTCATGGTTATTAGGCTATGGTATACATTCACTAATGAGTGAATCAATACCACATTCCCACTGGAGTATGAAAGCTACATCATAACCTTACATATTTCATACATGCCACCATCGTTTATACCACAACGTATTTCACAATAATTCATCTCGATTCTACTGCTCACTCAGGACACCATAAAGGCAAATTAATAAAATGGTTATTTCATTACCTGCATTGATAATGCACACAGGAAGTACCTTTGACCTTTGTACCTTTGAACCACATGTAATGTCCTTCACATTGCTGCTCAATCCGCTTCCAACTCCAGTCCTGATCAAACTTCAGGAGCGCATTTATGCAGTCTGTGGAAAAAAGGTGTGTATTGCAGCAAAAGTACCATGATCCCTGGCATCCCTCTTGCATAATAGTCCACCGTTGCCTATCCATGTACGAGATGTTTGACTTTCTTCAAGCTGTCTGGATAACTTGGGAGTTGAAATAACGTGTGAGTGATCAAACAGATAAGCTATTCATGTGTGCTTATGTTGCAGAATTGCATGGCACAGTGGCACGCCGAATGGAGAGGAGACATTGTGGCCCGACAACCTGACAGGTTGTGAGCACCCAAGAATCGCGTCGAGCCCCGGATTAAAATTACACCAGTCTCCTTAAAAATCCCGTTTAGGCCCTCAATAATCGCACCGGGGTCCAGAAAAATCACATGGGAAAAAAAATCGCGCAGGGGCTTCTGAAAAGGACGCTGGGGACTCCAAAGTTCCAACCTGGGCCCCTGAAAATAACGCTGGGGGCTCAAAAGAGTCGTGCTGGGGTTCAAGAACATCACGACGGAGGCCACAAACGGTCAGGCCAGGGCCCCGGAAAGTCACTCTGAGACAAGGGGTATCAAGTATCCTCTCCGAGTCCCTGAAAATCACGCTAGGGGCATGACAGGTCTCACTGGGGCTCCAAAAGTCGCATTGTGATTACCTAACAAATGAAGCTGGGGCAACAAAAAACAGTCCAGACATGGAAGATCACTCTGGGGTCCTAATAAGCGCTCCAAAAGACCACAAAACGTGTTGTGCCCCCCGAAAAAAAGTGTTCTAGTCACTAAAATTCACGCTTGGGATCCCAACAAGTGACCACGGGGCCCCCAAATGTCGCGTTCAGGACCCGAAATTCCGGCGTTAATCCCCAAAAATGTATGTCGGTAATCCCCCAAAATTATGTATGAACATATATAATATGTATTAATCATTACCCCACTTCTACTAGGGTAATAATTACAGGTACTGACAGCAGCGCGACCAGAAATGGTTTTGGGTGCGGCACCCTTGAAGCCTTATTCGTGTCCCCCGCATCTATATGAAGACTCCTGACGTCTGCCATGTGTTCCGTTCGACATTTTGCACCTCTTTACACTTGCTTTTTATATGCTTTATATTTTATTTATATAATAAGTTCCAGTCACACGAAGTTGGGACATCTCGGGTCATTGTTTGTTCATACAATGTCATGGTGTACTACTTCGGCGGCTCTAAAACCGAATTAAAATTTCAATTCACAAGAAACTGTAGCATTCGGCACAAGGCGACATTGCTGGCGCAATATCAGCTGAGGCGCACAAAAATCCAAACTCCACACAAAAGACCGCAGTGTAGAATATGTATAAAACTTGACCTGACATAACACCATTGACCTTGTCACATATTTGAAAGCAGAATGTATATATCATTCTTTTATCATGTTCCGCACGAAAAGTTCTCCCAGTACAGCGATAACAAGAGAGAATTTGACCTGACTTCTGTTTAGCAACCTTGACCTGAATTAAAATTTTGGGAATGCAGAATTATTTGATTTGATGAAAGAACAGTAAGATCTGGATTTGACGCTGGTGTGCCGCAGCTACTGCGAATGGTGGCATTTTGGAGATTGTGTAATGGCCGTGACCGTAGGGGCATGTACCCAGTGTGTCCTACTCCTGCTCTTAGCGGCGCAATTGGGTACGGGTGGAGTTTTTAAACTGTCGTAAAAATTAGTAGGACGATTGCGTTGATTGATGTATATTATGCGTTGTGCATTTTAGTTTGCTTGGTGTCGTGTGTGGTTACTGACTAGACTCGGCGATCACGATGACTACATCAATGCACATGTTTGATCAGAGGAAATTGTTTTTGATTCCTATGATTTTGTGGAAACTGTGCCCCCTTCCCGACCCTGAACTCGCCCCACCAAAACTTTGGCTTCGTCCCTCCCTAATGTTAGGCACCAAGGAAATACCTTCACTCATCGTCATCACAGGTCAGGCATGCTGTACTCCGATGCTCCATCAAGGCCGATGTGCTTTAACCTGCATAAGGGCGCAGAAATATTTTATTTAAGCCGTTGTGTGTTTGTTGGTGTGTGGAGTGGTGGGAGGGTGACGGTGACGATGACGATGACGATGACGTCATTGTCATTGTCATTGACGATGGACTCGAGTAAACTGTTTTGTTTTTCATAAATTATGTGTTGCATCCATGGGTGTAACCACGGATTCGAAATGGGGAGGGGGGATGGGGGGGGCAAATCAGAGACGCGGTAAGTTTGAACAGGACAGAGGGGCCTGCAACTTCCCCCTAAAAAATCCTTGGAATTTCAGCCACTTTTTCGATGTCATTTTCAACCACTTGAGTTCAATTTCAATGTATTACAATTTTTCAGATTTACTATTGTTGAAAAGGATATTTTTTAAGGATATCAAAATTAGCAAGTTTCACTGCTTATCATTGCCGATGAACATCCAGCTTTATGTCGTATGAGCTGAACCCGATTTCACGATCACCATAGAGCAATGCTGTATGCTAAAGGTTGCCCTCTTGTAGCAGGAAAACATAAAATATTGGACGATGGTTTTATGGTAGAAAATATGGACCTATAATTATCTTTCCCATGTTTTCCTGTTTTACCGGCAAACATTTCGATACAATGGCAACCAGGGTGGATAAAGGGTGTGGCACCGACGGCATGTACCCCCACGTGGAAGGTGGCGTTCCCAGGCCAGGAAAAGGCGTCCATGTGAAAAAGGTTCCAGTGTACCTGCCCGAATTTTTCAGCTGGAGGCGCCCCCATGAAATCAAAAGGCAAGAGAGGAAAGGGAGGAAAGGCTTTCCCTTGGAAGGAAAGGGCAAGTTTTTTTCAGGAAGGGCCGAGTGCATCCCGCCCCATCGAATTTTGTAGCCAGAGGCGCCCCTCCAGGTGCTTTCGCAGTGGCGCCGCTCCAAAGAAGTTACGCCCCTCCAAACAAGTGCCACCATGCCAATTCCTGGATCTGCCCCAGATTACAGCATTGCTTTCTCGCGGTTATGAACTCCGGCTAGTTATAAAATTGTGCGCATTCCCATGTGGCTGCTCTTACAAATTTACAACTTCTGCTGAACTATTAAGAGGAAGGGGGCAATTTTAAAAGATCTATATTTTATATGTGCGGAACAGCAAATTGGCAGTGTAAATTAAAAACCAGCGATGGGAGCACCGTCCGATCAGGTTATGATGGATTTCTCAGAGGAGCCCCTAGTCGTATAGAATACGAGTGCTTGCTATCAAAACGGCTGCAGACAAAATATATATTTGACCCCCCTATTTATATTACACTCAATCATTGTACACACGACGAACCTCCGACACCTTTTAAATTATTTCCATATCTCAACATTCTGATACCGTACGGCCACGTCGAATGACACCCACATAATGCAAATTGAAGCCATACCCACGAAACGAGAGGACTCTGAAAATTAAACGAAAATTTGGCCTTGAGGCATGATCTGGAGGCATGACATGCACCGGGTTGAAATGCTACTCGAGGGTTGCCCACGGGCATACTTTTTACGTCAAACATGGGTAGCTTTTGGAGGAAACGAAGAGAAGCGGGGCGATCGAAAAAATGAGTTCTACCTTTGACTTTGAAAATTAGTGTGATTTCGGAACAATTTGCTAGAGTACCATTGACATGTCCCGGTTGGAAATGTTACTCGAGGCGCACCACGGGCTATTGCTTGATACAATATGTGGGTAGGTTAGGGCAAATAAAAATGCGACCAAAGAAATCGGTTTTACCTTTGACATTATAAATGATTAATATTGGGTAGCATAATACGGCACAAGTCACGTCGAATGACACCCACTTGGTGCAAATTGAACCCATGTCGACGAATCGGGAAACTTAGAAAAATCCAAACTAGCCTTTGACCATAAGGTTTGACCTTGACATATCCAGGTTTAAAAATGTTTCTCGAGGGTTCACCGTGGGCTGTCACTTGACATACATTGCTATGATTGTCCATTCGTTGTAACGAATTGCATCCATTTTCTGAAAATTGAAGCCATAGCAACGAAACGCAATGGCATCGAGGAACTCAATCAAACCTTTGACTTTAATATGTCCCGGTTTGAAATGGAGCAGGGTAGGCTTGAGCGAAAACTAGAAAAAAACGTGAGGCGACTGAAGAAGTCAGCCTGAATTTTGACCCGTCCAGATTATTTCGAAACATCAACTTTCTGGTACTGTACAACAAGACAACACGAATGACACCAGACGAATGACATCCATTTTCTGCAAATTGAAGCCATAGCGACGCAACGCGATAACATCGAAGAACTTCATTAAACCTTTGTAGTGAGATTGCATGTGAGGTGGCACTGGTACTAGCCACAGGATGCCGGCAGATGAGTCATCTAGTGCGGCGACCTCGTGACCGGGCGGGCCGGCCGGATACGTGGCGTGTTGGGGCGTGTGCGGGATGGACAAATCAGCGATCAGGGGTGTCGGAAACGCGGGAACGGTGTCTTGTTGCCCTGGGAGGGTGTGAACGGTGCGGGAGCCAGTCTGGTTACCGCCGATCGCTGAGGAATACACGGTGCTGGCATCAAGGTTTCCTCTTCGTGAACAATAACCTTTGACCTTGACATGTTCCGGTTTGAAGTGTTGCTCGAGTGTTCACCAAAGGTTATTGCTTGATATCAAATTTGGATAAGTTTGAGATAAAAGGAAAAAATCGGCGATCGAAGTATCAGCTTGGCCTTTGTCCTTGACAAATATTTCGGTTGCTTAGCTTTCTGATACTGCCTAGCACGTCACGTCGAATGACGCTCATTTGGTTGAAATTGAAGCGATAGTAACCGAACCTCGCGTTCGGTTGATATCGCTTCAATATCGCCATCTAGTAAATGAAGGTAACCTTTAACATATAATTTTGACCTTGACATGTACCGACTTTAAATGTTGCAGTAGGCTGCCTATGACTTCCCTCAGTGGTCTTGAAGATATCCAAGAACACCCAAAGTCGCATTTGTTCAAGATATATAAATATATGAACAGGGGAATGCAACCTAAGACGTATAAACCAAGCGATAATGCAGATATGTTGCCTAGCAGAGCACAATTTTTCACTCAAGCAAAAACAGAAGCTGGTCAATGTTGATGTTATTAAAAAATGGCCTGCAAGCAGAAATTTCTAACGGTTGCTGATTTGCTATTCGGAGATTTTGTGACGACAAATAGCCTGTGAAGTTCGTTTATTGGCTACATCGGCTTTTAGTATTTTTGGTGATTCTTTTGCGTATATATTTTTACCCTATGAATGAATTGTGCGGGGATGATACTCCGGTAGCGATGCTTGGAAGGACACGGTATTTTTTTTTGGAGGGGGGGGGGGGCAAATCGCTACTTTTCAGAAATTGGGGAGACATCCCCCAGCCCACCCAATGGTTACACCCATGGTTGGATCCATGTGTTAAGTATCTAATAAGCATCTATTGTTATGCCCGGCGGCAACGGTGGACCGCCGATGCATGCAGTATTCAGTACTATTTGAGCGCAATATCGCCAGAGCCCACTGATGTCTCCGCCGTACCAGTTTTGGTGTGACTGACTGCTGGTTATCGCAGTTCATTATCTTTCATTTTCGTGGGGTGACACCCGTCGCTCATTTCTCATTTCTTTTTCTAGTGAGGTGGCACCCGCGCACGCGATTTTGGTCATCGTCGTATTTCCGTTCACTGCGTTTCTGCGTGTCCTCTGTCTTGTTTAAGTTGCGTTAGGTATGACCCTGAAAAGTAGCGTCGGGCCCCAGAAAATCACGCTAGGGCCTCAAAATGTGGGGGCCCGGCCCCTGGAAATGACGCTGGGTGTCTGAAATGCGTCGTCAAGGCCCAAAAAATGGCGCGGGGGCCCGGAAAAGACGGTCCGGACCCCTGAAAATCACGCTGGTGCCTCAAAAGTTCGCGCTTGAGCTATTGAAAATCGTGTTGTGGGCCCTGAAAAATCATGTCGGGTTCTTGGAAATCACGAGGGGTCATCAAGAGGTCGGTCCAGGGGCCCTGAAAATCACGCTAGGAGCTCGATAGGTCTCACCGGGGCCCCAAAACCCTGATCGGGACTATGCAAAAATAAAAATAAAGCCGGGGTAGCGAGAACAGTCAGGACATGGAAAATAACTCTGGTGTCCTAACAATCGCTCCAAAAGCCCACGTTTTGGCTCCTGAAAATCACGTTTGGACCCCAAAAGTCGTGTCGGGGTTCTTGAACACCATGAGGGGGACACCAAAAGTTCCTGCCAGGTCCTCTGAAAATCACGCTGAGCCTGTGGGTACCAAAAAGTCGCGCCCGGGCCCCTGAAAATCAAGTTGAGGGGCTCAATAGGTCTCACCGGGGCCCCAAAACCCTGATCGTGACCATCCAAAAAAGGAAGCCGGGGCAACGAGAAAACAGTCAGGACATGGAAAATTATTCTGGTGTCAAAACAATCGCTCCAAAAGCCTTCAAAACGTGCCACCCCCACCACCACCACCCTCATCCCAAACGTGTCGGGTTCACCAATACTCGCGATAGCGATCCCAACAATTGATGACTGGAGAAGGGTGAAGGCCTTCACCTTTCTCGCGGCAACAGTGCGAAAAACCCGTGCTAGACATGAGAGGCGGGGCGGCAAGCGGCAAGGAGAGGCCGCAAGGTAAGCGCACAATTAGAACTATATGCTAAATACTTCCATAATGCAATTAACCAGCGTTGTGTCCACAAGTGAGGGGTTGGGCATAGGGGCGGTTACTGTGATTCGTGCATAAAATGTTGAAAATTGATGCCCGTGGGTGGATAATGCCACAGGGAAAACTTGGCACACGCCACACCAAGTTGAAGAAAATGCAGATTTTCCTGTGTTATGCTATGACAATCGTTTTGTACATAACATAAACAAGCTGTTACGAGGCCAAAGGCTTGTCGTATTAGGTAATTGAACCTATTCTGTTTGTTTATTCATTGAATAAATCGGTCCAATCTCCGGATTAAAAGCTCTCAGATCAACGTAATGATTATGACCTGACCCAGCAATTGAAATGTCATGACGATTACTTCCCACTAGTGCACGGGTGAAACCATCTGTCGATCGTGTATGAGAAGCTTTTTTAGTTATCCTACAAAGTCATCTGTTCTGCTGCCAGAAAGTTACAGCTACCACGTTCAGCAGTGTACAAAGTCCTACACAAGTATTTTCGATTGTACGCCTACAAAGTGCAGCTCTTACAGACACTTGAACCAAATGATAAACCAAGACGAAAAGAGTTTGCGGTTAGTATGCTGGAACGGATTTTTAAGGATACAAACTTCCTCACCCGAGATTATTCAAGTGATGAAGCAACCTTTCATGTTTCAGGAAAACTGAACACACAGTGTGGGGATCTGGGGATCAGATCACTCCCATGTGACCAGGGAACTTCAACGAGATAGTCCGAAGGTGAATGTGTGGTGTACGATCATGTGCAATCGAATCATTGCCCCATTTTTCTTCATAGGGAGATAATTTCTGCAGATGTTTACCGTGACCTTTTGGCTGAATCTGTGGCACCACAGTTGGATGACCTTCAACCAACCATCATTTTCCAGCAAGATAGTGCACCGCCGCATTGGGGACCGCCTGTTCGTGAGTTCCTGAATAAAACATTTTCAGAAGTTGGATTGGAAGGGCTACATTCCCTCGCCACCTCGTTTCCAAGATATCACTCCACTGGACTTTTTCTACGAGGTTATGTTGAAGATATCATGTACCGAACAAAGGTACGGAATATCAGCGACCTGAAGCAAAGGATCCGACGCCATTGCCACCACTGATGAGGCTACAGCATGACAGGAAATCGACTACCGTCGTGATGTGCTTCGTGCAACTTCGTGATGGGGCCCATGTAGAAGTGTATTAAACGATGCCAAAAATACTTCAATGCCTAATTATCATTTTGTAACAATTTTCACAGGTTTATCTATTCATTTGCTTTTGTAATATGTGAGCTGATGGACAGCATATATATAGCATATATATATATATATATATATATATATATATATATATATATATATATATATATATATATATGTGTGTGTGTGTGTGTGTGTGTGTGTGTGTGTGTGTGTGTGTGTGTGTATATTACACTCAAAGCCGCAGCGAGGAATCGGCTATGGGCGGAATACCCTGTACAGTGTTTCCAAATTATCAAATTCCAAAGTATGCATTTCCAGGGAGTTCCTCCACTTTAATTTGGAAGATTTCAAAGAAGCTCATTTTGTTCTCGCACCACGATAGGCACGCCCTAATGATTTTGAGTTCTTGTAAGTTTCCCTTCATCGTTCAGCTCCAAAGGCCGTCGAAGCCTCGTACATATTAGCAAAAGAAAAAGGTGATAGTTCACTGAAACTGCATGTAGTATGCACACAACATGATTTTGTCATAACACATTTATGAATGCGCAATTATAATCGCAGAATAAATCAATGCACTTACAGCAACGTGACAGTTGGACACGTTCGCAAGTCCAAGTGGGTTCACTGCCCGCATTTGTTTTGGATAGTACACCGAGAGCAATTGTTGAATATGACCTGAGAACTAGATGCAATCAGGGTGCTGCTGCTGTTATCAGGCTGCTGCTGGACTATTGTTGGCTCGCTGAGCTGATGACCATGAAATGCATGCCGTTGGTACATAGGGTCATTGAACGTTGTGGGTAGGACCCTGAGCTGTGAAGGCGCGAGGTCCCTACTTCTATCAGCCAATGTTTTAAATCTTTACACTGTTTTTCTTCTACTTTTGCACTAATGGTTGGATTATTTTTCCTCTACCTACGTACGTGCAGCCAGCGGTGATATTTAATCTCTTCGTCTAAGATTTTGTTTTGTATCGGCTTACCCGTAAGACCATATTCGACTTGACCACACCTAGACTCTTGGCATTATTCATGATTAGGCCTACATTTTCACTGTTTCAAGGCATATTGCAAGATGATTCTGACAGTGCAATGCTGGATGATGACGATGTTATTCCACACATATAAGTATGCGTAAATTATGAAGCAAGTCATTGGAGAAGTGAGAAGCAAGAAAGCATTGACATGGACTCCTACTAGCTAAGTAATCTTGCTAAGGAGTTTGGACCTATGAGACTGAAAGGTCGTATAATGGATATGAAAATCAAAACTTTGAATGCAGTGGTTATGATGATTATCATGAAGATAAGATTTAGTTTCGACATGGCATTTAGACAGAACAATGCTGTGATAACATCTCAACTTAATGATTCTTAGCATGAATAAAACGACGTGACCAGTCGTTTCCGTCGCAAATACGTACTTTTGAGTTGCCAACCGACTACAGCGTGATTCGTCGTCCACGCCAGGGAATCTGTTATCTACGGGATTTGGCGAAGTTAAAGCTGGAACCATTTCACACACATCAATGTGGTGGTTCTGGTTGTGAGCCATTGGTGTCCTCGTTACTGGAGTCCCCGGATGGGATGCCAACTCCAGACAATGGACGGACACTGTCCTCGGTCCGCGGCCTTCGGACGAATTACTTGCAATCAGAAAAAAGCATCGTTGCACCTAAACAGCTCCACGCCGGGCAGGGGGATTCTTGCGAAAAGAAAGTTAAATTATTTCATGAGGAAGTAGGGCACAACTTCAGGGAAGGAGACATTTTGGCTGCTGGAAGTCATCGGGCGACATGATATTGCGTACGATGATTCCGCAAATGTCTGCTGCCTTCCGCCCCGTTCTGCTTCTCGCTCCAAAAAAGAACGCCACGTAGTAATGAAGAAGACGTAGACCCAATTCAAAATAACTATAGAAAAACCTAACCTAGCCGGAACTAACCTAATCTAGCAATATAACAAATAAACGCAAATCCAACTTTTAACCTCCGTAAGCTGGCGCTGCGCGAGGAAACGCCTCCAGTGATCATCCTGTATGATACGAAAGTCGAATGGGAGAAATTCGGAAGTGCGTCCGCATAATTAATGTGTGATTAAGCTGGAAACCAATCATTTGCGACGACGGGGAGGAGTGTTAATATCTTGTTTATCATGTCGGTGAAACCGCAGGTCTTCTTCAGTCTATCTGATAGCGGAACGAAGCCCTAAAAATGCCTTGTTTAGTAGCTACGTGCTAACCGCGAAGACAATATGGAGAGGATGTTGAGGTGTCTTCTGTGCTTGGAACGTTTTCTGTCATAGGGGAGTATCTGAAAGGTCAGTACAACTACGCAAATCTCGATAAAGGTGATGTGTATTGGTCCGCACGAAAAGCGAAAGCGGTGAAGGTTCAGACACAGGGAGGCGGACACAAGCAAGTTAAGAAATAAGCAGGGAAGTGGAGCAAACCAAACCGATGAACTGAATATCAACTGAAGCGATTTCCCCGAATATTTGCAATGCTTCCATTTCCCGTGATGTTAATGAAGCTGGAGGGGTTTAGGGCGCATCAACTGTAGTGGTTATACAGCTTAATGAAGCTGGAGTGGGGGGTGAGTGGGATGTCTCCAGTCGACTCGTGCTTCACCTGAGATTAAACGCGAGTATGAGAGTGGCTCATTAGCGAGCTGACCAGATTTTTAGCGTGTAAAGGTTTTGGTCAATTCTGTTTCATTCTGCCCCGCTTTTAGTGCATGCTTAAGCAAGGGGCGGGCTTGTCTCATGCTGAGCGCTGGGGCCTTCCCGAGATGAGCCGCAAGACCTACAATGAAGAAGTGCTTTGTGCACGAGACCATGCATGGTCCAGGGCTACATCATTGGTTGTAGCCAGTGCTACAATCTTAATTTCACCTCGATGAATTTGCCTGGTGATTCGTTATCAAACATCAACGTTATAATTGCAATGTCAGGGTGAGTACTTATACCAATGCTTCACGTATCTGCGATCTTAGGTAAGATTTTGTGGAAAAACTTATATCGTTTATTTTCTTTATTTTCAAAAAATATTAAGTTCAAAATGGTCATGCCTCCTTGAAATATGATATTTCGTTTCCAATTCGTTACGGAAGGCATATTTAATTGATATGCCTTCAGCAATGTTACGTAACATCGCGGAAGGCATCGATTATATTTCGGAGCCACTCAGCAATGCTTGAATAGTTGTTCCGCTCTCCGGTTTCCACACGAAAAACAAATAGTATGTGGAAAAACAAACGCTTGGCACATAATCTCGTTTCCCCGAGACGATTTCTAAGATTTTACGCCATGCACGAAATCACGTGAAACCTTACGCACCTTTGCTGTTTTTAAGTGTTGTGTTGATTTTCCTGTTATTTTTAACTCAGCTGAAGCGACCATCACTGATATTGATGAACCAACGACGCGTAATGCCCTTGTGGCACCATGGACAGCACGAGTTGCAACATGAAAAGACTGTGCTGGGTGCGGCCTATATTCCGTGCATTGTGACCGCTGGGGAATTTCACACCGTAGGGCAAAACAGCGATCCGATGGCAGGCACACTGTCGCCTTTTGGGGGTGATTGTCGAACAGTTTTGCGAGTCGCTGGCCAACATCAGAAACAAGATAAACAGATCAAGATAAACAGAGAACGATCGCCATCCAGGCGTGATCCAATCTCGTCAGCAGAGCGACCGCCAGGAACGCTCGTGCAATTTTGTCTACAATTAATAAATAATAATTTTGTAATTTTGTCTGCAATGCAATGGTAGTTTTGTCTGCGATTATCTGCACGTGCGGTGGCTGTGTCCATCGGCTTCTGCGGGAGGCACAGTCCCTGTATGCCTAGAATATAAGTATACCTGAGATGTAGGCAAACGAAACATCCATAAAACAGTCCACTTTGGGGCATGGTCTAAATGCTCTTCCCCACCCGGCATCCTCTGGTCGCCATTGCTTACGTCACAGGGCAGCTGAAGGTCATCTTTTTAGTGACTTTGCGGAAGTCATAATTTGCTGTCCATGCATCATTCCAGAAGAGCCAAAGATGCATCAAGGAAAATATAATGAAGTTCCAAGTGTAATGTTCCGCTCCAAAGTATGTAGCAGGGAAATAACTGCTGCATGCAGTGGCTCATGTGCAATATTGGCCTTTGTGCACAAGCTCATTTGTTTATTGGTTGGTTCACGACACACTTTATGCACATTCACGGCTAATGGCGCCGCCCACACTGTTTCGCCGGTGGGCCGCGGGATTGGGAAATGTCCTGAGTGGCGCTAGAGTCGAACCTGGGACCTTTAGTACCCATAGCGCGACACTTTAACCACTCGGCCATCCCCGCCCCGCACAAGCTCATTTAAATGTCAGTAGTTTCACTAGTTTGCGAGTTGTTTTGCTTCAACAGCTATCATGAAAGGTAGTATGAATTAGACATGCTTGAGCACTCGGCTTAACCAATTTTTTTTTATACTTAACATGTGGTAAATCGCGTGATAAGGGCTCATTGTACCATCGAGTTGCCGAAAGCTGCTAGGGGTTGCTCAAAGCTGACATATGTTTGTATTCGTGTCACCTTCCGTTGGATCGGTTGGCTCTGGTCGACAGTGACGCCTTAGTGTACCAGGCGGTGCTCTAGCACTGACTAGAATCAGGAAGTTTAGCGTTATGCTTATGGTGAGTTTAATGGAAATAACGTCATCCTGAAAGTACCACTATCGAGGAATATCGTTTTATGTATGTTTTTTAGTAGGATGGATGTTACGTGTTGCGCGTTGGACAGTTACGTAGCTAAAAGTTTCTTTTTTCAACGGGAGTGCAGCTTGTTTGATATTGAAGTTTGACCAACTGGCGCTTAAACCAATTGCACACATATCATCACAGGCAATGTTAGTGTCGTACAGATTGTAAGGTTGGCGCTGCCAAACTGCAAAGTCGGTGCTGCCGAACTATGTAGTTGGTGTCGCCAAACTGTAAAGTTGGTGCTGCCAAACTGTAAATTGGGTGCTTGAGACGGAAAAGTCGGCACTGCCTGTTAGGCGAGGAATGCAAATGTGCTGTAACTGGTGTGGCAGAAGCCAAAGTTGGTGTTGAATCTGAAGCATCTGCAACCACCGGCTTGCCCAAGGGGAATCCGTCCCAGGGTCTCTTTGGGGAGGAAAACTTTTTTAGCGTGAGAGAATAAATAGTTCACAATTTCTCGAAAGTCAAGTTAAAGTACCAAAGATCGTGTGAGTGCATTTTTTAGGAGAATCTTGGTTGCGACACTGGCCCCACCTCTTAAGAGAATCCTACATTCACGTCTTCCTGCAATACTATATTCTACATACACCGCAATGCTTTATTCCCGTAACTTGTGTATTTCATTGAAGAATGCGGAAGACGTAGAGATTGCTAACAAACCACAGGGCATGCTTTCCTTAAAGCCTACATTGGTGCATCCCTGATTTCGCACAGTGGGTGCACCAATCTACACGTACAATTCATAATTTTGAACATTAAAATTGCTCGTTAATGTGCCATTTTTACAGCATTTGTTAATTTAAATTATGATGTTGCATGCCGGAAGATATCCCAGCGGAAAACACCTTCACCATAATACCGCATCAGCCATTGGACAACTTTGAGAACTGTACAAGTATGATAAGGAGGACTGGCTATGTTGGGGTGTTTATTGGTTCCTGTTAGACCCATCTAGCAGAAAAAAACATTCGTAGCGCATGCATTGTTGGTAGTATCAGGCAAACGTTGTCGGTAATTGGCAGCTCGGTCAATTATATATTCGGCTCGGAAGCGTTTTCTGCATAAAATGCACGTAATGTTTTTTCTTCTAGATCAAAATATGCGTGATTAGGTCAGGACATTAGCATTGCGCGACAGTCAAGCATACCTGATGTAATTGCGCACATTTACTCGGAGATTAAGAATGGTAAGGGACATGAAGTACCACGCCATTAAGCAAGGTCGCCATTGCATCAAGCATGAGAACATGAATACGAAGACAAAAGGCTGCTTGCTACGTGCTTCTGTGCTTTTTCAGAACTCGACAGTCTGCTTGCTCAGCAGTAAATTGTACTACTCGCTCGCCAGTAGACTGTGCTATTCACGTAGATTATACTACTCGCTCGCCAGTAGATTGTGCTACTCGCTCGCCAGTAGACTGTGCTACTCGCGTGGATTGCACTACTCGCTCGCCAGTAGACTGTGCTACTCGCGTGGATTGTACTACTCGCTCGCCAGTAGACTGCTACTACTCGCGTGGATTGTACTACTCGCTCGCCAGTAGACTGCTACTCGCGTGGATTGTACTACTCGCTCGCCAGTAGGCTGCTACTCGCGTAAATTGTGCTACTCGCTCGCCAGTATACTGCGTACTCGCGTGGATTGTACTACTCGCTCGCCAGTATACTGCGTACTCGCGTGGATGGTAATACTCGCTCGCCAGTAGACTACATACTCGCGTGGATTGTACTACTCGCTCGCCAGTATACTGCGTACTCACGTGGATTGTACTACTCGCTCGCCAGTATACTGCGTACTCGCGTGGATCGTACTACTCGCTCGCTACTCACGCACACCCTGCCCGCGACAAAGGTCATCAGTGCATCCGACCTGGCTTGGATGACGTTGGCATATGGGACGCACGCCCAATCTTTGCACACTCCACATGGTTTTCAAATCCTCACGCACCAGCAAATACGCATGCAACAGTATATGCACATCGGAAGATCACAAGCAGTAGATCACCATTGTACGTGCTCCAACAGTTCTGTTCTTCACTATGAAGAAGCCCTGTTCCATCTCGTCCTTCCTTAGGCCCCCATTCCGTGCTCTCCCCGTGATTCAACGAGGCGGTCAAAAGTTGGTGGGGGAGGGAGGGGGACGTGTACGGCCCCCGCGGCGCAACATGCTGGAGGTCTCGGCAAGCTGGAATGCACAGAACGAGTTATAGTTCCCTACATCTGACAGATCGAGCACGGAGGCACACCGCACCTGCTGCAAAATTATTTAATGTATTGAAATATGCTCGATGTCCGCTTCTCATCCTATTGATGCGCTCTCTGTAATATAATACTTTTTTTTGTGTGCGCTTTTTGGAAGTGTATTGGTATGAGCTAGTATAGTATGAGCTACTTATCCTGCCCCGCGGCCAATGGGAATAATGGTTATGGTTGCCATATAGGAGTTGGACAGACGTCGCAAAAAAAGAGAAATTTCTGACAAGAAATGCCCTCTACCGCTCTATGTTTGTCGGCGTGTAACTTCAGGGATCAGCATGTGTCCACAATCGTCATGTTCTGACCTGACAGCACTGATGGTTGTCGGAGAGGCTGAAGACGTAGTTGACGTTTGTTTTGAAGAAGCGCGAATGGTGGATTCCGTGGACAGGGCAGGTGGTTAAACTTTGCGAGGCGTTTGATGGCCAGATATTGGCACGTCATGATGCACTGACTGACGTGATGTATGGCTTCAGTTAGCCCAACATCCGGTCGTGTGTGATCTGCTTCCTGGTAAGCGTGTTATCTTAATGACAAACACACGGCCTTCAAGGGCATCGTCTAGTCAAATCATTTTCGAAAATCCTATAGAAAGCTACATTTGACATCTTAATTAGGAAATAACTGATGTCAGTGTCAGGTGCATTTGAGTACGCACTCTGGACAACAATATTTGACATATCTTGTTTTGTTTATTGCTGTATTGTTGTTTTGTTTTTGTTTATTGTTAGTCCGCCTGGTTTGAATAGCACGATGATGCCCGACTAGAACGAAAACGGCCGCTACTGAAAGTTCACGAAGTGCTGTTGTTGTTGATGCCGGAAAAACTGGGAAGCTGATTGGCTGACGTGACCGATACTACTACAAAGATGGCGTCCTCAGAAAGTGGACCGGAGTAGCCCGATACAAAGGCCTGCCAAGAGGTGTAAACTGGGTGGACAAATTGGGAGCTAGCTGGTCCGAATTCACAAAATATGCATACCGTTCGACAGACATTTCCTTCCCCATTAACACTACGTGCGTGCGTTCAGCTCAGATTCGACTCTACAATGATACCTTCTGGAGACGGTGCCTCCAACGAAAGCACGCACTCAGCGTGGACGCGACTGGAAGTTGGTGAAGTTGATGCAAGTTTACGATGCCGATGTGTTTTATCAGATGATGCATCTTGTCGGGTGTGAACATGCGTGTGTTCTATCTAACGCATGAGGGTACGCGTTCCGTATACGACTGGATATGTCTCGCTAAATCATACGGGTTCGGATCCGGAAATTTTCCGACGGAATAGAACATGATGAATAGAGCATGATAAATAGAACATGATAAATATAATATGATTAATTGAACATGATAAATAGAACATGATAAATTGAACATGATTCATTAACGTCGGCCGGGTACAGAACCAGGAGTCCAAACGCCCTACCCAACCCGACTTACCCTGGACCTTCAACCATGATTATGTGCCTACCAGTGGCGGATCCAGGGGTTGGCCGTGGTGGTGGTGGTGGGGGCTCCGAAAATGCCTCGGTTATGTTGTGCGTAGCATCGTACCAGAGCTGGTGTCATTCTTCGTGGGTTTTGGGGAATCGAGACAGTACTTAGACCATATTTTTTATCGATCTAAACCACTTAGGCCTTGGATTTGTGCTTGGGCTCCCTCCGTCGATCCAGGCATACGTGCACCCAATGGGGAAGAAACTCGCTGCCTTCTCATAGCATGGGAGGGACCCATCCGAGAAAGGAAAGAAAGGTAAAAATCGCCCTTCGGGAAATTCTTTTTCTCAATTAATAGTCAATAACGCGACCATCGCCCGAAGGCCAACTTTGACTTTTAACGCGAGCAAAATTTGTTCAGAAGCTGGAAGAGCCAGTGGAAACTAATGGGCTCATGGAGACCTGAAGGGACCCTGCCCCGCTTGAGAGCTGGTGGTCTTAGTGAGCTGAAGGGCACTTGAGAACTTGAGATGATTGATCGGAGCCAGGGTCCGGTGTGAAGGGCCCTTGGGAGCTTAAGATGATTGATCGGGGCCAGGGTCCGGTGTGAAGGGCCCTTGGTGGGCCGATATCAGGGGCCCTAAGCTAATTAACAGGCCCCAGGATGAGGCGATGGTCCCGGGTCGATGAAGTGGGTCCAAGAATCGACGGAGAGTGTCCACAGGCAGACTCTGAAGGCCTCGAGCCGGACCGAAGTGAAGGGTGTCTCGGTGGACTTAGGGGTCCCGGGTCAGTGGAGGCTGACAGCAGGCCTCGTCCAGTAAAAAAGTTCCCGAGCTAACGGGGAGGGCTCCCGGACCGACGGAAAGGGCCGTGGCTGCCAGAGGGGACCCTCGGTCATCGGAGGGGTCCAAACAGGCACGAAAGGCTTTGGACTGACTTAGGCGTCCTCCGGTCATTAGAAGGGCTCTCGGCTTGACGAAGAGGGCCTCGACAAGACAAGACTCGACTCGCCGTTGACTCGGAGGTCACCGAGCCAACGGCGAGGGCTCCTGAGCAGCCAAAGGAGCACTCAATCACTCAAGCTCCGAGAAATCAAAGAGGCCCAGTCTACCAGGGGCTCTTTAAACATGTGTGCGCCGTCTTAAGGGAACCATGTGTGGATGAGTGAAGAATCGCTTGCGTAGTTGGTGCGGCCGAGGCGGTGGCCAAGACAGGATGTTCCCAATGTGTGCCACTGTTTTCATTTCTGAAATGGAGGCTCCCAAAAGGTTGGTGTGGCAATGCCACACCAGTTTTGAAGTTGGTGTGGCCATGGCCATACCTGCCATACCGCATTCTCCATCCATGCATGTGTGCGTCCCCGAGCTCAGGGACTCTTCGCACCAGCTCGGGTCCTCTCCTGCCGCTGGGGACCCTCAGTTGACTCAGTGAGCATCTCCACCTGCCAAGAGCCCTCTTCGTCGACTCTGTACTGGCTAGACCTTTGCCGTCAGCCCAGGGCTCTTCCAACGACCGTGATCCCTCATCGACCTAGAGGCCCTTCACATTGGCAACAGCCGGGGCCTCGGCATCTGCCCGTGAGAACTCTCCGTCGACTCAGGGGCCCTCTTCATAAGCCCCGGACCACTTCCATCAGCTCACGGGCCCTTCACATCGTCTAAGGAGCCCGTCACGGCGGAGTGGCAAACTTATTGTGATTCGTCACGGCCTGTGTTAAAACAGCGTGTTCAACGGTACCCTCTCCTCCCCTTGGACCCATTCGGAGCCCAAGGGGAGGGGAGTTGGTCATCACCCCATTCATTGTCGACCTGGATCCGCCTGGTGCCTAGTTAATCAACCATCTAGTCATGGTACCTACATGCTTGACCATTTATCCATGGTGCATATTTAATCAATATGTGTCCATAAACGCTTCCTTCTATATTTAATCATGTTGCGCGAATATCGACTTAGTATTTCGTCGATCTGGCTTGTGCGAATTACGTCAATTACCAACAACAGGGATGAAATTGTCCGTGCAATTTTTCGGGGGAAGGGGAGGGGAAGGGGATAATTGAGCCAGTCATGAGGTTTGTTAAGGCCCTTAACTATTAGACTATTGGGCGTGCAATTGATCAAATTGTACTTGAGACTTCTCGAGAACAAATATAATATTTCAACAATGTCAAGCTGTTGCATTTGTCGGACTTGAAAAACAAATAGTGGCACCGCTTCTGGAAAATGAGCACGACATTACACAGGTACAACGATCTTCAAAACATTGCGCGGGGGTTCAAAATAGCATTGGGGATTCAAATTGCTTAAGCTGAGGGTGTCAATTTTTGCCTGTCTGTGGTGCAGCTTTTGGGAGAGCACTTGCCCGCCCATATTGACTGTGTCCCACCAATAATTTCAACTTTTAGCATTGGGCCCTATGCAGCGTGCCCCTCCCAAGAACTCATTTGGGCCTGCTCATTTCCCTAATGTATTGTGCCCTCCCAATAATTTAAGGAAACCTACACCTATGTCCATGGTTCATGAACCAGTTTGTGGATGTGAGAAATAACCCAGCGGTAATTACAACATGGCCGTCAGCCAACACCATTTTTGGTGTCGCTCTCTAATGAGGCGGGACGCCGGGCCTCAGCAGCCATCGCCCTGCTTTGCATTGGAGCGCTGCCGTTTCTGTGACTGGCCCGGAGACAGCAGCTCCCCCGCACACAAAGAGCCCGCCACAGCATCTCACGCGCGCCGTTTCATTGGCTGCCGGGCGGAAAGCGCCGCGAATGGTGGCGGCAGGAGGGGTTTAGTATCAGGGCCTCTGATTGGTCAGCTTCCTCGGCGGAGCCGGCTGCGCCTGTGCTGCGGATTCCATCGTGGAGAGTCGAGGAGACGCTGGTTTTGTGGTCGTGTGGGCTGTGTTGCGCGCCGCTGTGCGAAAGCGGGCGCGCTTTATACTTGCGGTGTTCCTCTACTTGCGATTTTGTCGCTGGAGTCCAGCACTGACCACTGGTTTAGCGGGGAACGCGGCAGGTAAGCACGGGATGGCTGGTGCAGGGGGCGGGTATTGGGTCAGTCTATGTTGGTCGGTAGGGGTGTCTGCTCGATCCGCCATATTGGGTTCGGCGGGTCTTGTTTGCTCGTCGTGTACCGACCGAATCCTGGGACCGTTGTTGGCAGTGCGCCAGCTTGTGGCGCCGCCATTGCTCTCAGGCGCTCGGATCGCAACACTGCGCTTAGCTGCGAGATCCATTTCCATTTCCCGACGTCAGATCTATGCATCGGTCCAGTTGGTGGTGGATTCGCGTCACATAGCTTCAACAACTACTGATGTGTGATTTGAACAGTTAGTACCTACCTACCAACCTATCCCAGCATAAGATGATATCAGACTAATTTTGACGCAAGCGCCTCGTCCTCTTTCAATCTTAAAGTCATGGCATCGGCGTCTTTTCGGGCTATTTGTGAACCAAATGCTTATTTACCCGCCTGGCGGCCGTGGGCCAAGTCGCCGACTCGCCCGTCGTGCCAGTGGCGTGAAGGTCGATACGTCGCAGCAGTGTGCGCGAATCTGACCTCTACGCCGGCCGTGCGTTGCAGTCGGCGCGGCGTCTGGAATGGTGTGCTCGTAATCGGTCGTCCGTCCAGCGGACGCGTGCGTCCGGCGGCGTCCGGGGAGCGGGCGCCAGGATCGCGAGGCGGGGGACGCGGGCGCCGGGCCGGCCGCTCCGGCTCGGAGGTGCACGGCAGACCGTGGCCGGCCGTCACGCATTGTGGGAGCACGCAGGGGAACCGCCAGGGGGTGGGAACCGCCAACTGGCGGACAAACAGTCTCTGGGTCGTGTTAGATGACTAGCTGCTAATCCAGAGCACCGATTGCCATGATTTTATAACATTTTTTTGCGGACGAAAAATGGGAAACATTGAAGTAAGTGTAATCAAGTACCTACATATTTTTTGCTACCTATCTTTGGGCAACAGTTACCATGGCTCAGGGATTTTGTAGTTGTTTAATTGGGGTGCAGCTATTTTGAAGCATTGGTCAATCACCGAATTTTATTTCCAGAAAATCGATAAGATCCTTGAGTATTAATGTTGGTGTCATTGAAGGCAGCCACCTATATCACTTATGACTGTTCGCTCTGGCCCTGGCATACATTGACGAAATATGTTAGCTATCTCTGTATTCCCTAATTTATACTGTGATTTACAGGCACGGGTAAAAATCATCACATTAGTTAGGTTCTGCTCATCATGCTGTTGAGTTCCTGATAACATCTCCAGGCTCGCCATCTCCAGCCCAGCCATTCTGCAGTGCGTCGCCAATTAAATATAGGTTATATGTGTCTGATTTGCGTACGTATCACATTTACCACACATTTCCCACAAAGGCAAATAAGCAAGAACATGGAAACAGAAAATCCAGACGAAAAGCATTCACCGTGCTTACATTTTCCTGCCACTTAGCACCATCTTTGCGATATCCATTATCATTTACAGGAATATATTATTTGATCAAAGCCTAATGGCTAGTTTCGACTGATTAAATATGTTGGGAAAATTCGTCTTCAGATGACTTCTAATTGTGTGTGCTCTTTCACACCCGGCTGCATTTTTAGCTGTAAATAAGGGCAAGTGCAAACGCGCCATCCGGATTTCCACTTACAGTAAGCCGACATCGAAGCAGTTGAAACATTTTACGACGCGGGAACCGACGGATGAAAGGAAGTATCGCCACGAAAAGCTTATTTTCGGTTTACCAACTCGGGGGCCTCGGGAACTCCACCGGGGAACTGCGTCCCTTGAATGCGCCTTATTGTTTCCTCATTTATATGCCAACTTATTTAATATTACTCGTGTGGCGGTGACGTGACGAGGAAATGACATAGCGTGTGTCCTGTGCCCCTAATCCGGATGTTCGTGACACACTCGCCCTGGGGCGCGAATGATCAATTTTGGTCGAGGCGCCCCAAAGCTAAAATAACTGACACATTCGCCCTCGGCTCCTGGTTCGTAGCAACCGGCCAAAGGCACAGCAGTTCAGATTGGAAACAAATTCCGCGGTTCGGAGAAAAAAACCAGTGTGCATCTGAACAACAATTGCTTGGGTTGTTTTTTAACTGGTTTGCATCGCTGTTTCTAAACCGACAGCAGGGCCTGACATTTTGGCTCCTGGATCCAGAGATCTCGTGCCAAGCCTTATGCTTGAAAGTTGATGATACGTAGCCTGGAAAGTCATTCACATTCAAGATGACAGCCCACCATTCGCCAAACCCAGCTACTATACGTTGATAAAAGATCGAAATGATTAAATGAAATAATACAAATAAATACACTAATCGAACTACATATGCAAATATCCAGTAATGAGCATAGGAAGGCTCCAACGTCCTGGCCACTGCACTTTTGGTGGTCCAGCCAGCATGCCCTACTTTTACTGGGTTCTCTGAAGGGAAAGGTTGGTCGAGAGATTGGGCGGAGGGTGGCCACGTTTTTTTATCACTCAGCCCTCGTCCCCTTCTGGTTGATAGCCAGATGGCAGTTAGTTGACGGCCCTGCTAACCTTGTGAATACCCTACCACTGCCGATGCAAACTAATGAGGCGTTGGTAGGGCACCGAGCTGCTGGATGCGTTTAAAACTGCCGGTCCTCCCACGGACTTGGAATCGTTCCCACGAACTTCGAATTAGTCCACGTGCGTCACGGTCTACTGGCTGTCCCGTTATTCTGCTAACCCACGTGCAATTTTGCTACGAAATACACTAATCTGCGTACTAATGCTGCTGCTTTCGATTTTTACTTTGCGACATGATGGCTCAAATCGCTTAGCGTCCTTCGCTTAAGGCTAAGTCACGTATTGTGAAGGTGTCCGATTAAGCTAAAGTACAAATTGATAATGCAGACAGTGCTAGTGCTTACGCTCACTCGAAATGAGCGGCGTAGCAAAGCATTCCAACGGAGCATTTGTTAACTACGTAACCGTTCGAATTGTTAGGTTTTTGCAGATGAAGTATAAAATTGGGATGCCTTTCAATCGACCTGCAGCGTTCTCCACATCTGACCTTATTGATCGTGTAGCCTTGACCCTGTGCAGGCGTAGCGGACAAATTGCGCCGTTTTCGTGACGGGTGCCCATCTTCCTAGACTAAGTGCTTCTGGTGGTCCTATCGAATCTGGTGAATGATGTGTTGTGAATACGACCCAATCCTACAATGGATGGAAATTGGTTAGTAAAGGAAAGGAGGGCAATTGTCATCCCAGAAGCACACAAACCTACACACCTGATTGCGTGCTTTTCGTTGTTTTTCATGCTACTGACTGTTGCTTTTTCCAAGTGTCTATCTCAGCCCTTCGGAAGATAGGTGCCATGTTGTGCTGCTTTTGGTTGTACACAGCGTCGCTAGTAACGCCTGGGTCTTCCAACGGGAGGTGCCAAAGACAGCAAGGGGGTTCGAACAGCCACATGTCCTACTTCAGTTTACAGCTGGAAGATTTAATGTGATTGTGGAAAATTCAGGCGAATGTTTTGCCTGTTAATGAGACATAGAGGGAGGTGGGTGGATTGACCCGTCTGACGACCTGCCCACGTGGGCGTGTCTGACCGACATGTGGACATTGGTGTTTTGACCTCTCTTCAGTGCGTTGCTGGAGAGGAAGTAAAATACAGTCAGGAGGAAAGAAGAAGGAAATGACTAGAGAAGTTCACAAAAATATAGAATTGATTATCATCGACATCACACGTCGATATTTATGCGAAAACTCGTCGTGTCATCTGATCAAGAGAATTGTAGTGTCTTCAACCTCATTAGAACTCCCGCCATCGGCATGGATGTCGCCATTATTTCCGCGGAGGCCACAATCTTTCTATCGAGGTTGCAGCTTGTACTGGAGGCGGCACTGTCTTCCTGTAAAGCGCCACCGTGGTGGTGGTGGTCCGCTCCTGGCAGCTTCCACGCCTTATATGGAGCCCGGCGCCCACTCCCTGTGAGCGGTTGTCCGCTCCTGGCAGCTGCCACGCCTTATATGGAGCCCGGCGCCCACTCCCTGGAGTCCACCTCGCACTCCTCGTGTTCTACCGCGCCTTCTCTGGAAGTCGCCGTCCATTCCATGGAATTGAATGCCTTTGGCCAGTTGATAAGTATCGGGAGATGTTGTGCATTGGCTCCCACGTTATGCGAGTACCAGCAAAGACGGCGATATAGATACTGGGCAAAATTAGGTCAGAATTCAACATGCTACGGACAAATTACTGGGTGTAAACAAAGGACAGCATGAGTTATCTTTTTAGGAGCCATTATTTCGCGGCGGCCTCCGTGTAAATTGGTCTGGCCGTAGCCTCAGGGGACTTCACGAACATTTCGCCCGTAATATATTGCTGGAGGTTCCTGTCTGGAATTGGTTGGCATCACAGTCATGTCCTGGATGCACGCCACGAGACCTACGGACCTTTAATCAAAAGGTCTGCCTGTCAATGATGCACATTGGAATCACAACGACATGGATTTGGTTGTACTGACCTGTTGGCACTGTACTGGTTCGATCGTGGTCCTGTCCTGGTCCTATCCTGGTTCCGCCCTGGTCCTCTCCTGGTGTCCGGGTACAGTATGACTGCCATGGGCGCTGTATGACCAGTATGGCTGCCATCAGCACCTCGGATCGTTGTTTGTTGTGACCATCACCACTACCGCCGTTGGCACGCGCCGTGGCCGAAGGTGTTGCGACATGGTGCGACCATATAAAGTGCGACACGTTGCGACTTTATATGGTGCGTGTTGCGACAGTGTTGGATTTCCACTCTCAGTCTCGCAGTTGAAGTGTATAACCCCTGCTTCCGCGAAACCATGGAGTGTGTGATATCCATTAGGCCAACGTAATGAAACGCATAAGTCTTGTCAAGGCTATTTACAATCTTGAGGAGACCAGATTGAGGCTTGCGGGTGGCTGATTTTATCAGCTCCAAGAAACGGCGAATATTGTGGCTGCCTGGGAGGGTGGCGTTTCCTTCTTTTTAAGAAAAGGCTTACTCCGTACTTGGAATTTAAAAGCACAAATATGCTATCCTAATGGAATAATTAATGTGGGCGCGGCTCTGGATATAGTGCTTTGAGTCGTTGATTGAGGAGGTGGAGTTGTTTGATGAGGTGTATTTGGATACTTTAATGGATGGGAAGTGAGAATGCTAATTATTGTGGAGTAACACCAGCCAACGTTAAAGGCCAAGCTGAATTGAACTGCATGTTGGAATTGAGTGCCGCTCCC
Organism: Imbricaverruca yamaguchii; assembly: GCA_034440575.1. Taxonomy (NCBI): domain Eukaryota; kingdom Metazoa; phylum Arthropoda; class Thecostraca; family Neoverrucidae; genus Imbricaverruca; species Imbricaverruca yamaguchii. The sequence continues at coordinate 1,238,384 of JAOTOL010001531.1, read as the reverse complement.
GTTGGTACCAGCTTCAGAATAAAATCAGTATGAATCTAGTCAGAATGGCGCGCAAGGATGTATAGTTCAACTGTTCAACTGAGATGTATAGTGAGAGTGGCCATAGCGAAATTGTGATGTGATGTCTAATGGGTTTGTCAGTGGTTCAAGGTCTTCCGCACTGTTTGCTCTTTCGTCTTTTTACCTTGCATTCTCACACTGGTCTGATTTTTTTTTCTGTGAGAAAAAAGGGAACGTGAAGGTATGGTTGTTTGTTTAGTCACCTGTTCCAGACAATCACGCACGCCACCACCATCACCAGGCGATATATTCAATTGCATTAATGCGCCAGCCCGAGTCGCCCCTCCAGGTAGCCCCGGTGTGGCCACTTGGACTTGGGACCCTAGTGGGCCTAGTCCAGACTTGGGACCCTAGTCCAGGTTATATTCTGGACTGCTGGCAGACCGAAATTCTTCCACAGTTACACGCATTTTTGCTATGCTCCTAGCTGGTCTTGGGGTATTCATGGGGCTCGTGTTCTACCCGCATTAGCAAACGTGTATCATTTGAATTGCGTGGTCAGGTTGTTGTGTCTGGGGCTCAAATGGCCAGACAAGGGCGCCAGTCGTGGAGTCCAATGGCATCCTGACGTCACCACAACATAAGGCCCACAGCGCACGCTGGTTCATGTCATCCGTCCCAAACTGGTGCACTTTGATAGTGACACGAGTAACAGTGATTGGTAGTGAAGCATTGCTCTTCACGTGATAACATGATTTTTTGTGGCGTGCGTGATTATTTGGAGGAACAAAGCACGGGCCATTTTCTCAACCCGCGTGATGGCCAGCATTTTCTTGGCGCATGTTGTTGCCATCACTACCAATCGGCACACGCATGCTTGTCGGTCGGAAACTCAAAAACATGGGACTTTGGGACCCGGGAAGGTTCGCCCTCGCATACTGTGATTGGATAATATGGATTTGTGTGTACGGACTTCAACCCAAAATGTCGCCTAAACCACGCACTGTGAATACGACTAAACAGTAACAGACTGTAGATTGCAGCAGTAACTAGTAATAGACTGCTTTTACTCGGGTTACCAGAACAGATGGCATCGACCTTGAAAATAATGTGCCATAATGATGTAAACTAAGTAAAGTTCATAAGTAAAGTAAACTAAGTAATAGTATGTTTATGAATATGACTAAACAAATTCTGAACAAGTATTGTTTTCCTCATGTCTCAGAGCTGCATCTTGTTTTCAGAGCTACCTCGGGTCCGGATAGTTACTGAATCTGGCGCTGATGTTCGTGCTTTTACATGGGCGTGATGCGTCTGTACGTGGTCGTTTCCGCAAACAACAAAGTCAGTTAGAAAAAGCGAATACATGAAGGAAGAGCAACCGAGGTCTGAGGGGTGTTTTTGTAATTAAAGCTTATGAAAGAGGGGCGACGCCAAACACCTGGGCGTCCCTATATTCCATAAGTCAACCCGTATATTCTCTAGCACATAGCAGTGGAATATTCGTTTCTGGCGTTGACCATGATTAGTTTGTTTCCCTAAACTGACGGCATGACCGGGCAAGATGAACTGGCGTCCCAGACTGTCCATAAAAGCCACTACACGTGGAGGGCATGCATTGTGAAATAAATAAATAAATGAATAAAGATACACGGCAGTGATCAGAAACTTATTCTCCTTATGGCGGAGGCGTCAGGCGGCTGGGACGTCACAGTCTGCTATAACTTCGGAAAGAAGAACATGAGCATGATGCTGCGTGCTAAGTTCAACGTAAGCATGGACATGCATGAACAACATGAACCGCCTCAGCGTATTTTTTAATTGAGCATTACTCCTAGGGGCGGGTACGTCATGGAAGGAATCAACCAAAGGGTACACATATTCACGTCAGCAATTTTCTGATGGTTGAACCCTATTTTCAGCCCACAGCGTCATTAGCAGCATCTTTCTTGGTATAGGCCACTACGTGCGCTTTTCCTCAATGACTTTGGAATAAGCTAAAGTTCAAAGTAGAATGAAGCGTGGCATTTTAGTGCGGAGTGAATTCAAGCGTGAAATGCGATTTATTTGATGGAATTTGATGCGATCGAACGTTTGATCTACCGGAATCGCTTGCACGGTCTGTCGCCTGTAATGGTTCTTTCCTCGCGCGAAAAAAAAAACGAAATGGGGTCCGCGGCTTCGTCGAGTTATTTACTTGTCGCACTACTGGCGGCCCCCCGTCCGAGTACGACACAAACTGGACCACCCAGCGCAGTCCACTGAATCGGTCTCCACTGTCGCCGTGACCCACTTCACGGCCGCCGTTTCGCGTTGGACATCGCGGGCGAGTGTCGAGGCGCTCCACGACGGTGGTGGCCTGATGCGGACCGGGCACCGCTGGACCCAACCGCCCGGCCCCGCCGACCTTTGTCCGATGCGCCGCCGCTGCCGCCGCCGCCGCCGCCGCCGCGATGGCGTACCGACGCCCGCCGCCGCACGCACTGTGCGCCGCCGTCGCCTATTGATCGCCGTCGCTCCCTTCCCGCCGCCCCTGGCGTCGCCATGGCGACCGGTGGCCTCCTCATCCTATCAGCCGCTGATTTGATTCGGCCGGCGGCGGCTGGCGGCGCGTCGATAGCCGGCCGCGCGCGCCCGCCGGCCCAATTAGGGCGGCCGCCTCGCGGCCGGCCGCGCCGACTCGCGGCAGACTCGCGGCGCGCGCCCATTGGCGAACGGGCGCCGCCGACAAAAACCGCCGCCGCGCCAAACGGGCCGCTCGCGGCTGTCATTCGCGCAGATGGTCGGCGACCGACGCTCGACGCCCGCGCCCCGCCGGATTACATTAGAGGTGGTACTTTTGGGAAATTGCCGCTCCGTTCCACGTTCAAGCCGGCCGGGCTGTTGGAAAGATGCTTCGTTAATGTTTTATAGTAAACTACTGTGGATGAGGTTGTCCCTTGGCCCATGCTTGGTTTGGTCCCTTGGTCCCTTTGTGGTACCTGTTCCATATATGCTGATGCCCGTTTCATTTAGGTACTTTATGTAAAACCCAAGCAAACATTTATAACACTAGGCTGTTTTCTTTTGTCCAGGGCAGGGCAGTCCCACCCGAAGAACGCAAGCACGGCTACTGGGCTTGCGTGAAATGAAATCCTGGCTCCTGGGTCCTAGTTTCATTGTGCTCTTGATTTTCATTTTTGCGAACTGCCATTTTTTTATCGAGCTTGAAGTCGATCACTGGCGAAAATGAACAGGATGTCACCGACTAAAAAGGCCATCTTCAAATGTCCGGGCTCTTCTCGACAGTGATAAATTATTCGTGAAATAAGATGGAATATACCACTTTCTGAACACTGGATTGACATCTCACGACGGGTACAGACATCGTGCTTCGTGATGAGTCGTTACGAGGCCTCGTATATAATTTCTAACAGTATCTTGTCGATAAGTATCATGGTTATACCTACCATTGCTGATTGTGACGCACAAACATTTCTTAGTACAATTCAAGGTAGGACGATTATCTACGATGTTGTCTGTTATACAATATCAGTTGGTAAGGATAGGTATTTTGCATCATTATCGCTCAAATAGTTACTTCTAAATTAGGCATCTCATCGATATTCGCTGCTTTATTCACCTGGTGTTAATGATTATGATCCAGAGATGTCTGTGTGTGTGGGGGGGGGGGGGGGGGGTTAGGGGTGAGAGACGACTGTCTCACCTAAAAAAATACGTGCTGTGGACGATAGTTATTTAATGCTGAGCGTTGAAGGGCCCGCCGTCGCTTGTTTGTGCCGCGCTTCGGTTTACTGTGGTATGGTTTATGAAGGTTGGAGGTCATCAATTCATTTCTGTACAAAGTCAGGCAGAAGGGTATAAACCCTATCGGCGAGGGAAATGTAATCCCTGAGAAATATGAGACGGTACCTGCAGGGATTGCGAAGGGTGGCGCAGGCCGAACAATAACAAAGTCAGCGGGGGTGCGGGCGGGGCGGCTCGTTATGGGTCGCTGTGCTCGCTCGCACGACTCGGTCGCCGGCGGTGTGCGCGCTCGACTGTGTGTAGGTGTGGCCGTGATCGGCTGGTCGACCACGGCCACACGTGACGTGGTCGACTCGGCTGCGGGTGTGCTGGCTGTTGTGGTTTGGGTTCAGGGGCGCATCAAGTGGATAGGTTATTCAGCGCCCATGCGGGTGTGGGCATCTGCCCGTTGCGTGTGCAGGTGTGTCGGTACGTTTTCTCCTGTGTATTTACTGTCGCAGTTCGACGAATGGTTCTGTGCAACTACAGGACAAATCATGACAATGCACGTATGGATGTGTGCGAGAGATTTTGCGAATGGCCGATTCATTGCACGCTCTTTGAGCGGCTAAATTCACGTGTACATGCACGTGCACGTACACATCGCCCCGTCTGCAGAGTCGTGCAATTTTGGTTGGTTGGCTATTTTGGACACATCGACCATTACGCTCTTTTAGGGCCCATCAGTCACGCAGGAACCGTCCAAAAGTTGGGGGAGAAGCATAGCCATTTTAAAGTCGGACTTTTCCGTGCAACACTCATAGCTCGTCCAAGCGGGAGGGGATGCGGCGTTGACCACTCTGTCCCCACGGCTCCTGCGACTACGGCGCTGGTGGTATGATGCGGGTGCCCTCGGGCTCCCCTGATGTTCGTGAAGCACCTTGCCTCCCACGTATTTTGTGACAAGTGCACGCCTTTGGCTTACTCCATTGATTCCACATTCGTTACGTGAAGGTCTTACGTCACCCCAAGAACAAAAAGACATTTGTGTCAAAGTTCTATGGAACTTTGTGTGCTTTTCTGTGAAACTTTGCGCACGGGCGTTCCGATGGGGTTCCGGAACTTTGCCAGGCTGCTCTGGAGCTCGTCCGCTGTGCTCCAGAGTTCTAGTGAAGCTGCCCAGGAGCTGTCCTGCTAGGTTTCGGCTGTTCAGGGACATTTTTATTGGGTCCGTAGCTTTGCCAGGCTGCTGAGGAGTGCTTCTCCTTTGTTGCTGTATTTTCCCAGGCTGCTGAGAAGTGCTTCTCCTTTGTTGCTGTATTTTCCCAGGCTGCTGAGAAGTGCTTCTCCTTTGTTGCTGTTTTTTTTCCAGGCTGCTGAGAAGTGTCTGCTGTGTGGCGGGTTTTTTCCAGGCTGCTCATAAGTGAAGTGTTTCTGTTTTACGTTTTTTCCAGGCTGCTCAGGAGTATTTCTGTTATGTTGTGGCGTTTTTCCAGGCTGCTCAGGAGTGAAGTGTTTCTGTTGCGGCGCTTTGCCAGGCTGCTGCTGAGTATTGTCTGCTGGGTTTCAGACGCTGATCGCGCGGCATGAGCCAAACCTCTCCGCCGGACGGTTCGCCAGTCCGTCAGGTTGGCACGCCGGGCCCGCAACAGCAACAACAACAGCTACAGCAGCAACAACAACAGCAGCATCAGCAACATCAACAACAGCAGCAGCAGCAGCAACAGCAGCAACAGCAGCAACAACAACAACAACAGCACAACCACCACCAACAACAACAACAGGCACAGCAACAGGTACAACAAGCACATCAGCAGGCACAACAGGTGCAACAGGCACAGCAGCAGGCACAGCAAGCACAGCAGGTACAACAAGCGCAGCAGGTGCAGCAGCAAGCGCAGCAGCAGGCGCAGCAGCATCACCAGCAGCAGGCGGCCATCACGCTGGCGGCGCAACATCAACAGCTGATGGGGCAGCCGCAGCAACAGGTCCAGTATCCGGGGGTGAGTACTCTGGTGGCTCTATGGGTGTCTGAGAGGGGTGCGAACGCTTTGCTGGACTATGGATCTGGCGCCGAATGCTGAACGTCAGAGATCACGGAGCCTGGCGATGTCCTGATGAATGCTCCTGTAGCCTGCTGAAGAGTGGTCACGTGTCCTGGTGAGGCCTGATCATGTAGTCTGTTGAGGAATGGTCATAGGGTCTGTTGATGAGTGGCTATGTAGCCTGAAGAGTGAGCATGTTATCTGCTGGGGAGTGATTGTGTAGCCTGAGCAGTGGGCATGTTATCTGCTGGGGAGTGATTGTGTGGCGTGAGGAGTGGGAATGTTATGTGCTGGGGAGTGATTGTGTAGCCTGAGGAGTGGGCATGTTATCTGCTGGGCAGTGATTGTGTAGCCTGAGGAGTGGGCATGTTATCTGCTGGGCAGTGATTGTGTAGCCTGAGGAGTGAGCATGTTATCTGCTGGGGAGTGATTGTGTAGCCTGAAGACCGCGCATGTTATCTGCTGGGGAATGATTGTGTAGCCTGAGGAGTGGGCATGTTATCTGCTGGGCAGTGATTGTGTGGCGTGAGGAGTGGGAATGTTATGTGCTGGGGAGTGATTGTGTAGCCTGAGGAGTGGGCATCTTATCTGCTGGGCAGTGATTGTGTGGCGTGAGGAGTGGGAATGTTATGTGCTGGGGAGTGATTGTGTAGCCTGAGGAGTGGGCATGAAGTCTGTTGGGAAGTAGCTGTGTAGTATGATGAGTGGTCATGGGTCTGCTTTATAGTAGCTAGCTGTGAATGTTGTTAGGAGAGCGGCTGTATGGGCCTGCAGCTACCCATCCGCGGCTGTGCTGGTTAGATATATATCAGGAGCTGCAGTTCGGTGTGTAACCTATGAGCGCCGAATGGCGCTCACAGCCACCCGTCGTGTTCACATCCGCCCTTCCGTGTTCACATCCGCCCTGTCGTGTTCACATCCGCCCTTCCGTGTTCACATCCGCCCTGTCGTGTTCACATCCGCCCCGTCCTGGTCACATCCGCCCTTCAGTGTCCACATCCGCTCGTCTTGTTCACATCCGCCCGTCGTGTTCACATCCGCCCGTCTTGTTCACATCCGCCCTTCCGTGTTCACATCCGCCCTGTCGTGTTCACATCCGCCCTGTCCGTGTTCACATCCGCCCTTCCGTGTTCACATCCGCCCTTCCGTGTTCACATCCGCCCTTCCGTGTTCACATCCGCCCTGTCGTGTTCACATCCGCCCTGTCCTGTTCACATCCGCCCTTCCGTGTTCACATCCGCCCTTCCGTGTTCACATCCGCCCCGTCATGTTCACATCCGCCCTTCCGTGTTCACATCCGCCCCGTCCTGTTCACATCCGCCCTTCCGTGTTCACATCCGCCCCGTCCTGTTCACATCCGCCCTTCCGTGTTCACATCCGCCCTTCCGTGTTCACATCCGCACCGTCCTGTTCACATCCGCCCTTCCGTGTTCACATCCGCCCCGTCCTGTTCACATCCGCCCTTCCGTGTTCACATCCGCCCCGTCCTGTTCACATCCGCCCGTCGTATTCACATCCGCCCCGTCATGTTCACATTCACTGTCGTGCTGTTGTGTGTGCCATTCTGTCTGCTGATTGGCCCGTCCGTTCGGTCTGCCGGCGGTCAGCGGCCGTGATGATGGCCCAGAGATGGTGCCGCCGCGCTAGGTCGGGAACCGGTCCCGGCACCGGTGCCAAGGTCATTCCAGTCGTCCACGATGCGGTGGGACCCGCTGGATATTCGGGTGCAGCCGGGCTGCGAGCTGCCGGGTAGCTGGTCGTCGGCGTCTGGTTAATATGGATTCACTGAGAGGTGCTTTGATCGCTTTGCTAGTTGAAGTGGCGTGGCAAGTACGGATATTTGTATTGGTGGGAGGTAGGGATACGACGTCTCCCTTCCCCGCACCTGCAATAGCCCAGTGAAAAGATGTTTGCGGGACGACGCAGCCCCCCCCCCCGCCTCCCGTCATGGTTTCACCTCACGGAAATTTCCCGAATATGTTCGTTATTCTCTGGAAACTGAAGGTGGCTAAGGTGATAAAGTGCGCCAGCGGTCTTCGAAGAGCGTGCTTTTGGGGTACCGCATTCTCGGCTGCCGTTTTGGGCCGGTGTCGCCGCAGCCGTGCCTTGAGGATTGCCGGCTGCGCGACCGCACGCCTGTGGTCGGTGTCTGCTCTGGACGCTCCCCATCCCCCCCACCCCACTGTCGCCGGCACGCTGTCGGCTGGCCGGCCGCGCCACGACAGGTGCCCGGCGTGGCTGGGGCCGCCGCGCCGCGCCACGCCTGGCTCCTCGACCCCGGCGGTGACGGGGCCGTTGGCTACTGGCGATCACAGGCGGATACAGCGGAATGTGCCCCCTCCCCTCGTGGAAAGATGGCGCCGCCCTGATCTGGAAAGGGTCCCCGGAACGCTCGAATGCACCCCTGTTTAGGGAGGGGACGAGAGTCTAGGGGTAAGTTGCCCGCCTCACAATCGAGAGGTTGTGGGTTCGAGACTCACCTGCCGCTACTCTTCGCCCGCAACCAATCGGCTGAGGGATTGGCGACGCTACATGACTCAACGTTCGACGTGTCGTAAGACCGATAACCACCAACCACCCTGCTTAGCGAATTTTCAGCCGACGCATCTCCAGGGACTTCAGTGTCGCCACTCCAGACTCTGTCGCACCCCCCTATAAAAAATATCTGGATCCGCCCCTACTGGCGATACGTAAAGATGGTAGTGCGCAAGCCTTCCTCATGTGCATGGCTGACTCAACTCGGGGAGTCTTATGCCTGCCCGCTGATGTAGGGTGTAGGGAGGTAGGGGTGTAGGGAGTTTAAACATATCTAAAAATAGGGTGGACGATTTTTTTGGTTGCAAGATCTTGTTTTGATATCTATGTAGTGGTAGATGGGGTAATATTTATGATGTGTGTGTGCGCTGTACAGGCTCCTTTAAGCGGGTATGGATGGATGGGGTCTGAAGATTTTTGGTAGGGCACTCAAATCACATGTGTTGCATGATATCGAATGAATAGGGATAAGTAGGTAAAGTAGATAAACATTGATGAGTGTGGGGTATGTTGATGAATGTATTCTTTGGAATGAGGGATGTGGTGTTGGTTTGGGTGAAGCGTCCTTTATCGATGGTTGTTATATCTACTCATTGTGGACTTATCCTGGTTGGGCCCTTGTGGCTCTTACTAAGACTGATCACTTTATAAGTCTAAGGTGAGTTTTGAAAATTACTAGTCCGGTGCAGGGCAGTTAGATGAGTTTTTCATCTGTGCGCTCTTTTATGCGACAGCGCCAGAATTGTATGAAGGCCGGGCAGCCATGGTGAACCCGATCTTCAATGCTCCTGCGATAAGGACGACAGTCGGTTATTTCAGCACACCACGGGACCTTTTACACGCGGACTATGACCACCAATCCATGGGATAAATCGCAGCGATTGTCAATGCCGACAATGATGGCAGTGCAGATACGGCGAGTGTTGTGGTGAAAGGTGACGGTGGGAGTGTAGAGTTGCTGCAGTTTAGCTTGAAGTATCAGTCGGATTTGGGGGGGGGGGGGTGCTAGCAGACCCGATACTCAGACTCTTGGTGTCGTCAGCATGTCAAATAGAAATTCTGCAGGTTATGGGAGTAAAGTTAGTCGTGATGGTTGACGTTGACGATAGCCAGCAGTGATGTGGTACGTCACGAGCAGGCGACCAAGTGGAAGCACGCATTTTCAAGCAGTTGGAGAGCCGTTGCCATGTGTCTGTGTCCAGCTGTGGAACAGCTATACTTACTACACTATTTCCGGCCGGCGGCTGCTGCTCTATGCTGCTTCTGTTCTATGCACGTTATAAGAATTGGCTATTTTTGTTATTTTCTTCGGAGGGTTATTCCCGCTTATGATTCCCGTTTATGATTACGAAGTGAGGAGCGCTCATAACAAGGATACTTTCTAAGGAAGGCGCCGTGAAAAAGCCTTCTCTGATGTTTATTCGCCGTCTTTTTCCTGCGCCATCTTTGTGTTTGTTTCGTTCTGGAAGTAATACGTCTTGTTTCCCCGTCGGCTTTGCGCTCCGCCGATTCCGTCCAATTTCCTTCCTGCCATTGAATTTCTCCTCCAGCCATATTCGATTTCCATTTCAAATGTGTGCAAATCCACATGCTTGGCGACCGGCTGCAGCCATCTGTGTCTGAGTCTGGCTTCCGACGCGGGGTGGAGCTTCCGTGGTTTAGGGACGGCCGTCCGGCGGATTAGCATATTTAACACTCGTTGATGCAGATGACGTAGATGTGAGAGCGATGGGCTGCGTCAGTGGTCGGGCCGGTTTTGAGCAGGAAACGTCCACCTGTTTAGGCATCTGACACTGCAGAGATCGACTGACTTGTGTCAGTGAGCGAGTTCGATCGAGAGGCCAAACGTGGAACGTTCCCGAACACGTCAGCAGCCAGACGTGGCTGCGACTCGTCTGGAGCTGGCGAGGATATGTCGTGCCACGCTGGAGCTCGACACCTTCGAACCCACCGCCACCACCCTCTCGCCTCATCACATTCACACCGTGTCCATGCTTTATTGTCCGGCGAGGTGACACATCGAGTCGGAGAATGCGTGGAGCGTCCCAGGCAGTATCTATTTTGGCAATACTTTGGGCGTGATGGCCCATAAGCGAAGGGTAGTTTCTGAAAGACAATTGTGGATGCTAAATTATAATTTATTAGAGAAGATAGTTGACACACAAGCCACGCTACGGCGTCGGCCCGGCGACACTGTGTCGCGAGTGGGGGGGGGGGGAGGGAGGACCTGACAGCGTAGTGGGTGCGTGCGACACGTAGCGCCGTCCCCATTGCCGGGATAGTCGCGGCGGTGAACCAGGCCACCAGCCATAGCCGAACAAGACACGGAGATAAGGAGGACAAAGGACAGGCACCGGCAGTCTACAACTCATCGTCCCGGCGACAGGACGTGCACCTGGTTAGGGCGCTGGAGGTAGCGTCGCGGGCGTTCCCCACCACCGCGCCCTAATTGTTTCCGCAAGCCGCTGTTTCCTCAGTTTTTCTTATTGCGAACTCGGCGGTGATGCGGTTGATGAAAGGCATGAGACAGGAACGAGCGAAGACATATCATAACATCCAGAGTTCATTTAGTGCCAAAGTTCATAACGTCCAAAGCTCACAACGTGGAAGGATCGTAACGGCCAAAATGTACGCTGAAAACTTCGGACACTATGAACCCGCCCTATCCGAGACATTTTTGATTTTATTTCGTATTTTGGACGTTATTATCATTGGACGTTGTGAGCCTTGTACGTTGTGAGCCTTGGACGTTATGAACTTTGACACCAAATTAACTTTGAATGTTATAAATGCTCCCCGAACGAGCACCGCCACCTGAGTGAAGCACCAACAGCAGTCTGTTTCACTGGCCACCGCGCCCCTGCTTGGTCCCTTGCTGGTAATTGTTGCTCCCTTGCTTGCTAGTCCCTGCGGTCAGTAATCTAACCGGCGTCTTTGTGGTGTGTGCACTGCGTTTTGTTGATCAGTCTCCGTTGTACTGTGTCGATGCACTTGTGCCGTACCCGGTCCGCCACAAGGGGACGGAACACGTGCTCCGGTCGGTTCGCCTGTGCCTGCCGTGTGCCGGACGGTCCTCACGGGCCGGGCCGTGTGTGTGTGTGTGCAGCCGCCGCCGCCGCAGATCGATGGCGCGTCAGCTGACGCGGTGTCACGTGACCGCCGGCGGCACGGACGCCGCCGAGCGGGCGGCCAGCTGCTATCTCGGCGCGCCGCTCGTCCAGACCCGAGCGGGCCGCCGCGGCCCCTCCTGTCGCCCGCGCCGCCCGCTGTTGTCACGCGCACATGGGCGTTACCTGGATGTCATGGATGTCTCGGATGTCTCGTGTCGGGGTCGTATGGTGTCAGCGGTGCCGGGTACAGGTACGCTCGGGCGGTACGGCGCCAGTGGAGCCGTGCCGTCCGGACGACGACTGGGGCCTTTCCCGCGTGACGGCTCGTCACAGCCGACCGGCTGCTGACGAATTATGCATGCTATTCCACTTCAAATGGGTGAGTGGCGGCGTGGCTTCCCGGTAGTGATGCAAACCCCCCCGGCTGCCCACCAAAGTTTGCGGACGGGACCGCCGGTCAACGCAACGGCGCGGCTCTGGCGGCCAGCCGTATCAGCGCCGCCGATTGCGGGCGGGCGGCGGGCGGCGGCGCCCGTGTGCCGGCGCCGGCCGCGATCAGAATCTGACCGCGGGTCAGCGGCGGTGTCGGCACCTCCACTGCTCGTAGACAGATGAGGTCGTAAAGATCGATCTGCCGGCGCAGAGGTGGACCGCGGACCGCGCCGGCCGGCGAGCAGACGCGTGCAGGCGGCGCTACCGTGCGAGTGTCGCTGCGGCGGCGGCGGCGCGACCTTGTGCCACGCCGCGTCCGGCCGGCGCACGCGCGTCGTGCCACGCGGCCGGCCGTCACGCGACGGCGATGCGGCCACGCCTGCGCGGTCGTGACCCGTGCCACGTCTGTGTCGCGCGTCGGTCGTGACCCGTCCCACGTCTGTGTCGCGCAGGCACCGGCCGGCGTCCGTCGCACTCCATCACGCGCCCCCGCCGCAGCGACACTGATGGTCGGCGCCGTTTGCTGTTGCGCTGCTGGCCGGCTCACGTTTGTCGTCGCCTCCGCGTGTGGCGGGAGCGATATGGCGGGCAGATCGCGCGCCACAGGTTCGCCGAGCCGGGCGGCGCGGCGGCCCGGCTCACTCACCGGCTCTCTGTTGTCGTGCGGCAGCAGATCAATTGGACGCCGCCGATCGGCGTCAGCTGTGCCGCGCCGGCGGCTGTGGGGAGGGGGAGGGGTTGCCACGCGCGCAGATCCCCGCCAAATGAGCGCGCCGAGCTGTCGGCTCCGCCGGAGGAAATTGAACGTTCGGCAGAGCGCGATACGGCGGGAGCGGGGCAGGGGCGGGGGCGATGCAATGACGCCCCAGAGACAGCCGGTGGCGGGCCGACCCGATGGCACGTGACGTGGCCGCCGCTCCGAGTCGACACCGTCGGCGCCAGCGACGGGACGTGCAGGCGACAGGTGGCGGCGCGGGCTGGTGTCCGGCGCGCGTGGCGTCGGTCGGCTCTGGCGGGCCTGGCGCGCGTCCGGCGCCACGTCCGCGTCCGCGCGTCCATGGTGTCTGTCGCGACGGGCGCAGGACGGTCTGGCCAAGTTGGCGCCACCTGATGAAACCGAGCTGCCGATCCGCACCGGATGGCGCCTGGCTGGTCTGGCGTGTGTCCGGCGCCCGGCGGACTCCCCCGGCCTGGGCTCGACTCCGCCGCTGGTCTAGCGTGTGTCCGGTGCCCGGCGGACTCCCCCGGCCTGGGCTCGACTCCGCCGCTGGTCTGGCGTGTGTCCGGCGCCCGGCGGACTCCCCCGGCCTGGGCTCGACTCCGCCGCTGGTCTGGCGTGTGTCCGGCGCCCGGCGGACTCCCCGGCCTGGGCTCGACTCCGCCGCTGGTCTGGCGTGTGTCCGGTGCCCGGCGGACTCCCCGGCCTGGGCTCGACTCCGCCGCTGGTCTGGCGTGTGTCCGGCGCCCGGCGGACTCCCCCGGCCTGGGCTCGACTCCGCCGCTGGTCTGGCGTGTGTCCGGTGCCCGGCGGACTCCCCCGGCCTGGGCTCGACTCCGCCGCTGGTCTGGCGTGTGTCCGGTGCCCGGCGGACTCCCCCGGCCTGGGCTCGACTCCGCCGCTGGTCTGGCGTGTGTCCGGTGCCGGCGGACTCCCGTGCCCGGCGGACTCCCCGGCCTGGGCTCGACTCCGCCGCTGGTCTGGCGTGTGTCCGGTGCCCGGCGGACTCCCCGGCCTGGGCTCGACTCCGCCGCTGGTCTGGCGTGTGTCCGGCGCCCGGCGGACTCCCCGGCCTGGGCTCGACTCCGCCGCTGGTCTGGCGTGTGTCCGGTGCCCGGCGGACTCCCCCGGCCTGGGCTCGACTCCGCCGCTGGTCTGGCGTGTGTCCGGCGCCCGGCGGACTCCCCGGCCTGGGCTCGACTCCGCCGCTGGTCTGGCGTGTGTCCGGCGCCCGGCGGACTCCCCCGGCCTGGGCTCGACTCCGCCGCTGGTCTGGCGTGTGTCCGGCGCCCGGCGGACTCCCCCGGCCTGGGCTCGACTCCGCCGCTGGTCTGGCGTGTGTCCGGTGCCCGGCGGACTCCCCCGGCCTGGGCTCGACTCCGCCGCTGGTCTGGCGTGTGTCCGGCGCCCGGCGGACTCACCCGGCCTGGGCTCGACTCGCCGCTGGTCTGGCGTGGGTCCGACACGCTCGGGAAGATCGAGTCCCCGTCCGATCTGCCTGTCTGGCGTGCGTCGGGTGTCCCGGTGTGGCCTTTGTCCGGCGTTTGTCTGGTGTCTGATCTGACGTGGGATGTCTCGGCGCGACGTTTGTCCAGTGTTTGTCCGGGGTTTGACCTGACGTCTGCTCGGCGGCCACTCTGGTGCCGGTCTGTCTGGTGTCTGACCTGACGTCTGCCCGGCGGCCACTCTGGTGCCGGTATGTCTGGTGTCTGACCTGGCGTGCCCGGCGGCCACCTGGTGCCGATTGTCCGGTGTCTGACCTGACGGTACCCGGCGGCCACTCTGGTGCCGGTATGTCTGGTGTCTGACCTGACGTCTGCCCGGCGGCCACTCTGGTGCCGGTCTGTCTGGTGTCTGACCTGACGTCTGCCCGGCGGCCCTCTGGTGCCGGTCTGTCTGGTGTCTGACCTGACGTCTGCCCGACGGCCACTCTGGTGCCGATATGTCCGGTGTCTGACCTGACGCTCCGGTAGGTCCACTCTGGTACCGGTCTGGGTGTGACCTGACGTCTGCTCGGCGGCCACTCTGGTGCCGGTATGTCTGGTGTCTGACCTGGCGTACGTCCGGCGGTCGGTGGCTGTGCGAATTGGATCGCAGCCGGACGGGCACTGCGCTGTCGGTGTGGTGCAGGTCTGCTGGTGGTGTGGGGGTGCCCTGTGTGGTGCAGGTCTGCTGCCCGGTGTGGTGCAGGTCTGCTGCCCTATGTGGTGCGGGTCTGCCGCCCGGTGTGGCGGTGCCCTGTGTGGTGCAGGTCTGCTGCCCGGTGTGGCGGTGCCCTGTGTGGTGCAGGTCTGCTGCCCGGTGTGGCGGTGCCCTGTGTGGTGCGGGTCTGCTGGTGGTGTCGCACCTCCGGCGCGTGTCGGCGACATCTGGTAGGTTAGGTGGCGCCTCCGGCCGGTCACGTGTGTGACCGCAGCTTGGCACGTCGTCTGAGAGTGGCCGAATATATAGCGCGGTCGTGACCCTTGCTGACCTTCCGCAATGCATCGACCGCCAGCCAGTTGCCGGTCGAGGAGCGCATGGCTCACCGCCGGCCCTAAGCACACGTCACGCTCTCACCATTACCACATCTCCACAGGGGCGTCGCCACCGGGATGGGGGATGGGGGGGGGGGCGTGTCCCTAAATTTGAGTAAGTCCCTGTCAGGAAATACACAGGAAAACAGATGAGCAAGGAGGCCAACGGGAAAGAAGATCATGCTATCAAGGAGGCCCCGAGAATGACAACGAGGCCCGCAGGAAATATAATCAGGTCCCTATAAAAGACGCTGAGCAGATATTTTGAGGAGGCCCCCAGGATGAAAAGGAAGTCCTCAGGACGAAAGGAGGCACACAGGACGAAAGGGATGCGATCGAGACGGGCAGGAAGCCACCCAGGTTATACGAGAAGGCTTCTGATGGTTGGGAGGGTGTTCTTAATTCTGAAAACGAGACCTCCGAGATGGAAGAGGAGGCCCCTACAATATAAAATAAAGACATGATAGGAAAGGTTTCTCCTGACGCAAGAAGGGGCCCAAGATGAATAAGAAGGTGTCTGCAGGAATGAGAGAAGGTCACTGAGATGAGCCAGATGAGGACCACATTTGGAAGAGGAGGACCCTAGAATAGAAGATTTAGTACTAGGACGCAAACGCACCCTGCTAAGAGGATGATGAGGGTCCAAACACAAATGTGGCCTTCCAAGATGCGAGGGGAGGCCCATAATTTGACAAATGAGACCTAGGAGAGCGTAGGAGGCCCCAGAAATCAACAGTGCCAACAATTGGCACGGAAGACCCCAGGATTGCAAAGGAGGCCCCATTACGGGGAGGGAGGCCTCAGAAAATGACCTGAGGAGGCCCTAAGATGGAAAAGAAAGCAAGTGGATACGAGATGAGGTTTCGGAGAGGCAAAAGCAGGCCCCAAGACGGGTAAAGTTCCACTAAGTAGGAAACGATGATCCAGAGATATGGCGGGAGGCATCTAATTCGGAAGAGGACGATACAAGATTGGAAATGGGTTAGGTATTTGTCCACATATTACATATGGCCCACTATGGCCCTGTTATGGTCCAGTTTTCAGCGATAAATGGTTATTGCTATTTCGTTTTTAGTAAATGATTCACCATGCCAAGAACAAACAAGACATCAATATGAAATTATTTTTCACATTCCAAAACGATATTAATAGCCTAAAAACAATAGGAGGCCCTAACACAATAGAAGCCCCCTTTCGAGGAGCAGGAGGCCCCTTTTGACCTCGCCCACCCCCTGGAGGAATTTCTTGGCGACACAACTGCATCACCATCGCCATCATCACCAGCATAGTTCGTCGCCAACCCGGAGCACACATTGCCTCACCATCACAACCACCACTCACCTCCGGCCCGGGACTCGATTGAATCAAACACCACTGCACTGCGTCTTGCAGCAATAACCGATTTTATAGCCTCCCGCGATTCAGCCCATTTATTTATTGGCTTCTTCATAATCAGCAGCTACTCTGAATGGAAAGCTGTGCAGCGGCGAGGAGACTAGTAGAATGGCTCTTTGATCCCGGACACGCCGCCGCCGCTGTGAGTGAAGCTGAATCCCGCTAGCGTGCGACATAGCATCCACACCTGATTGTAATACTGCTGCCACAGCACCAGCACCGTTCTCTCCAAGAGCCGGACTAGGGCCAGCCTGGGCTGACCAAAGTAGTCTGTGCACCCTAAAGCCCTAATAACTAACTAAATACAGCCCCCCGCCTTCACCACCCGGCTGTGGCTCCCGGGGCTGGGTGTTGGCTATCCCCATGTGCGTGCCTGAAGCAGTGATAAAATATTCGTGAAATATGGTGGAATTCCCCACTTTCTGAACGCTCAATCGACATCCTTCCCAATGAAGTATCCACATCCTGCTCCTTGAAACATACACCATCAGCTCGAAATGCTTGCACCATCAGCTCGAATTTGAGTCTGAGGCATCAAAAGCATTTCAAATGACAATAATTCCATGGTAAATTTCGACATATTATTGTGTCCGATTCGATATCTCGCACATAACGAAAAACCATTATTTTAACCCTGGCCTGCAGCCACCCACCCACCCACGAACTAATTCGCCAGTTTTACCGTCGCGCCCGTGAGCACACTGGAGCGAGTAGGGATCCTTTCACGTACGTTAACCCGCGCCGTCTCCCCGGTCAGATCCTCACACCCCGTCTCGGGGGGATAGTAACCCCCTCTAAAATCAAAACTAAGCGTCGCACGAAAACGAAAGAAGGGTCATCGGAAAGCGCTCGACGAGTAGGGCCCGGATTTACCCCCAAAACAATTTACCCCCAAAAGTGACGTGACTAGGGGGCTAGATTTTCACGACTTTTCACGACTTACATTATGGTTTTGGCTCTGAGCAGTTCATTTTGGGGGATGTTTGAAAATACAAAATTATTTGGAATCAGAAAAGGACAGCGAAATCGACCAGAGCCATACAATTTGTTTCCCCCAAAAATAAAAACATACCTTTTCTGATGGGTAGAGCAGACCGAGAAACGTTGGAAGTCAACTTGCCCTAATACAAAATGTAGCCAGAATCTCCGATTTGAACTGCAATAGGCAAATATGCAAAATTTATATGTAGTCAAGAACGGAAAATATAATGAAATTCCTCCATACGTTTTGTTGCATCCCTAAAGATAAGCAAACGCTGAAAGTTTCATTAAAATATATATCCGTTAAAGCGTGACGACTGGTTTAACTTTTTTGGACGTGACTTCACTTGACCTTGACTAACTCGTTGACCATAGATAACCTGACTTCAAAATTTTGAAACAGCATGCTCAATTGATGTGGGAAAAGGTATGCCAAATTTTGGCGCGCTGCCGTGCGCCGTTCGTTCACTATCCGCGATAAACCTGAGGGGGCGGGGGGGGGGCGGTTGAAGACCCCCTCCCCGAGACGGGACGGGTTCAGAACAGGCTCGTACTTCTCGAAATACTGCTACCAGACTGGTAGTTGCTTCCTCACTGTCACGGCATTACTTCACGCGGTTAGGTTTTTACTCCCCAGAAGTAATACGTCCGCTCAGCAAGATGAAAAAGCCACTTCACGCTATGGTCGGGGAGAGCATTCCTTTTGAGCATCTGTATGCTCAAAAGGACCGTGGCTTGCTTGATGACGAGTCATAGGAAAGTCGGAGCTCCCGCCTTACGCTTAGGGGAACGAATTTGTGGTGCTTTTTATGCAGTACATTAGCATAATGTGTCACCTTCCAGAGTTATTACGAGGCACGCGTATCTGAAGTATTACATCTCGGAGTTATTGCGAGGGACGCGCCCCCACGCATCTAAGATATCACCACATATATTAAAGTGCTAATCCTCATCATTTCGCTGTTTGGTTGGTTATTTGGGCTTAAGGGGCGCATCAACTGCGATGGTCATACTGCGCCCATAACAATGCTAGATGGCATCAATGGTCTTAATCGGTCCGGCAGTAGTACACGAACCTGCAGAATACAGGCAGGTCATTCCGAGCTTCTGGTGTTGTATGTCAGTGAGGCGTATATATCGCTCTAAAGTCGATGTCCGAAAGGAAGCGAAAAAGCTGTCCCGAAGTTACCGCGCGCGAGTTGTCACCCAGGAGACGCGGAGCGACAGCGGCCACGAGACTCCAAAAAGTCGTTTGCGATTATCGGCAAGCAGAGGACATGAAATCAAAACGTGACGCACTGACAGTGGTGCGTGACATCGAGGGCAGTTTGGCCAATTCTCTCCACAGAGCAGATGGTGGTATGTTGGATGAGTGTGCCCAAGCCGAAGGCGGCAGAGCACGACCTCGTCTCGCCTGGTCCTGCGATAGGAGGACGAGTCCCACTCTCCGAGGCATGGCTTGATAGCCCGTAGTTTGTTGTCCAGCAAACTGTTACAGCTATTGTGACATTTTTACAAAACAAGAGTTGTGATTAAACGGTGGTATTCCCTCGCGGGGAACTGCATAGACTGCCGGTATGGGGCTTGGACGGCACGTTTTGCAGCAGCATCCGCTGTCTTATTCCCCACAATGCCGACGTGGCTCGGAATCCAACAGAGGGTAACAGCCTTCCCAGCTTCAGCCAGTGGTGTGAGACGTCACAGAACATCCTGCACAATGGGGTCAGATGGGCTAAACTGCAGTAATTCCCCAAGACTGCTGAGGGAATCGGTGAAAATGACATGCACGACATATTTCTAAAACACTGCGGGGGCATTTCGCTGTTTAATTTAGCCTGACAGTGCATGGTAATGATGGACATAAGCCAATTATCACCCATTCTTTGTTGTCGTGGGATACCCCCTGTCCACATATCGCGAAGCTATACCATGCCACGCTATTGGAAACCGCCTATTGAAATGCACCGGGCGACATTGTGTTTTCTATTTTCCTCGCGCAACAGTTTTGGCGCGTTTCCGTCCTTGCAGTCCACCCCTCCCACCCGGCCGATTTGCTGAGTGTAGCGCGCGCTGTCTTGAAATGATGTCTCAATGACCCCAGTGGCCGGCCGACGGTTTGATGGCCTGGGCACCAGGTTAGCGGTGCTCGTTTTATGGACCTGCAGCACCGTCCGGCTTTCCCGCTCCGCAGGGAATGCGGGAGGGCCGCGCTGTCCGGGTCGGGGCTCGGGTCCTGTCGGCTGCACAGCGGTGCAGGCTTCCCCCGCTGGTGGTCTGACGGCCTGGTCACGCCCATCAGGGGGCTGGATTGGGGGGGGGGGGTCAGCTGGCGAGGTGTGCGGGAGACGGCTGGGATGGCCCACGGATCACCGTCCGTTCAGCGGTCGCTGGTCACGTGATCGCGTCCACGTGGCCACGGCACAGCTGGTCGGGGGCGACGCAGACGGTCACAAGGTGGGACAGCTGGTCACAAGGTGGGACAGTCGGTCACAAGGTGGGACAGCGGGGCACAATACGGTCACGCAGGGACAGTCGGTCACAACGTGGGACAGTCGGCCACAAGGGGACAGTCGGTCACAAGGTGGGACAGCGGGGCACAAGGTGGGACAGTGTCACAATGTTGGACAGCAGGCCACAAGGTGGGACAGCGGGCCACAAGGTTGGACAGCGGGCCACAAAACGGTCACGCAGGGAGAGTCGGTCACAAAGTGGGACAGTCGGCCGCAAGGCGGGACAGCGAGTCACAGCAGCCCGCAAGGTGGGACAGCGGGCCACAAGGTGGAGCAGCGAGACACAGGGTGGGACAGTCGGCAGCGCTGGTGGTGGGGAGACCGAGTCTTGGACTGTGAGACTGATATTTGGACTGCGTCGTATCAGGCTGCCCGTTTGCAGTCCGCCCTTGCGCTGGCCACTCGTGTCGAGGTGGTGCATGTGATTGCCCGAGTCGCTGACCACGGATCAGTGCTGCGCCTGGTCCTGCCCGGAGTCACGGTTGGTTCTAGTTCTGCCCCGGGTCCCGACAGTTCTGCGTGGGATCAGAGCTTCGCTTGGCCCTGCCCGGAGTCACGGGTGGCTCTGATTTTGCCGGGGATCAGAGGCCGGGGTGTGCTAGTCATCACAGCGGATACCGCTTCAACCGTCGCCAAGTTTTCCCCGGCTGTTGTGTTTAACCTTTGTACTGTCCATATCACATCTGTCGATCGTTGCCCCCACTCCACCCGACTCCACCCGACTCCACCTCCAACGTGGGGTTGCGGCTATGACATGTAGGTTAATTTGTATGGGAAACACAGCACTATCGTGTCTGGCCGCCATTCGGTGTATTGGTGGGCGCAGTTTCGCGTGCGTTGCGGTGCTTATTTTCTCACCGTGCACTTTCCACTCGTTAAGTGCTCGCAAATATTCACGCGCCATTGTCATGGCGACCCTTGTACCCCAGCTGTGCTGCGCGTGAAGATAGCATGGGCCTGGCCGTGACCTCTACCCGTGTTTGTGTTCTTCGTCACGGCGTAGGAACATGTGGTGTCTGCGATTCTATCTGTGTGGCGTCTGTCGAGGTTGGCAAGAGACAGGCAATACTGGTTTTCTCCGGGGAAGCGGTTTTAACCGGTTGAAACTGGACAACGCCTGAATCATGGGAATTTCGTTTTTGTCAGTTTGTTTTTGCATATCGCCAATGCATGCAAACAATTAGTATGCTTACGAAGCAAATTTCCTACCTAGGCGTCGGTTATTTGGGCTCATGAATTAAATAAATGTCTATATAGTGCTGCCATGCCATATTATGGGTGGATGTTTAATAAACAATTTTATTGTAATTGTTCTATTGTTAGTTCATTACACGTAGCATTAGGTTACCGGCCGAGACTCGCCCGATTGAGCCGGCAGCAGAACAGACGGGGGGGGGCGGGCTGGGGGTGGTTGTGTGCGGAGTTGATGCTCATCAGCATTTCGTACGACAGCGGAGAAGTCAAATGTGGAGACCAGCCAATGGGGGAAGAGCGCTTTTTGCGCCGGCCGGGGTATGACGGGCAGACGACACAAGGCAACGCGGGAAGCCCTCAGCACGAGGCGCAGCGAGACGCACCAGAGAGCCGGGAAGTGACGCGACCACACGTGCGTTTCCCACCAGCTCACCCTGGTCCACGAGCGCCATCATTCTTCCGTGTCAGTCCTTGTCCCGGGAGTCCACCCCCCCCCCCCCCCTACACTCGTTATCTCAGTCGGGCGGCTCTCGGGGCGAGAATCAGGGTCACACCGGGCCGCCACAGCTGACACTAACGGCCAGCAACAGTCAAGATGAAGACATTATGCACCGGGAGGCGATGGGCATCCCGCATCCAGTTGACTCTTGACCTGATGTAGTGAAGGAGCAGTTATAACATCCTGAAGTCCATTTGAACACGTCAGACTAATTTACCAATTTGTTACGGAATGCACCTTAGCTATGCTCAGACTGCCTACGCTCCTTATGGATGTGGGTGAATATAATGTCCATGCTCTTTGGCTCTTTCCCGCCAGCCATTAAGCAATTGAAAGGTACAGATCTGTCTAAATTCCAGAAATGAAAGCGGCTGATCCACACCTGATGTCTTCTGACTGGCAGGGTAACCAACCTAAAATGAAGGGGCGCCGGTTTTACGCTCATCGCATTCTCTGTTCAATTGTATGCAGTTATTTCAAACCGTTTTGTCCTACAAATTGAAAATGTGAGGTTTTCCCCGATTTCAGGGGTTCCTAGACTCTCCAATGTGTGTCGTCTCTGAGGTGTCCCAACATAGGCTTCTTCGTTTCCGTTATTTTGATCGTCATTTTGCACCACATCGATCACACCTCATATTTGGCCGCACTCATTAGTTTGCGTCCATTAACCACGAATGCTTTTAAACTGCAGTTGCAGTGACGGAGAAGATAATATTCGGAAAAGAACGAAGCTGAACAGATAATGGAATAACCAACACAAGTCACAAATTGATTTATAAATGACGTGCCTCTTCAGCTGGCAAATTACATAACACGTGAGATGAAGTTGTGTTGTGTCCACTTTTGCGACGAGGGTGGATGCAACTAGTTGTGTCGTTGGTTGGCTATTGGTTTTTATGACACATCGACCGTTGAGTCATGTAGCTTCGCCAATCACACACCGACTGGCCGCTGGCGAAGTGTAGTGGCTGGTGAGACTCGAACCCACAATCTCTCGATTGTGAGACGGGCAACTTACCCCTAACAACTTTTCCCCCAGCCGGTTTTAGCAATGGTTGAAACCGGCTAAAATTGCCTGCTGCTGGGTGGGGGCGGCCAACCCTGGCGCCTGTTCGCAAGCTCGTGTTGCGCTGGTCGTTTTGGACGTGAATATGCCTGATAACGACACTGATATCAACCTTCAGCGTGAATCTAACCGTGACCCAGGTGGTGACCCTGGCTGTGACCTTCCGATGTAAAGTTCACCCGGCACTCATTGCCTTCCTCGCCTGCGTCTTCATCCACGTTGCAATCGACCTAGCTTCCACTTCTCGATTAGCTGCAATTTACGCAGAAACTGAAGGGACGCCAACGATGGTTCCACTATCTCTCCCATGCATGAAGACGTCCATACTAACGGTAGCCAAAGTGTGTCGATTTCAAATGCTGCGAGTGGTCTGGTTGGATTGTGATGGTTGGTTTCCGGCTGCTTGCTCCACGTCCAGCGTTGCACCGCCAACGGTTGTGAAGGTGTACCGGTGTAGCGTTGTACCGCCAAACGTTCAGGCCAACGGCTGTGGAAGTGTGAAGGCCTGAATATTTGGCCCTTTTGCGGCGCATTCACTGCCAGGTCATATAGTGCGGCCACCGTCTCGCACCGGGTGGTTGCGGGTGGATCCGATAATCCCGCCGGTGGTGCGATTCGAACCCACGATCTTGCGGTCAACGGGCCAACGTCGTACCGACTGGGCTACCGCGACCCGACAGCGGTGCTGATCAATATGACAGAACATGTGTGGTGATGAATGTTGTTGTGCGGGAGGTGGTTTCGTGGGCGATGCAGACCAGGCTCCAGGTGTTGTGCAGCTGGATGGAAGGGGTTAGTGGGTGTGCAGCAGGCGATTGGCGTTCTGCAGTAGGTGACAGGTGTTGTGCAGCTGGTGGACGTAACGGGTGTTGTTGTGCAGCTGGTGGACGTAACGGGTGTTGTTGTGCAGCTGGTGGACGTAACGGGTGTTGTTGTGCACCTGGTGGACGTAACGGGTGTTGTTGTGCACCTGGTGGACGTAACGGGTGTTGTGCAGCTGGTGGAGTCGACGATGCGGCAGATGACGGGTGTTGTTGTGCAGCTGGTGGAGGTGACGATGCAGCAGGTGACGGGTGTTGTTGTGCAGCTGGTGGAGGTGACGATGCAGCAGGTGACGGGTGTTGTTGTGCAGCTGGTGGAGGTGACGATGCAGCAGGTGACGGGTGTTGTTGTGCAGCTGGTGGAGGTGATGATACATCAGGCGACGGGTGTTGTTGTGCAGCTGGTGAAGGTGACGATGCAGCAGGTGACGGGTGTTGTTGTGCAGCTGGTGGAGGTGACGATGCAGCAGGTGACGGGTGTTGTTGTGCAGCTGGTGGAGGTGACGATGCAGCAGGTGACGGGTGTTGTTGTGCAGCTGGTGGAGGTGATGATGCAGCAGGTGACGGGTGTTGTGCAGCAGGTGGAGGTGACGATGCAGCAGGTGACGGGTGTTGTTGTGCAGCTGGTGGAGGTGACGATGCAGCAGGTGACGGGTGTTGTTGTGCAGCTGGTGGAGGTGACGATGCAGCAGGTGACGGGTGTTGTGCAGCTGGTGGAGGTGACGATGCAGCAGGTGACGGGTGTTGTGCAGCAGGTGGAGGTGACGATGCAGCAGGTGACGGGTGTTGTGCAGCAGGGTGAGGTGACGATGCAGCAGGTGACGGGTGTTGTTGTGCAGCAGGTGGAGGTGACGATGCAGCAGGCAGCGCCGCCGGCCATCGCGCCGGCACCGATGGCCGTGACGCCGCAGCCTGGCGGCCAGCACGCCGGCCAGCCGAGCCTGTACCAGCAGGCGGCGCAGCTGCAGCAGCATCCGGCCGTGGCGCCGTCACCCATGCCTCAGGTGAGCCGCCGCCGGCCAGCCGGCCAGCCGGCCAGCCGACCGACCGACCGACCGACCGACCGACAACCAGACAGACAGACCAGACAGCACCACCATCACCATCACCATCACCATAACCATAACCATCACCATCACCATCACCAGCACCACCATCATCACCATCGTCACCACCATCGTCACCACCATCGCCACCACCATCGCCACCACCACCACCATGCGCCCCAGGTCGGCCACCGTCACCTACAGAGCACGCACCGCAAGACACCCTCGAAGGAAAACGTGCGGTCGGATTGCCTCGTTGGATCATTATTTTGGGACAATTGTGTTGAGGGGGAAGATGTTTGTGGCATGTAACTAATCTCCATTCCTTCGCTTATGCACGAGAGGTCATCGCATTGCCCATCAGGGGTCATGTCATTCATTCGTCACTCTGGACCGTTCGCAATCAGTCCACCGGCCAGCCAGCTGATGGGATAGTCGCTTCGGTGTGTTGGTCGGTGCGAGCCGCGTGCCTATCAGAGCCGCAGCCCGCCTGCGACCGGCTGCGTGTGGGTCGCGGTCGGTGTCCCCCGCTGCGGCGGCGCCGACCTGCGCCGCGCCGCCCGGCCTTGTGGCCAGCGGTGCAACTCCAGGTGGGTGCCGGTGGTGTGCGGCGAGGTCGCGGCGAGGTCGCGGCGGCGGCCAGGGCTCGGTGCGCTGGCCTCTCTTGAACCCTCAGCTGGACGTGGAACGCTCGCTGGAGAGCCATCGGCAGGTGTTCCAGGAACCCCCGTGGGGTGTTCATCGGGCGTCGTCCCGGGTATGGGAAAGTAGGTGAAGAACAGAAAATGATTATAAGTCCCACTTGAATATATATATATATATATATATATATATATATATATATATATATATATATATGCTTATTTGCCCTGTGCATTCAACATTGAATAAAACTGGCAGTTTTCTAGCTGCGGTGGCAAGCGAGCTGCAACAATATTTTCCTTGCGTTTATATTCGTTTTTAGAGGGAAATGGTGTTAGGTAATAGGCGAGACAGTTTGCTCCAGTTAGCATAGGTGTAGGTTTCTGAAAATTACTGGAGGGGGAGCACAATACAAGGAATGCAATGGGCGGGCCACATGCGGTCCCAGGTTGAAAGTTGAGCTTATTTTGCGCACGGCCTCCAGGGCATGGCTGGGCCGCTGGCCATCAGTCGGCGAGCCCTCACACGTGGTACCCTCACCGGCTGGTCCCGCGGGACTGGCACACCATCCGTCTGGGATGTGTCCACCGGCGTGTGAACGTACACATCCGTGGCTCGTCCAGTATCCACTGGATCCCATCGTGCACTCGTGCGGCGTCTCTTGGGCCCGGCCTGGGACCGGCGCAGTGCCGTGTGTCCGGTGGAGCCGGTCGGCGGCACGCCCCGCCCACAGGTGGCCGGCTAGACGTGCGCCTGCACCAGCTCATGCTGCGCCGACACAGCGGCGCCGATACAGAGCGAGCGCTTCTCCGAACTTGCATGGCGACCGCCCATCGCGGCCGGCCGCCGGCGCACCGTGCCCCGCCCCCGCCGGGCGGCTGGAGTCGCAGCAGGCTCGGCTCCGTGTCGGCCGGTCGACCGCCGCGCACCGCATCCAGCGAAACCGTGCACAACCTCGTCGGCGGGTGTCGGCGCGGCGAAAGTGCGGCGACGAAAATACGACCCGCGTGTGGCATTTATGAGCGGGTCGCCGTCGCGTGGCCGGGGCCGCGGCTTCCACCGGCAGGGGCGCGCCGCGTGGACGCTCCACGCGGTCACTGGCGCTGCATGGGGATAATTGGCCTGTAAATCGCGGCCGGCCGTCCTCCCATCATGGCACGGCGGCGGCGCCCGTGCCGCCGCACGGCCCGGCGCAGACTAAACATGGCACGGCGACGTCGTTGTGCCGCCACGGCCGCACGGCTGGCTACCAGGCTTTGCGCTCGTGCAGGCTGGCCGCTGCTGTGAGCGCGCGCGGCCGCCAGTCGCCAGCCCGGCGAGCCGGCGGTGCGGGGTCCGCCGCCGCCGCTCTCTCGTCTCTCGGCGGCCGCCCGCTGTGGACTGGCCGACGGGACGGAGAGCGCGGCGACGTCGTGCGTGCGCCGGCCGCGCCGACCGACGGCCGACGACCTGGGGTCGGCCGCTGCCCGGCCGGCGGCCTTTGTGAGCCGGCCGGCCGCGGCGCCGAGTGACGGCCCGGGGGAGAGTGCGAGCCGCCGCGCCGGCGAGCGCCGACGGCTATTTTGGGCGGGCTCCTCGCCATTCTCGGCCGCGCTGTGTTGTCGCCGCCGCCGCCGGTTGTCAAGGTCACCGCCGGCAGGCGGCAGCACCGTCCGGACACGGCGTCAGCCAATTAAAAATGGCGCCAGCCGCCTGGCAACAGCTGTGCGGGGACGCGCGGCCGGCCGACCGCCATCGGACCGCCGGGCGCCGGTGCGCGCCGGCAGCCATGCGGGCGAGCCGGCGCTGCTGGATTTAAATAGCCGGCCGGCGGGGCGGCGGCGTCGAGCGTACTGGAACGGCGCGACGTGTGGCGGAACGGAACGGCGGGGCGGACGGGCGGACGGCCGCCGGCGTGGCCGCGACGGCCAGCCGACCTTATCGACTCCGTCCGGCGGAAATTGAGCGGCTTCGCGTCCACGCACCGTCGGCGGCCGTCTGCCGCTTTGTTGGGGTCGCGCGCGGCCGGCTCGGCGGGGGAGCGCGCCGGGTGAGAGCGGCGCCGACGCCGGCGGGGAGCGGCGCCGGTCGCCATTGTTGCGGCCGCTCCCCCGGGCCGCCGGCCGGATTAGCGCCCCGACGGTCGGGCGCGCCGTCCGCCGGCGGCGCGCGCGTCCCCGCGCCGCGACCGCCGCAGCTGGCCGACCACCTCGCGCAGCGACCGGCCGTCACCGGCCGGCGGACGTGGCGACCGCACGGGCGCACGTGTGGTCGCCACGCCACGTCCGCGGTCCGAGCGGCGCGCCTCTCGGGCCGCGCCGGCGTCCCGGCGCGGCGCGGGCACAAATCTCCCCGGCCCTGGCGGCTGCCGGGCGCCGGCCGCGGCATCCAGTCATTACGGTCTCGTGTCGGCCGGCCGCCGAGCGCGCCCACACCATAAGGGCCAGATTGCGTTGGCCGGACGCGGTCGAGTCGTCCTTGCGGGCGCGGCCGACAGGGCGGCATTTCCCACGGCGGCGCGCAGCGTGGGGAGAGGTTCGAGCCGAGCGCGGCGGCGGCGGCGGCGGGGCCCGTGCCTGGGGAGATGTTTATCGAGGGTCGCTGGTGCGCAGGGGCGGACCCAGCTGGCGGCTGGGTCGGGCAGCTGGATACTGCCGCCGCCGGCCGACAGCTGCGGTCACGACGCCGGACAATGGCTCACGCAGCGCCGGGAGCAGGTGGAACGCTGACCTCTTGTGACGCGTTCCCGGGACCAACTCGCGATGTGGCGAGCACGACCGCGGCTCGTGCCTGGGCGCGCCGCTGGTCGGGGGCGGATCCAAGGAGCTATGAGATAATTACTGGGGTGGATCCTACGATAATTATTGGACGCTGCGTTGAGGGGCTGGTGGCGGCACTACTCAGCTGCACGGCTTCTGGAGTCGTTTGCGGTCGATCCAAATCGGCAGTTAGGTGGATGCGTTGTCGCTATTTTAGCTCTGAGTAGCATGGACAACCAATCATGTTGAAAATGTCCGAGCGAATTCGATAGAATGTCAGCTCCCTCGAGTATACTCCCTCGATTCTCGCAGTGTATTTCTGTGTCAGCCTCCCCGCTCGTGGATCGGCCTGACAATACTGTCCGGCTGTTCCTGCGTCAGCTGCTGACCTGGGACGGCCGCGGCCGCCGCCGACCTGCGCGGGGTCAAGGCCCGGCAAGTGGCGTTTCGGCGCGGCGGCGAGCATGGGCACGGCCGTCTCGGTGGCGGGGCACCGAGGCGTCACGTGACGCCGGCGTGACGGACTCAGTGTGGGACCGGCGCGCTGCCGCAGGCGGGCCGAGCGGGCCGGCCTTGCCTCCTGAGGACACATTCCGTCACGGCACGCCGGACATTTCCGCCGCCAGGTGGCGACTCCGCCCCTGTGCCGCTGCCCGCCGTGTGTCCGGGTATACTGGCGCCTGTCCGCTGCCCACCGGGTCCGGGTATGCTGGCACCTGTCCGCTGCCCGCCGTGTCCGAGTCTGCTGGCACCTGTCCGCTGCCCGCCGTGTCCGGGTATGCTGTCGCTGCCTCCCGTCGCTTGCCTCGTGTCTCCTGTCCGTATCGGGGTCGCGGTAGGTCAGCCGTTAGGGCGTCGCGCTCTTGCTTGTAAGACCGTGGGTTCGATTCCCACAATCGGCGTAATTACTGAGTCCACCCGCAGCCAATCCGCATGAGAGATGGGCGAAGCTGTATGACCTAGCAGTTGAATGCGTTTTAAAAGAACATAGGATTTCCTGTGCGTGCCTAGTCTGGTCGGCGGCCTAGACCCTATCCACGGTAGACCGTTGCTTACACGCGTGCACCGTCGCTAGAACGCGTGCATTGTGCCGTGCCCGTGCTCCAGACGGGCATTGTCTAATAGGCCATAATTGTGAATGGCTCGATTTCCGGTCAGCCACCGGTCACGTGCAGGCAACATTGGGACACGCTGCGCTGACGATACCAGCCGGCCCTGTGTTATGTGCGACTACTGGACGGCGTCATACTGGACGGTGTGAGCCTTCGAGCGACCAGCCGGGCGGGCGGGCGCTTTCCTCGCCGGCTGACGCGAAGACCGGCTCGGTGCTGCTGAGCCCGTGCTGCTGAGCCGGTGCCTGATTGGACGGTAATCCCCGTGTGGCCGCTCCCCGCGCCCACCCGCGCGCTCTTGTCACAGCTGCTACTGTGACGCCTCCGACCGCCACCGTTGGCACGTCACAGGTCGCCGCCGTGACATGCATGCTGCCTTCATGACGTCATAGGTCACGAAGGGTCACATTACACTTTGTGACGCAGCGGGTCACTGCCATGGTGCGCTTACTGCCGTGACGTCACGGGTCTTTGCCGCTATGACATGAGCCGCTGCCGTGATAGCATGGGTTCACTGCGCGACGCTCCCGCTGCTGTGACGTCAGAAGTCGTGCCGTGGACTGTTTGGCCGCCGCTTTCTTTCTTTCTCGGTCGTGGCGCGGCGGGTGCGAAGAATAACTAACGACGCAGACGGCCATCGGCAGCGGCGTCGGTGGTGACGCTGGCGCCGACGTTGTCGCGACACGGGCGGTCACGGCCGCATGCTGCATGGCGGGCCGCCGCTGCACCACAGAGTCGTGGTCCGGCCGCAAGAAGTCGCTGCCGGGGGCCGCGTCGCCAGTCGGCACCGACCTCGGCGGTGGATCCGCGCCGAGGCGCGGCGATGACGCCGCACCTGTTCCGGACCTGAACGTCGCTATTCGTCGCGCGTCTCGCCAACACATCTCCTGCCGTCGACACATTTCCCGCCGTTTTTGGAGCGAGGCGTTGCCACCTCGGCCGCCCGATGAGTCCACGTGCCCTGGCAGAGTGAGGCTCTTCCGTCCCGGAGGTGCGTCGGTCGGACCCGTGGTGCAGCGGCTGCTTTGTATGCCGTTACGTGTGCTGCTCCCGATATGGCGCGTGGCACCAGCTCAAACTTTTCCGCTTCAAGCGCGCCCTATGCCTGTCAATAAGAGGGATTGTGTTTGGGAAATGGATCAGAGAATCCGTGTTGTCGATAATATTGCATGAAGGGCTTCCGCAGCAAAAAAAAAGTATGATAACCTCCGGTGTGTGCGGATTTCGCATACCAGCTTATCATCAGGCTGTACACGATTGGCTGTGTGTGAGTGGAGGGTGTGTTGGGGGAGTGGCGTTTCCAAGAGGGCGGCGGTGTGTGGTATTGGCGGCGATGCGTTTTGTTCCCTCACTATCGCTCCGCGATACGGTATTAGCTCCCCCCACACATCCCACTCGACCTTCGAGCTCCATAGTACCTCAACCCCTATATCATGCCTACTCTGTGAATTTTTGTTTTTGTTTTTGTATAGCCTATTTGTACCGTGTGTATGTCCCTTTTTGATAACTGGAGCTGTTTGTATTGATGTTTAAAAAAAAGAAATTGGCGGGGCGATGTTGGTCTCACTGATACTTCACTTGTTATGGAATACGATTTACTGCTGGTAGCTTGGGCAGGTGAGGAAGCGTGCATCTGCGGTCGTAACCGTACTCACCGATCGTGTTTGATCAATGTTGTTTATGGTACATGATGTTAATCGGGTGCGTTTTTTCTTCAGTTGATCCAGCAGGGCGTCTCCACATCAATGCCCTCGATGCCCACCCAGGTATGTGGAGCCACTGCAAAGCTGGCTGGTCTCGCTCTAAGCATGGTCCATCAGTGAGATGTGTCGCAAAATATGTCTGTTGGACGTCCGGACCCAGCCCGTCCGGGCGGCGGGCCCGGCCGAGTCTGGTCGGGTCTGACTGACAAACCCGGCGGTCAGACGGTGCGGTCTGGTGGCTGTCTGGGGGACGACCAGTCCGCCAGATGGCGGAGTCCGCCCGCCACGCGCGCGGCCCGTTCAGTCACGGCGGCATGGCTGCGGAGCGGGCGGACGGGCGGGCGGGCGTCACCACGCCGTCGCTCGATATAAAGCTGCACTGGCGTTCACAACGCGCGGCAAGAAAATGGCGCCAACTGCGAACGTCCCGGCCGCGTGCAGCGGCGCCCAGCCGGAATTAGCCGCGCGGGCGGCGGCCGCGCGGCGTAGCTCTGCCTGCGGCGGCTGCACTGGGCGGCGTAGCTCCGCCGGCCGGCGCCGGCGGCCACCGCCCGCTAGTGATTGATGGCGCCGCCGCCGGCCGGGCACTGCGGCACAGCGGCCCGGCCGGCGCGCGAGTCGCGGGCGCCGGCCGGGCCGGCCGCGCTGCAGCCACTCCCACCGGCCGGCGCCGGCCCGGCCCAGCCGGAACCAGTTTGAAGTAGGTAGGTCGCTAGTCGCTTTGCGTTCCTTCCCACGCAACGCCGTCAGGGTGGTTCGGCAGTGCTGTCGAGGCTGATAGGGTCACTGCCCCACCCGCTTTGCGAGTTGCTTCGCCGAAGGTCGTATGCTTACGTCGGTCGTTGAAGGCACGATGTCGGTCGTTGAAGCGGAATTCATTTTAAACTCGGCGTCGGATGTAGATTCAAATCCATGATTTTTGCCCATTAGAGATACAAATGAAAAGTCATGCTCATTAACATCGTGCAATGCAGTTGAATGACTATTTTATTTATTTTGTTATTGCTGGCGCCCAACGGCAGCACAAACCTGAACTTCGGAGATTAACATTTGCCGCATATTTTATATGATGACACCAGAACGCAACTGATATGGACCCGCAAAATATGCGGATAAAAAAGCCCAGATGTAATTATATTTTTGGTCATCATTTGCTTCCATTTCACTTCAATGCTTCCACACCATAAAGCATACTGACGTATACCACCTACCTTTCACTATAAATAGTCGCAGGGTAACCAGTGCTCATGTACATAGACATAGCGGCCTCACAATTGCCCATAGCATTGGAGGATCCTTGCATCTACGCCCTGCAGGGAGCCAGGCATGTTTCATATGTGTTCATGCCCCACACAGAAGCTTCACAGAGGTCCAGAAGTTCCATTATGGGATCCAGGGGCTTAGTTCCAGGGTCTCAGTTTCCTCAGTGTTCTCCATACTGCTGTCGGATGCATAAGAGGTCTCACCGGTAACTTTCAAATTCCTTCCAGTGGTCGTATTCCTATCAGTAGTCCAAATGGCCGATATGATCTCCAAAGGCATTAGAAAGGAGCCTTAGCTGCATTAGTATTGATTAAATTTGACCATACTTGAAGGTATTCCAACGTCTCTAGCCTCTTGCAGAGTCCCATCCACCGTCCCCTACCCCGCAAGCTATCACACATTTTGGACGAGTAGCTTAGGGAAGATGCCCGTTTACCAACTGAAAAAAAAACTTTATTCTAGTCCCACCCACCTCCTACCTCTTCGCTCGCGGCCAACCGACGGGCTAGATTGTCGATGCTATATGACCAAAAACAGTCTACGTGTCGTGAGGCCAGTAGCCACCACGAAGAGGTTTCCTGGTCCTCCAGAGGTATAGTTCATCAACATGGATGTTTTCTCGTAATGGGGTCAGATGCATTTACGTGGGCGCTGCATGACCTCTGCAGTCGATGCGTCCCTAAACCCCAATAACCAACCAACCAGATGCATTTACAGAAATGTAATTTAGAATTTGTATGCATAGGAATAATAATGCATGCTTAATTATGTCATTGTTAAGGGCGCTAAATGATGATGCAGTGATGTCGACCTAAGACCAAAACAATCCATGTCATTGGCGTAGCTTTCCGGTGCAAACGAATGCCGTGTTAATTTTGAACACGTGACTGACTGAAAGTGTCCCAAGTTCCTGTCGGGTCCACCCATCGTCCTGAGCCCGGGGACCAGTCGGGGCCCGGACAGGTCCACCCATCGTCCTGAGCCCGGGGACCAGTCGGGGCCCGGACAGGTCCACCCATCGTCCTGAGCCCGGGGACCAGTCGGGCCCGGACGGGTCCACCCATCGTCCTGAGCCCGGAGACCAGTCGGGGCCCGGACGGGTCCACCCATCGTCCTGAGCCCGGGGACCAGTCGGGGCCCGGACAGGTCCACCCATCGTCCTGAGCCCGGGGACCAGTCGGGGCCCGGACGGGTCCACCCATCGTCCTGAGCCCGGGGACCAGTCGGGGCCCGGACGGGTCCACCCATCGTCCTGAGCCCGGGGACCAGTCGGGGCCCGGACGGGTCCACCCATCGTCCTGAGCCCGGACCGGTCGGAGCACACCACACCGCAGGTCGGCTGCTGTCCCAGTGTATCCCGGTGGGTTTTCCGCTCCCGATGTACGCCCTGGGTTTTTACCGGCGGATATTCTGCTCCCGATGTGCACCGGTGGATGGTCTGCTGTCGGTGTGTGCCGGTGGATGGTCTGCTGTCGGCGGATGGTCTGCTGTCGGTGTGTGCCGGTGGATGGTCTGCTGTCGGCGGATGGTCTGCTGTCGATGTGTGCCGTTGGATGGTCTGCTCCCGGTGTGTACCGGTGGATGGTCTGCTGTCGGTGTGTGCCAGCGGATGGTCTGCTGCCGGTGTGTGCCGGTGGATGGTCTGCTGTCGGTGTGTGCCGGTGGATGGTCTGCTGTCGGTGGATGGTCTGCTGTCGATGTGTGTGGATGGTCTGCTCCCGGTGTGTACCGGTGGATGGTCTGCTGTCGGTGTGTGCCGGTGGATGGTCTGCTGTCGGTGTGTGCCGGTGGATGGTCTGCTGTCGGTGTGTGCCGGTGGATGGTCTGCTGTCGGTGTGTGCCGGTGGATGGTCTGCTGCCGGTGGATGGTCTGCTGTCGGTGTGTACCGGTGGATGGTCTGCTGCCGGTGTGTACCGGTGGATGGTCTGCTGCCGGTGGATGGTCTGCTGACGGTGTGTGCCGGTGGATGGTCTGCTGACGGTGTGCGATGGGCGCTGTATGACCAACGCAGTCGATGCGCCCGAAAGCCCAAATAACCAACCTGACGGTGTGTGCCGGTGGATGGTCTGCTGTCGGTGTGTGCCGGTGGATGGTCTGCTGCCGGTGGATGGTCTGCTGCCGGTGGATGGTCTGCTGTCGGTGTGTACCGGTGGATGGTCTGCTGTAGGTATGTGCCGGTGGATGGTCGGGCATCGCTCGTGATGCGACGACTGACGCGTGTCTAAAGCTCCAAATTGACTAAAGCCGGGAGCACAAGCTGCGATCTCAATAAACTTGCCTGAACCTGCATTCAAGTCACGTAGACACAGAGTGAGAGGTGAGGAGGGTGCGTGACAGAGGCCATTTTTTAAGTAGATGATCACTGGGTGGGCACCTTGGACGCCGGTGCGTCCAAAGAAAATTTAATAGTGTACTTACTAGCCTTTTGAAAACGACAAACTAGGTCGCTTTGCCCACGCACCCCTCCGTCGAAGTGCGCCAGTGGTCGGTCACGATGCGACAGGGGCAGATGTGGTGGTGGCAACCCTGCCGTGACCAGACCCTGTATTTCCTGGCACACCCTCTGATTATGTATGCCGGGCGCGGCGCACCTCCCCCGTTCCTGCGCCTGGAGTGTCCTGCCCGCCGATAATTAACCTTGGGGTCGAACTGACAGCCCCGTTGCCGTTCCCGGTACGGATCTCAACAGCGGACCGCCGCGGCCCGGCCGCACCCGATGGTGGCCGTACCCAGGCCGGTCTTGTCCCGCCGGTGCGTTTCACGTGGCAGAGGTGTTGGTGCAGGTCGAGAGGCCGCGAGCGGCGGCCGGCGGCGTCCGGCCCCGCTCCCGATCGCCGTGGTTTTGCCCGAGGCTGTCGCTGTTCGCTGTGTTCGGCAGTGTATATGTGTCCGGCCGTGTATATGTGTACATGTGCGTCGCTGTGTCCGGCCGTGCAATGGTCGGACCAATCTGGTTCCAGTTGGGGATGGTTGGTGGATGTTGTTTTATGAGATGCCAATGTGCCAGCCTTTGGACATTAGCCGGCGGCTTGCCTTTGGACATCAGCCGGCGGCTTATTGGAGGCCTTTGGACATCAGCGGGCGGCTTATTGGAGGCCTTTGCCACATTAGCCGGCGGCCTGTCAGAAGTATGACATGAGCGGTAATCGACGCCGCCGATGTCGTTCCCACCCCGCTCCCTATTCCAATGCCGGATTAGTTCCGGCCGGACGCACACAACGGCTGAAGGGATAACGATAACGAGAAATAGAGTGAAAGAGAGAGAGAAAGAGAGGGAGAGAGTGTAGGCGGCGGCCGGCGGCGGATCGGACTGTCTGAGCGGTGCGGGCCGGCGATCACGGGCCATCGTTCCCTCATCCTGTCGCCATTCACGCCGCGGCCGCCCACGCCCGACCGGTTTCATCGAGTGGTAATGGTGTCGTAAAGAGACCGCCGCACCGGCCTGGCTACCGGGCGCCGGGCCGGGCCGGGCCGGGCCGGGCGGGGGGGGGGGGGGACACCTCCTCCGACCGGCCGCCGGGCGGGAGCGACACCTCCGACCGGCCGGCCGCCGAGCGGGAGCGACACCTCCGACCGGCCGCCGGGCGGGAGCGACACCTCTGACTGGCCACCGGGCGGGAGCGACACCTCCGACCGGCCGCCGGGCGGGAGCGACACCTCCGACCGGCCGCCGGGCGGGAGCGACACCTCCGGCCGGCCGCCGGGCGGGAGCGACACCTCCGACCGGCCGCCGGGTGGAAGCGACACCCCCGACCGGCCGCCGGGTGGGAGCGACACCGCTGACCGGCCGCCGGGCGGGAGCGACACCTCCGACCGGCCGCCGGGCGGGAGCGACACCTCCGACCGGCCACCGGGCGGGAGCGACACCTCTGACTGGCCACCGGGCGGGAGCGACACCTCCCGACCGGCCACCGGGCGGGAGCGACACCTCCGACCGGCCGCCGGGCGGGAGCGACACCTCCGACCGGCCACCGGGCGGGAGCGACACCTCTGACTGGCCACCGGGCGGGAGCGACACCTCCGACCGGCCGCCGGGCGGGAGCGACACCTCCGGCCGGCCGCCGGGCGGGAGCGACACCTCTGACTGGCCGCCGGGCGGGAGCGACACCTCTGACTGGCCGCCGGGCGGGAGCGACACCTCCGGCCGGCCGCCGGGCGGGAGCGACACCGTTGTCGTCAACCCGCTGCCGCCCAGCGGGAGCCGGTTCCGTGCGCATTCAGAGGAGCGGGCACCTCGTCCCCCAGTGCTTATGTTTCCCGCCTGACATTTTCCCCTCTTAGTATTCAGACTCCCCCTTCAATGTGATTTGGCTTTGTCACCACCGCCTGGCCCTTTGGGTTACAGACCAAAGCTGAAGTACTGCCCTGAAGTGTGCAAATTGCTCCGTCTTTTCTGATGGATGTCCACGAATTTGGAATGTTTCAATGTACCAAGGACACACGGGACAAGCTCCCTCCCAATGAGTGGCGGTTGGTGCCGGCCTTCGGCATGAAGCGGCAGTGCCGTGCCAGTGGCAGGTTGAGACACGGCCGTAGCAGCGATAGACGTGGACCGAGCCGCGCCAGTGATGGACCGACAGGTTGGGATACGGCCGAGCCAATCACAGTTGGAACACTGCCGTCCCGGTGACAACTGGGACACTGCCGTCCCAGATACACAGTTGGACCACGGCCGTCCCGAAGGCAGGCTGAGACCGGGTCTGAACCAGTTACAGCTGGGACACTGCCGTCCCGGTGACAGCTGGGACACTGCCGTCCCGGTGACAGCTGGGACACTGCAGCCCCGGCGACAGATTGATCACGGCCGTCCCGGTGACAGGCTGGGACCGGCCCCATCCCGCAGGCAGGCTGGGACACGGCTGTCCCGCTGATAGGCTGGGTCTGGGCCGGCCGCGGCCCTGACGCCGCTCGCCGGTGTCCGCCGCGACGGTCGCACGCGGCGCCCAGCTGGAAATAACTAATCGGCCACGATCACGACGAAAGGCAGCGACACCGCTTGCACCAGAGTGCCACATTGGATGCGTGTATACACCACCACGGTGTCGGAGTGATGAGGGAAGCTGTTGGGCGGCCTGGAGCCTCATTGTGCACATCGTAACGGCGACCAAGGCGTTCACTAGGTGACTAATCTCACAGCCTCACAATAGATCATGGAAAAGCCGGGATCGATCGGGAGTCGAACTCGTGACATCCGGTGTTCGTGCGCCCAGTCATTACACCAGGCCAGAATGCAATTCACGCCATCATCCTCAACGCAAATGATCAGGTCTGGTCGAAGCGCCCTAAAGCCCAAATAACTAACTAACGAAGCGCCGCCGAATTCTGCGCACCGGCGACATCTGCGGTGGAAGTTAACGGGTTGATTGACATAGGCGCTCGGCGAGGCGGTGCGTGGCCGGACCGGCGGGGCGCGCCTCGGTGCGAGGCGGTGCGTGGCCGGACCGGCGGGGCGCGCCTCGGTGCGAGGCGGTGCGTGGCCGGACCCGCGGGGCGCGCCTCGGTGCGAGGCGGTGCGTGGCCGGACCGGCGGGGCGGGCGGGGCGCGCTGCTGCGCTCAATGGGCGGAATTCCTGGGCGTCTGGCCGACAGCGGGCGCTGTGTTTTTGTCGAAGTCACTGGCGGCGACACACGAGGCGAGGCGACGGTGCGCGTCCGGCCGACGGCCCGTCGTGATAACAAGGTGAGAAATAGCCGGCCGCGCGGACGGACCGGCTGGGCGACGGCTCTGGCTGGCGGTGTGACCCGGCGGTCTAACCCGGCGGTCTGACCCGGCGGTCTGATCCGGTAGTCTGACCCGGCAGTCTGGCCTGGCAGTCTGACCCGACACCCTGACCAGGCACGCCGCCGGCCCCCAGCCGCCGGCCGCCAGCCGCCGGGCGACGGGGCAGCTATCTGACACTGCACCAGTGGCCAATGTGGCAAAGTTTGGCGCGGTGCCGTCGTTCGGTTTGGGACACGCGGTGTGGTGGCATTGGTTGGCGTGAAAAACCCGACGTGGTATGTACCACTGGTCAGTGTATAACCCCTGGGTGGTAGCACTAGTCAGTGTGTAGACCCTGGGTGGTGCACACCACTGGCCAGTGTGTAAGCCTTCGGTGGGACCACTAGTTGGTAATGTAAGCCCTGTGTGAAACCCCAGTGTGGTATTGCTGGTCGGAGATAGCCCTACCTGATGCATTTGTCAATATGTAAGCCTGGTGGCACTGGTCATGGCGAATGCCACGTGTGATATTACGTGTCTGGATCTGAGGCTTGCCCGGTACCAGTCGCTACGTGAAAGCCTGACCTTGTACCTCTGACCAGGTCACCGGCACTGAACTGTTGCGAGGGTATCCGCGATGGCGCTGGTGGGGGTCCAATATTGTGTGGTGAAAATAATGAAAATCCTGACCAGCAACTGCAATAATATTAGCCAGCGTGGGAGTGTCGCACGCTACACGATTGCTTCGCCGTGTAATAGACCTCCCATGCTGAATATCGCTCCGAAAAATGCAACTAAGCCTCGATGAATTTTTAAAGTTTGCAACGTTGAGCCCCTCCAAGACAGTTTATGACCTGCAAACCGGCTTCCACCTTGTCGCCACGAATGGCACACCGGGAAAGGATTAGACATGCAGCGAATGCTTGTCAATTCTTGTGCCAATAGATTGTCAGCGGAACCTTGAGGCCACTTAAGGGCGTGACACCGTTGCAGTCTGGCAATACGCTCTGAGACAAACGTGGCGTTTCGTCCAGCAAAGGGCAGTGACATCAGGTCTGTCCCCAGATGACCTGGCTTCAGCTGGAGCTTCGATGGACGCAGGCACCCTGGGCAATTTCTGCCGTCACCAAGGCAGACACCTTTCACCGTCGCGAAGGACGTTCAGGGGCGTCGGTAGCGCTGTGGTTAAGCTGCGCGTCTGGGAAGCCAGAGACACTGGGTTCGATTCCCAGCGGTGCCCGCCCTTTGCGCCAGGGTGTAGGCGGCGACGCCAAAACGCGTCAGCTGGTGCATCGTGTAGCCACACAAACTAAGGCCGTTCAGTTCTTGACCTGACGCCACCGACCTGTCCCAGAAGCTCCAGGCAGCGTCGAAAGCCATCCACGCTCTTCGCGAAGTAATTCTGGTGGCCTCCAAAGCCAGTCAGCTGGATGTTGCTGGTCGCGTTGTTTCCGCCATGTGCACCCGCTCGCCGCTCGCACCCATGCCGGTGCTCGCCGCAGTGACGTGGGTGTTGTCTGGCCGGAGCCGGCCGTGGCCGCGCCGGTGGTTCCCATCAGGACCTGCCCTGGGCGCGGAGGCTGGCCTCGGCCACCTGTTGGATACCACGCGGCGACTGGCGCTGACAGCCACAGCCAGCGGCCCGACATCACGCAAGTTATTCAGGGAGGGTGTCCAATGCGTGGAGGAAATGTGAGGGGGAATGGCACTCCGTGGGGGTCCGCGTGAAAGCCGGAATTATGGGGGGGGGCAGCTTCGAGTGGACGGGTTCCCCAAGAGTGCCACAGTGCCCGGAGCCAGCTGGACCTTCCCGATACAGCACTGCAACACCCAGGGCATCACTGTTTGTCTCTGCGTTTGTTCGGACGTCCACGACAAAGTACAACCTGACCCGTTAGATATATGAATGCACATTGGCTGATATACACCCAAGCCTATATGGCTGACTTGTCCTGTCTTTTTCGAAGTGTTGGGCAATATTACAATTGTGGCCACAAATTCCAATCTAGACGCATTTTAATGGAAATAAATGCAAATAACATGCCTTTAGCCGGTATGCTGGGGATGGGGGGAGGGGGGAATCGACACCCCAGGATACTGATGCACCCAGGAGTCGAGCCCATCCAACGTTCGATGAAGCCATTCGCAACAGTTGCAAATCTTTTAATGGTGCCTTGTGAGTTGGTTTGCCTATTTATTTCGCATGGGATCAAAGAAACCTCAGTATTGTTGAGCCCTTTTAGAGGCTTCTGTGAAGCTTCCTCCCCACCCACGGACAGCCACAATACAGGAAGTCACGCTATTAGATACCATTCGGTATCAGAGATCACCCCGGGGTGCCGACCGCTGGTCCGCCGGCCGCTGGTCCGCCGGCTGCTGGTCCGCCGGCCGCTGGCCCGCCGGCTACTGGTCCGCCAGCTGCTGGTCGGCGCGTACAGTACGTGGCGGAAACACTGTCGGGAGACCGTCTGCAGTCCTGGCCGTGACACGGACACACCCCCGGGTCTCCACCTCCCGAGAGACCGTCTGCAGTCCTGGCCGTGACGCGGACACACCCCCGGGTCTCCACCTCCCCTGGCGGGCCCGCGGCTCCTCGGTCCCACGCCGGCGGCTGAGCTGGTGAGAGCTAGCACTGCCGAGAGACCGTCTGCAGTCCTGGCCGTGACACGGACACACCCCCGGGTCTCCACCTCCCCTGGCGGGCCCGCGGCTCCTCGGTCCCGCGCCGGCGGCTGAGCTGGTGAGAGCCAGAGCCCGCAGCAGACGGCTCCGCTATCCATCAGCGAGTGGGGATAGACGGCAGAGGAAGCGGATAAACCAGAGCGCGAGGCGCATGCTCCAGAGCCGCTTGGATTACAATCCTGTCAGTTGCGTGTCAGATCTGCCGGCGAGGATCTCGGACTTCCCGCCACCGCTACTCGAGCATGAGACAATGGCGGTATTGTTGATCTGTACGCCTGAGTGCGTCGTAAAGGAGCTTGATGCTCTATTCCTCGCGAGGCCTACGCACCTTGCTGCCTATGCATCTATTGTGGCCTACATACCTTGCGGTCTACACACCTGGCGTGGTCCACACACCTTGTGGTTCACACACCTTGTGGGCTACACACTTGACGTAACCTAAACACCTTGTGGTCTGCACACCTGTACAGGCGGCCATGATGGATCCCAGGTGGCGGGAGCCACTACCCTGGTGGTGGTGGCACTGGCCTCAGTACCGTGAGGTCCGGAGTTGGAATCGCCGAGCCGCGTGCGGTGTCAGCCTTCCGTGACTGCCGCGTGCGCCAGTGGCGACGCTGCATGGCCGGCGCAGCCGAGCGCCTAGTGCGCCCCTCATGTGCCAGGGCCGGCCGTGGCACCCCTCCCCCACCAACGGTCGTCACATTGTGTGAACCGTTAGTGGCGGCTGGGTCCATCGAGGCTCGTCATAGGACCAGCAGTCGACGACGATCGGGGTCCCATGCGGGTCGGCGCGGCGCGCTGCCCCTCCGTCGGGGAGGGCGTGGCTCGGCCTTTGTGTCCAATGTTTACGAAGTCGAAACTTCGACTTTCATCTGACCTGCCATCGATGGGTCGGAAGGTGGCACATTTAAGCTGCATAACGTACAACAATAACATACCTAGTATCCTGATATGGTGATTATGAGCAGCCCCTCTTCCGTTTGAAAGCGCAGGGTGGATATCGTGCCCTCCCTTCGCGCACTCGGGGAAGATGACAAAATGATGTGCACCGAGGATGCTTAAAATGCATTGGATCGGTGGTCACTAGGACATCTGATTGTGATGCATACCGGAGAAGGGTCTCTCGGCGAGGTCTCATGAACTTGGCATGACAGCTAAACGAAAATTGTGTGACGCTGTGGGTGCAGCGGGGGCCCGGACGAGCCGTCGGGTGTGATTTTAACATATTTAGGTGATTCATCATCAACCGAAGTGCCGCGAACAAAATCGGACGGCGTCGGTACTTAAACCCGGCGTTGTCTGGCTTGGCCAGGGAGATTTAATGTGTACGGCTAGATTTCGTGGTCTGGTACATGGTAGACAGGTGGAATATAAATTAGGCCTGCCAGGTTCAGTTTCCACCCATCTGGCTCAGTTACCGAGCTCCACCACCTTGTGGGTGGTGGGATTTCACCACCTTGTGGTCTAAGTGGTGTTCTAGGATGGGGAAGTCGACCATGATGACGGGAATGGGGGTCTCACAAGTATGCCCTCCAATCGCCAGTAAGCAGATTCTCCGAAAACATATCCAGATGATATGAATGGGCACCTGCAGCATATAATATTAATTAGCCCGTGAAGTGAATGTCATTTGTGACACCTCTGGGGTTTAAAAAACCGCCCCGGGAACTACCGCGCACAACGACCCTGTGCAAGTTCGCATGTCCGTAGATAATTGATCAACAGATGCGCTAGTGGTAGTTTTATCTTGATGCAAATGAAGATCATTAGGTCAGATGAGGCAAAAGTCATGTCATCGTTTCTGAGAGGTCTTCCGAAGTGGTCCCAAGATTCAACTCGAAATCAGTTATTAACCCAGAGAGATATTCGATGAGCACTGTTTCATGCTTCGGATATCTACACATTAGGTCACATGCAGTGCAGTGTCAGGATTTTTATATGAGGCCCCTGACCCAAGAATAAATGGCACGGAACTGAGAAAGCTTTTGGCGCCCGAAGCGCGCCGAAACAATATACGATTTGTCATGGTGACAATATCGGAATGTCTCGTTTGATTTACTGTAGTCCCCCGCTCGACCCTCCCCTGGCTGCGTCCCTGGTCACATTCATTTCGAAATGCATTTAGCTTTCTTCAATGTCGCTCACTCCGTTTGAGCTCGAGTGATTTCGAATAACTTGTTTTGTGGTTGGGTCACGGGGATATTTGTGGCCCTAAATTCTAATTCAGAATCTATATGTATCCCAGAGTACTAAGGATTTCATATTTGCCCCATTTGCAGTGTGCCGAAAATAGCGTCGCCATGTTCATCTGACCTGACCCGTCATAGGTGCACCAGCATGCATCGTGTGGCGAGCGAACCACTCGGCTCACAATGAACTGGAAAATGCATTTTAGGAAGGCTTGGCCGGCAGTTGTTAGCTTCCGAGATAAAATATATCCTAACTCATATACAATTTGGCATTCACCTGAGCTGGAAGATCTCCAGGTCACCAGGTGACGTAAGCCTAAGATATTTAATATCATTAGACGCAATTCGTCAGCCGCAACATACTCGTTTTCCCGTCTCTTTGGGACGCATGATTCTCTATCCAGTATAAGGTCAAATTATGCATACACACTGTGTTGCTAGAAACGAGGCATGGTGACCACCTAGAACAAATATATCGAGGAACAATATGAAGGTTTTGTTGGTCGGTGGGCCTTAATTGAACGTGTTGGCCAGCTGGCCTCGAGTGGGAACGCGGGCTCGTGGGCCTCGAGTGAAGGTGTTGGCCAGTGGGTCTTAAGTGGTCACGTTGGCCAGTGGGGCTCGAGTGAACGTGTTGGTCAGCGGGCCTCGAGTGGGAACGCGGGCTCGTGGACCTCGAGTGACCGTGTTGGCCAGCGGGCCTCGAGTGGAGGTGTTGGCCAGTTGGCCTCGAGTGACCGTGTTGGCCAGCTGGCCTCGAGTCACGTGGCCGGCGTGACTCGAGCGGGCGGGCATGTGGGCCGCGAACGCGGCCCCCACGGGAACCGAGCGGGCAGCGTGCGTCCGCCGGAGCGTGACCCACATCAGACCGGCCACCGGAGCCGGAGTCACGTGCGCCGCCCGTGACCGGAGCCGAGACCGGCCTCAGACGTCCTCCGGAGACGCCGATGTCTGTCGCTCAGTGCCCTCTCAATCGGATGTCTGGCGCGCGCTAGAACAAAGAGGCCCGGCGAGCGACGGACAAAAACTCGGACCAAACTGGGCGGGGCGCGAGCCAAATTTGGCACACAATGCTCGGGTCTGAATGATTTGGCGAGTTGATGCATTCAGTTGGGCTTGAGAGCTGCGCGCCACGGTTCTACGTTCCATATCCTGAGGATGTGTGACTCGCGATAAGGTCACGACACCTCGCGCCGGTGTCGTCGCGTCGGGCGTTGACCGGTCGACAC
The DNA here is from genome assembly GCA_034440575.1 of Imbricaverruca yamaguchii. Classification (NCBI taxonomy): domain Eukaryota; kingdom Metazoa; phylum Arthropoda; class Thecostraca; family Neoverrucidae; genus Imbricaverruca; species Imbricaverruca yamaguchii. Next base: position 1,194,530 of record JAOTOL010001531.1, on the reverse strand, counting down.
GCGTCCCCACCTGTGCCGATAAGATGGCAGCCGTGACCTCGAGCCCCTGCGTCGACTGGTCGCCGGTCGGCGGCGTGCGGTCGATACGGGCAGGCGTAACGGCCATTCATTGTGTCGGCGGCCGGCGTCGCGCCGCGCTTCGGTGGGCGGCCGGCCGGCCGTGTACACCGGGAGCGCCGTGCCCAGGCCCCGGATCGATGCGCGGCCGGCGGCGGCGGCTGCGCGCCGCGGCCGGCCGCGCTCATTGGTCGTCCGGCGGCCAATGGGCGGCGGCGACACAGAGGCCGTTATCGGCGCCGGCCGCGTTCCCCGGGGGCCCGTCGGATGTGGGCGGACCGCGAAGCGCGCGCGCGGCGGCGGCCGGCCGGGCGCGGCCGGCGATGGCGGGCGGCCGGCCGGCGCCGCTGGGCCGCGTCCTCTCTCCGGCGCCAGTGGTCGCGCTACCCGGGGCGCGCCATTGGGTCCGCGCCCGCCGACGACACGCCTCGTTAGCTCGCGCCGAAACGGGTCCAGTTTTGAGCCGGCGCGGGACGGAATGGCGCGATTGGACGCTACGCGTAATGGCCAAGACCATTGGGGAGGGCTGGCCTTGCTTTCCCACGGCCCCGCCGACAGGATTGGGCGAGGTCGATGAAGTGTCCATTAGGCTGAGCTGTAGGCGATCAATAGTCGCGGTGTCGGTCCGCAGCGAGGACCGTACACATGTGGCCGGGCGAGCCTCGGTGAGGCCTTACGTGTGAACGGGCGTGCACTTTTCACCTCTTAGAGGAGGGCACCTTAATCTATTGGACACACATGTTACGCGATGCGGATTAAGGCTCCCGAGAAGTGTCCGCCTAGCCTTCGCCTGACCGTCTGTCTGTTACGATGCACGATGACGCCTCCTCTACGATGATGTGCGGATTTTTTCAGAGCCTCCTGTACATGTTAGCTGCTAAGGCCGTCCCCCACTGGCGACGGGCGATACTTTAACTGTCGGTGCTGCGCCACCAATTTTCTCTCAGTTTGCGTTATCACACAACATAAGCCAGTCTTCTTCAAAGCGGTACAGCGCAGAACGCGGCCGTTCGTAGCCTAAGGGTTGTGGGTTCGAGACTGGCTGACCGCTCGGACTTTCCGCTCCCGTCGACCATTCGGGGTAGCGGACAGGGTCAGTAATTAAGGAAACAGCCAAGTAGCGAGTACGTCGCAAAGGAACGCAAGTGTTTTCCTTTTATGCAGGTGAACAGTACTGTAACGTCTTGTTTTCAAGTTTTGGTAATTCAGTTTTTCAACCTGGGTATTGCTAAATAGCGAGGAAGAGGAGGATGGGGAAGGGGGGGGGAGGTCGCCACCAACGGGTTGGTGAAGCCACATACTCGCGCGGTTTCTTGGCCCGATCTCATTCGGTGCATTCAGTCGTGTATGCACTCGTAGACGTAATAGCTAACAATGCACATCAGTAGACGGAGTGCTTCCCCGCACAAGCACGGTAGCTCCACTCCCGCGTGAAGAGCTTTTTTATATTTCACGATACATGTCCTCCACATACAGTGGCTATTATGGACATTCAGCTATTGTTCAGTCGGTACAGAAGGGAAATGGTGGGCAGTTTTACTCAAGCTGGTACAGGACTTTCCCATCACCTCTGATCGTCGTTGCGGACGTATGGTTGTCTAGTGGTCTGATGGTCTGATGGTCTGATGGTCTGACGGTCTAATATCTGTTAGTACCGCCAATGGGCGCAGCTCCCAATCAAACTTACTGAGGGGAGCCCTTACGAGAAGTCCTGAATACTTAGAAATCCCATTGACCTCGCATTGACTTTGAGCAGATTTCTTTTTATTTCTTGAGCAAAGCTTGCGCATTATCTGCAAGCTTCGTCTCCCAACGAAGGTAAGGTTTAGTCACATATTTTTAGATGCATTTTCAAGAAACCGTCTTCTCAAGAGAGCAATGTTTCAATTGCAGAAAATAGCACTTTGAATTTTCTGCATGGCTGTATGAGTAGTTTGGCCACACATGGCGTTTTCGCCATGAATTGGGAGCCGCCAAGAGTCCAAAAAATTGTCCATATAGTCAATTTAGTTTTTTTTCCATCCCTCGTCGTTTGGTCCGTCGCTGCTTTTCTTGAGGCACCTCCACTACGGAGACAGTCGAACCAACCTCATCTGTAAAAAAGCATGGTGTTTTGTGAAGATAACTGCTACCAGCCACCTATATAGAAGGGTGATCCACGCACTTACCGCCCTCATTTGTCTCGCGTATGGGCACTAGATGGCTAAGGAAGCCGATGCGCCAGAAAGCCCAAATCACAAAGAAAAACAGCCAGTTGTTGCGGGAGGTTGGTTGCTGCGAGTCGGTTGGTTGTGGGCCCTTAACGGCGTGGGATCTGACCCGTGTCTGGAGCATGGGAGCCAACAGCCCGTGTCTTACCCTTGTTCGACACGTCTGTACCGTCTATTGCACCGTCTTCTAGTAAACGTATTTGGCTGTTGAACATGGTAATATCAGATGTGTAGCATGTGTAATTTTATGATCTCAGATAGGCGCACCGGAGGGGGGGCAGGGAGCCCGCCCCTCCATGAGACCAAAGTGCCCTTTTGACCGAAAAGTGCCCTCTCGGCCGGAATGTCCCAAACTCAGCCCAAAAATCACCTGCCTGATGTGCCCCACTTGTTGCCAAAGGTGCCCTTTGGGCCCAAAACTGTCCTTTTGGCGATTTTTGTTCTTCACGCCCACCACCCCGGTCAACAAAGTGTCCTCTTCGCCGGAATGTCCCAAATTTAGCCCAAAAATGACCTACCTTATGTGCCCCGCGTGTGCCAAAACTGCCCTTCTGGCCAAACATTTTTTTTCACGCCCACCACCCCCCGGTCAACAAACCTTCCAAGGTGCCCTTTTGGAGCCGGCCAAGTGCCCTTTTCGGTCCGGCCCCCCCCCCATGAAAAATCCTGGGTGCGCGCCTGATCTCAGCTCGATTCCTGTGGCGAGCGTTTCTGCTTAGCTACTTACCCCGTTAGCTATATGGGTGACGGTTCAAAATGGCTCTCCCCCACCCCACATTTTCGGATACTTCCTGCGCCATTGGGAACAACGTACGCCTCGAAATCCATGTTATGGTATTGTCGAATGAGTTTCGATCGGCCACTGAGACGCCTGCCTTAACTTCAATGCGTGCTGCCTGTGTCGATCCTTTTCCTCTTTTGTGTTCAGAATTTAGGAGTCAGAGGGAAGTTCTGCGAAAGGATATCTCGCTTTCATCAGCTCACCCACAGATGCCCGTGCATGGGCAGGTCAGACAGCTTATGGAGCCACATTCTGCGCTAAGTCTTCCACAACAGCGAAAACCCAGCATTGCTACATTTTGCTTTTGGTGCGATTTGGTCGACTTGTCCATTTCCACTCTTCTCCACATTTATGGGCAGAATCCATCCGCTGGAAGTATATGCGATGTAGTAGAAGGTGGCAATATATATATATATATATATAAGCACATATATATGTGTATATTTTTTCTTTTCGGTGGTGGCACAGCCAGTATTTTCCATTAGCGGTGAGCGGGGCTAATTTTTGTGGGAAGGGAAGCGGTTTTTTTTCGAGAGGGCTAGTATCGCGTGACCCCGTTCCGCATCAAACACAGGTGTGAAGTTGGACATTCCAGGTGGAGTAGTCTAGCAGTAGGGTGCGCATCTCCTAACCGAAAGTGTGTGCGCTCGAGTTTCGCCTGCCGCTGTCCTTTATCCGCCGACCAATCGGTGCACAGAGATTGGCGACGTCACGTGACCAACGCTGTCCACGCACCGTACAACCGATAACCAACCGACCAACGTTTTACATTTTCGAAACAAAATTTCACATCTTTCACGCAAACGTAATTTGGCGACACTTCGCCAAATTTGAGGGCATCGCGAAGCACATTAATGGTGGGAGGGACCTACTAGGTCGTCATTGTTGCGCGTTTGACTGTTGCCGTTCGCTGCCTTTTCTATGCGGTTAAGTTCACCAGACATTGCCACTGGTACGATCAGGGTGAACGGCATTACGGACTTGAAGTGGCGCGTCCGGTATGCTGGTTTCGACCAGTTTGGGGAGGGGAATTTGAGCTGTTTTCCTCAGATCTCGAACCACACCTCACATTTGAACAGCATGATATTCGGTGGGTCCATTTTAAACAATATATGTTCTCAGAAAATGTTCTTTAGATTTCCATCAAATGCCATTTTAGTGCACAGGTTCGGAAAAAATGGGTTTCTGGGACGGGCATGGTCCCCGTACCCCCCCCGCCCCCCAGATCCGCTAGTGCTGATGTATGATGTGATGGGATGCCCTCGTTATGTTTACTTATCTTTAAAACTGCTGAAGCTGTTGATTATGGTTTCCGGTGCGAGGCCGATGGGCTCGATTCACCATCAGGGCTGCGCGTGCACGGCCATGGTGCGTTGTCAGGACGGCTTCGGAACTGCTGGAGCGTCGTAAGCCATTGTCACACAGCGCGCGTCCGCCGATCGCCAACATCACAGTTGGAGATGCGACGGGTATATCGTGCCATGTGTGTCCTTTTCCGTGCAAAAAGCTGTGGATGTGAAGGTGGTGGTGTAGAGTAGTTCCATGAGACTGGGACGGACCCAGACGACCCTGGAGAAGGGCGGGGGAAGAACATAAAAATGTCACAAGTAAACCACACGTGAAAGTTACCGGATTTAGTGGACCCCAATGTGAGCATACTTTTAACATTTTTTTAAGCTTCGTATACTGCGAATATTTCGAGGAAAAAGCTTGTTCATGTCAATGTTTACTAACACCGGCCGGTTTGAGGCGGTCGTGACCGATATACTTTCCCGACCTGTGTTCGCTCCTGGAAGACCCATTGAGCGAGGTGGTACAGTAACTTTCAGTCCATGACGCGGTCCATGCTGCCACTTGCAGTCCATGATTTGGCCCGTATGAATTGCCTGTAGCCCATGCGAATCCCCGGCAATGTATTTGTAAATCACGTCCTCAGCAGCTCATTGGCACAAACGAACATACTCAGTTTATAATTACCATGCGGGATTTGTGTCGTGATGAGGATCGTTCCACCCACCAGCCGCTGTGGCACACGCAGTTGGATAAGTCAGTAACTCATCATTATTAAATCGGTAGGCATTGAATGACTTCGAAGGTCCAGAAACACACTATTAAGAACAAATTAATCCGAGTTTTTGCTGGTATGGCTTTGTGAGCCAGGGTCCTATTGCTAAGCAGAAGTTGTTGTGTGAACCCTGACCCCACCATCCGATCCATGAATTCCAGTTCTTCGGCAGAATTTTGACCGAAAGTTTAACGTGCGGTCAATGCACCGACACGCCCGTCCGGCAGTTCGCCCCCGGCCTTATTAGGCCAGCTGCCTACTGAACCTCCCAACCGGTTGCTAAATGCGAGCGCGTGAAGGGACTCGAACCCCGTGTTGCCAAGATGGGGAGACCAATGCAGGCTAACGCTCTAACCAACTGAACTACCGGGGCAGCCATTGTAGGGTTGTTAGGATAAAGTCTAGGCCAATGCACCTTACGGACAGTGACTCACGGTACCCGTCATGTCGGTTTCATGGGCCTCCTGATCTTACGGGGCCACGTCTGTTAGTGTCAGAAGTTCCTTTTCCTCTTCCGAGGGCCATCTGAACACTCTGTTGATCTCAGTGCCATTTATGGGCCCTCCGTCGGTCTCGGGAGTCCCGGACAGTCCCAGGACCCCTGACGTCCGTTTCACGAGCCCCGCTGTCGATTTCGTGTCGATTTCGCCGTGTGATTTCGTGTTTCGTGTGTTGTATTGCCTTGGGGGCCGCCCTGTCAGTCCCAGGGGCCCATCTGACATTCCATGAGCCACCCTGTCGATATCATGACAAAGTTAAAGAACGATTGCGATCGGGGACCACTCTTTCCCGCTTCACAACAGCTTGGGCGCCTGGGCTGTTCGGGCCACGGTGCCACCGATCCGCCAAGGAGGAGGGGCCATGATCCAGTGATGCCCCCATGGATCCACACCTGACGTAGGTCGAGCATCGATTTACCCTGTGTGCATTGTCGCTACAGGACTGGTGGGGGAATATGTACAGAAACAGGCTGCTGTAGGAACGCGTGTGGCAGTGTGGGATCTTGGCGACGACACGCTAACAGCACTTCAGCTTGGGGCGCGAAGAAGTGTGGAATTCCACACTGCCTTTTTAAGTGGTGTGGATTAATCCGCACCAGCGCCTGGTGGACCTGGGTGTGAAGCTACCAACGACCTACAGGGGGAGGGGGGTCATGTTTGGCGTGAGCGCATGCCATACCAACCAACGAACCACAGTTGCTGGGGACGCGGGGGTGGATGCCTACGGTTTTTCTTCTCAAATATATCGTTGCACCACAGTGTACAGTACATGGCGGTAGTGCATGAGAGGCGTGGGCCACAACAGACAGTCTCCATGGTTGGGAGGCTGCTCAGAACGGTGTTTAATTGCACTTATGGTGTTGCTTGGCAATGAGCGAAGGGTCATAGTCAAAGTTGGTGAGAAAGGCGCGATTTTGATGTAATTCTGTGTAGGCAGTGTCCATAGATCCATGTCAAATGTCAGCAACGTTAGCACTGCCCCTTGACATTGTCCACACATGACTGAGAGACAAGGGAGAGAGACAAGCCTTGCAAGGCGATCAGAGCAATGCAAGTTTGTAGCTCAGTATCGCAGCTGCGAAGCTTGGTGTTGCAGCAGAGCCTCTGTTAAGGGATTTTGACGGGAAGCCCGGGACCGTTAATGACCGCGGAATCACCATCCAGACGCCTCCCTCCCCCCGTAATGCCAAGGTGGTGATGAGTGGTCACTGGTGGGAGCCAGGGCCATGGTTAGGAGCAGCGCCCCCAGTCCTGGGCGCGTTCCTCCCCCAGCTAACTGCCGAGACGATGGACGTAATATGACCAGAGCAGTCGAAGCACCCGAAAGCCCAAATAACTAACTAACTCCCGATACGTGGCGTATGGTATTGCAGCCTCAGTTCCCGCAATGACTACCGTCTTTACCCACATGGATCGCCCAGGATTTCGTCGATGAAGGGTCAAAATCCAAGATTGGAACCCAGCCTCAACCTCCCACTCCTGGGTAGTTGCAGCTTCCAGCCATCTAAATGTGATCCAGAAGTCAAATTGACCCGCATTTCGTCCTTCTTAAATAAATGGGCCCCCTGGTGCGTTCCGTTTTCGGCCTTGCGCGTTTTCCCAAGCGTACCCATTGTGTTTTGGCATTCCTGCAGGGACCCGCCGACGCAGCGGTCAGAGCCTAGGACCTCTGAAGGAGAAGTCATGACTCCCTGACCGCTTCTGGACCCGCGTCTGTCCGACCATAGCAATCTCCAAAAACTGTAAAGGAAACACTCAACCGCACCGCGGGCAATGCGAGCTCGTTTGTTGTCTGCGCCAGTGGAGACTTCACTGGTGGTGCTGCCACCTTGCGGTAGTATTTATAATGTATAGTTTGGAGTACCACACTGCATGGCGCTGTCTATCGATTAAGGTAGAACGGAGCTTTAGATGGATTCCCCTGAGAACAGAGCGTTCTCTGTTGGGAGGAGAGCAATTCCCCATATCAGTTCAGAGCTGAAAGCGGGTACACGTTACGAGCGCTCCCAGAAATATGGTGGCGAGGGCCTGGCTCCAGGACTCAAGACAGTGCTCATGCAGGGATACCTTTTCCAGAGAGGCGCGCATTTCAATGATGGGGAGGACATGCGCCCTGTACTACTCCCCCCGCCCCACACGCACACCGTCCGATCCGTCCACGAAACATAGCGGTAAATATGTTTTGGAAATATTGTATTGCACGAAGTTCAGGATCTCGAACGCTTTACGGTCGAATCCAGGTCTACCTTATATTTTTCAGTGAAGGTATGAACGATTGTAATACCTTCACGGTACATCAAGGTCGGATGCAGAAATTGTCATGGAAGCACTTTGTCTCTGGAGGGGCGCTATTTCTTCGGAGGGGCATCTGTGGCTGAAAAAAAATGGGCGGCGGGTGCACTCGAGCACACTGAACATTCTTCTTTTTTTCGACTGGGAAACCCTTTTTTTCAAAGTGGCTCCTCTGGCTGAAAAACAAGTAGAGGGGTGCACTCGAGCACACTAATGGGTTCCAATTTCCGCGGGGGCACATGCCCCCAGTGCCCCCTGCATCCACACCGAGTTACGTTCCCGTTCGGGCTTCGCCCTGCTGGTAATGATTGCATATGCCTTGCATATTCAGAAGGCATTCCACAGTCAGAATTTTAGCGATGTGAATTTTGGTCCATTTTATATTTGTTGAAACTCAGGTCTGACATGCACTGTTGTCGAAAACAGTATTTTTTTTTCACTGAATAAGAATCAAACTACGCACCTGCTCCAATGACCACCGCTATGAAATCGCTTACACATAAGGCTGTTGACTGACCAGCCTGGCACTAAACCCCCACCCCCACTAAAGTCATTGTCTTACATCTTCTATGCTAAGGTGCTTATCCTAGACCTTAAATTAGCCCAGGCTCAGCCTTGACCATTTGTCCTCTTCACTTTCACTTGCACAAACTGTTCCTTATTGATAATCAGCCGTTTCCACTACTGATATCTAATGAGCTCTATCTATGCGTTTACTGAGCTCCAACGAAGGCCAAGGGCATTGCTGACTACTACTTCTGTAGAGATGGGAGAAACCGACCACCCGCTGTGTAATATCTCTGGGTTCCAACAGCCTGGTTCATTGGCCATCACTAGAGCCTGCCTCGTTGCTTCTGCGTTAACAATGCGTGGCTATGTTCGGCTTTGTTGCAGTTTTGGAAACTGGCTGCATTTGCAATTTGGAATATGGTAATGTTCTTAACTTCGGAGAGTTCAGCACCCGCATTCCTTTGTAAGGAAGTTGAGTTTGTGTGCTCTTCCTCGACCTTGAACCGTGAAAACGTCACCTAGTGTGGCTGCACCAGATGGTTGAATTTGTTTGAAATTTGTCCGAAGGCATGTGCATGCTGGGAGACCCCGGGCAGATCGGCTCTCCGCACTCTCACTGGTTTAGCACCCCGTTAATTTGCCATCTTTGTTATCTGGTCTGAAAATATGTCCTGGAAGTAAGGACCTGGACCGCCTGGTTTGGTGAGAGTTGCCCAGCCTTGAGCGCATCAATCAACATTTGCTTTCAAAACTGGTCATGGGGGAAGCATGCCCTGGCATTACTGGTGTGCACGGTGACACGTGGCGTGGTCACAGTAGCCCCGCCCCGGCGCTCTGACGTCACAGAAGCTCCCGGACAGTTGAACCGGAACAGCGGCTGACAGGGCCGAAAGATCGAGTCCGCGGGCTCCTCCGTCACCTAACTGCATGACAGTGGTGTCGCTGTGCTTGGCAATTGTTTGGAAATTAGCAGAGAACGGGCGTCCAGAGTGTAGTCAACTTTAAATCACATTAGGGGTATATATGGAATAAAATGTGTACGTGTACAAAATATACATGGGCGCTGTATAACCACTGCAGTTGATGCGCCCTAAAATCCTAATAACTAACTAACTGTACAAAATACAGTTTTTAAACTTGGCTATTGACACTACTTAACACCTCTACACATACCGTCGTTTGTGCCACGGACACTGCCGAAGTCTGGCGGACGAGACATTTTTATGTGGAGAAGGACGACTTAGGTGCTTGAGCATGCTTTTGTGCGAGGATAAACGTTTATCCTCGCAATGTCATGCGAAACTACCATTCATTCTCCTTCCCTCTTCCGGTGAAGAAGTTAAATTCTGGTTCTGAGCGTTAACTCTGAAGCTGCTGATGTTTTACCGTCGCGGTCACTTCCGCATGGTGTAGTAATCGTGTTCGTATGCAGGGCATAATTGCGAAACCAGCCGGCCGTTGTGCCGACCGCATTCACCGTCCACCTCTGCACGAACGTGGCGGGAGGGTCGTGGTGCCTGGCCGTCAGGGTCTCTGGACACGTGACTATCGATCGCCCGCGCCTAAACACACTGCGATATCAGCGGGCCAAGATCGGGTGCCAGACACATGAGTGGGTCGCTGTTTGCGACAGCCGCGGACTCTGAGACGTGCGCACGCGACCGGGCACGTGCAGGCTTTGGTGGTGGTGGGAGGGGGGGGGGGCACGTGCAGGCTTTGGTGGTGGGGGAGGGGGGGGGGGGGGGTGGCAGGCGACGGTCATCCACTGCCCTCTAGCGGTCGGTCTGTAGCAACATTTTGTATACCGATGGGGGAAAAGTATTTATTGACTTTCTCATCAGCATGTTAGATACCCCGCGAGCCTGGATTACCTTGTGTTCGGAGATGATGTCTTCCACTATTTTTTTTGAGTGGGGGCAAATGGTGCCAGATGGGAGTCTGGATCTACGCTTTTTTGTTTGGATTTCAGAAGATATCTGATGTACCAACTCAGGAAGGCTTCTGCACATTTCATTTCTGTAGAAGGATGCATTCTCCTCTGTAACTACTACAAAAACCTCAATGCGTTCTTGTTTCTTGAAGCTGGATGTGGACCAATTTCATTTTAGACGGATGAGCGCAAAGCGGCCCTGTTGTACCTATGTCTTGTAACAAGTCTGCTGGTTCGATTGAGCCACTTGCGACAGGCTCTTAATAGCTTTCAAAACAGCTCCATGCAGCATACCGTTATAAATCACCCTGAGCTATAGGCCACTGGCGGATCTATCTGGACAATTTTACCTGCCAAGTAGAGACCGAGAGGCGGGAGAGGCGAGTGTTGCACCTCAGCCAGTTTGGTTGGAATTCGATGCTCTGCCGCGGGTGAGAGTCGCAACGAAAATCATGCTTTCTGGAAGCTTACAGACGCGAGGCAAGCTACATTCGCCAATAAACAAACGCCTGTCTGATCTCATTGACAATCGTGCGGCAAACACGGAACGTGTCGGGAATTTGGCGAACGTGACTGTTGAAAACTGCGCGCGATTCTCTCGAGAACAAACCATTGTATACGCAGGCGAGTGGCAATATCAGGTGAGTTTGCGGATGTAGAAACAAAGCTCGCTGCAACTACCGCTTTCATTTGGTGGTATCGATACAACATCGTTCTGACAGGATATTTTCGTGTTGAGACACACGCGGGTGTGAATTCGGGGCACATCTGGGTGAGGCGGGACTCCACTAGTTTGGAAAGGCAGAGTTTAAGCAGGAGTGGTTCATTCCACTGGTTCTCCTAAACGGACATTTTCCGATGTTGCCAGTGGATATGCTGATAGCGCCATTCCACACGGAAGTCACGCTTTACCGAGGCCGTCCGCGGACGTTTCACCTCACTCCCGGCCGTGGACCTGCGGAACGTACACAACTTCTCCAGTGGTTCAAAATTCGACACCTCGTCGCCAGCTGCAGGGAAACAATTCCTATGTCATTATTTTCGGCAGTCCAACCGAGCTGGCCCAGTGCCATCGGCTTAAGCTGACGCGCAGAGTAGCATGTGTCACACGCTCCGGCGTGGACAGCTCCGGTGGGTGGCGCCCAACCGTAACCGGATCAATCGCAGCTGCTCCGGCCCATGCCCTCTCCGCGGTGGGCCGTGTCTGGTGGGCCGTGTCTGGTGGGCCATGTCGTGGGCGTGTCGGTGGGCCGTGTCGGTGGCCCATGTCTGGTGGGCCGTGTCTGGTGGGCCGTGTCTGGTGGGCCGTGTCTGGTGGGCCGTGTCTGGTGGGTGTCTTGGCCACCCTCCCCACACCTCAGTGGAGCGTGTGTCGGCCGTGTCTGGTGGGTGTCCGGCCACCCTCCCCACACCTCAGTGGAGCGTGTGTCGGCCGTGTCTGGTGGGTGTCGCGGCCACCCTCCCCACACCTCAGTGGAGCGTGTGTCGGCCGTGTCTGGTGGGTGTCGCGGCCACCCTCCCCACACCTCAGTGGAGCGTGTGTCGGCCGTGTCTGGTGGGTGTCGCGGCCACCCTCCCCACACCTCAGTGGAGCGTGTGTCGGCCGTGTCTGGTGGGTGTCTTGGCCACCCTCCCCACACCTCAGTGGAGCGTGTGTCGGCCGTGTCTGGTGGGTGTCGCGGCCACCCTCCCCACACCTCAGTGGAGCGTGTGTCGGCCGTGTCTGGTGGGTGTCGCGGCCACCCTCCCCACACCTCAGTGGAGCGTGTGTCGGCCGTGTCTGGTGGGTGTCGCGGCCACCCTCCCCACACCTCAGTGGAGCGTGTGTCGGCCGTGTCTGGTGGGTGTCGCGGCCACCCTCCCCACACCTCAGTGGAGCGTGTGTCGGCCGTGTCTGGTGGGTGTCGCGGCCACCCTCCCCACACCTCAGTGGAGCGTGTGTCGGCCGTGTCTGGTGGGTGTCGCGGCCACCCTCCCCACACCTCAGTGGAGCGTGTGTCGGCCGTGTCTGGTGGGTGTCGCGGCCACCCTCCCCACACCTCAGTGGAGCGTGTGTCGGCCGTGTCTGGTGGGTGTCTTGGCCACCCTCCCCACACCTCAGTGGAGCGTGTGTCGGCCGTGTCTGGTGGGTGTCGCGGCCACCCTCCCCACACCTCAGTGGAGCGTGTGTCGGCCGTGTCTGGTGGGTGTCGCGGCCACCCTCCCCACACCTCAGTGGAGCGTGTGTCGGCCGTGTCTGGTGGGTGTCGCGGCCACCCTCCCCACACCTCAGTGGAGCGTGTGTCGGCCGTGTCTGGTGGGTGTCGCGGCCACCCTCCCCACACCTCAGTGGGTGTCGGCCGTGCGGGTGGCGCCACCCTCCCCCACCTCAGTGGAGCGTGTGTCGGCCGTGTCTGGTGGGTGTCGCGGCCACCCTCCCCACACCTCAGTGGAGCGTGTGTCGGCCGTGTCTGGTGGGTGTCGCGGCCACCCTCCCCACACCTCAGTGGAGCGTGTGTCGGCCGTGTCTGGTGGGTGTCGCGGCCACCCTCCCCACACCTCAGTGGAGCGTGTGTCGGCCGTGTCTGGTGGGTGTCGCGGCCACCCTCCCCACACCTCAGTGGAGCGTGTGTCGGCCGTGTCTGGTGGGTGTCGCGGCCACCCTCCCCACACCTCAGTGGAGCGTGTGTCGGCCGTGTCTGGTGGGTGTCTTGGCCACCCTCCCCACACCTCAGTGGAGCGTGTGTCGGCCGTGTCTGGTGGGTGTCGCGGCCACCCTCCCCACCCTGCGGGGCCGTGTCGGGGGCCACCCTCCCCACACCTCAGTGGAGCGTGTGTCGGCCGTGTCTGGTGGGTGTCGCGGCCACCCTCCCCACACCTCGGTGGAGCGTGTGTCGGCCGTGTCTGGTGGGTGTCGCGGCCACCCTCCCCACCCTCGTGGGCGTGTGTCGGCCGTGTCTGGTGGGTGTGCGGCCACCCTCCCCACACCTCAGTGGGCGTGTCGCCGTGTCGGGGGTGTGGGCCACCCCCCCACACCCGGGGCGTGTGTCGGCCGTGTCTGGTGGGTGTCCGGCCACCCTCCCCACACCTCAGTGGAGCGTGTGTCGGCCGTGTCTGGTGGGTGTCGCGGCCACCCTCCCCACACCTCAGTGGAGCGTGTGTCGGCCGTGTCTGGTGGGTGTCGCGGCCACCCTCCCACACCTCAGTGGAGCGTGTGTCGGCCGTGTCTGGTGGGTGTCGCGGCCACCCTCCCCACACCTCAGTGGAGCGTGTGTCGGCCGTGTCTGGTGGGTGTCGCGGCCACCCTCCCCACACCTCAGTGGAGCGTGTGTCGGCCGTGTCTGGTGGGTGTCGCGGCCACCCTCCCCACACCTCAGTGGAGCGTGTGTCGGCCGTGTCTGGTGGGTGTCGCGGCCACCCTCCCACACCTCAGTGGAGCGTGTGTCGGCCGTGTCTGGTGGGTGTCGCGGCCACCCTCCCACACCTCAGTGGAGCGTGTGTCGGCCGTGTCTGGTGGGTGTCGCGGCCACCCTCCCCACACCTCAGTGGAGCGTGTGTCGGCCGTGTCTGGTGGGTGTCGCGGCCACCCTCCCCACACCTCAGTGGAGCGTGTGTCGGCCGTGTCTGGTGGGTGTCGGCCCCCCACACCTCAGTGGGCGTGTGTCGGCCGTGTCGGTGGGGTCGCGGCCACCCCCCCACACCCAGTGGAGCGTTCGGCCGTGTCTGGGGTGTCCGCCACCCCCCCACACCTCAGTGGAGCGTGTGTCGGCCGTGTCTGGTGGGTGTCGCGGCCACCCTCCCCACACCTCAGTGGAGCGTGTGCGGCCGTGTCTGGTGGGTGTCCGGCCACCCTCCCACACCTCAGTGGAGCGTGTGTCGGCCGTGTCTGGTGGGTGTCGCGGCCACCCTCCCCACACCTCAGTGGAGCGTGTGTCGGCCGTGTCTGGTGGGTGTCGCGGCCACCCTCCCCACACCTCAGTGGAGCGTGTGTCGGCCGTGTCGGGGGGTGGCCGGCCGTGGGGGGTGTCGGCCACCCCCCCACACCTCAGTGGAGCGTGTGTCGGCCGTGTCTGGTGGGTGGCGGCCACCCTCCCCACACCTCAGTGGAGCGTGTGTCGGCCGTGTCTGGTGGGTGTCGCGGCCACCCTCCCCACACCTCAGTGGAGCGTGTGTCGGCCGTGTCTGGTGGGTGTCGCGGCCACCCTCCCCACACCTCAGTGGAGCGTGTGTCGGCCGTGTCTGGTGGGTGTCGCGGCCACCCTCCCCACACCTCAGTGGAGCGTGTGTCGGCCGTGTCTGGTGGGTGTCGCGGCCACCCTCCCCACACCTCAGTGGAGCGTGTGTCGGCCGTGTCTGGTGGGTGTCGCGGCCACCCTCCCCACACCTCAGTGGAGCGTGTGTCGGCCGTGTCTGGTGGGTGTCGCGGCCACCCTCCCCACACCTCAGTGGAGCGTGTGTCGGCCGTGTCTGGTGGGTGTCGCGGCCACCCTCCCCACACCTCAGTGGAGCGTGTGTCGGCCGTGTCTGGTGGGTGTCGCGGCCACCCTCCCCACACCTCAGTGGAGCGTGTGTCGGCCGTGTCTGGTGGGTGTCGCGGCCACCCTCCCCACACCTCAGTGGAGCGTGTGTCGGCCGTGTCTGGTGGGTGTCGCGGCCACCCTCCCCACACCTCAGTGGAGCGTGTGTCGGCCGTGTCTGGTGGGTGTCGTGGCCACCCTCCCCACACCTCAGTGGAGCGTGTGTCGGCCGTGTCTGGTGGGTGTCGCGGCCACCCTCCCACACCTCAGTGGAGCGTGTGTCGGCCGTGTCTGGTGGGTGTCGCGGCCACCCTCCCCACACCTCAGTGGAGCGTGTGTCGGCCGTGTCTGGTGGGTGTCGCGGCCACCCTCCCCACCTCAGTGTTCGGCCGTGTCTGGTGGGTGTCGCCCCCCCCCCACACCTCAGTGGGTGCTTTCGGCCGTGTCTGGTGGGTGTCGCGGCCACCCTCCCCCCCCCTCAGTGGAGCGTGTGTCGGCCGTGTCTGGTGGGTGTCGCGGCCACCCTCCCCACACCTCAGTGGAGCGTGTGTCGGCCGTGTCTGGTGGGTGTCCCGCCCCCTCCACACCTCAGTGGAGCGTGTGTCGGCCGTGTCTGGTGGGTGTCGCGGCCACCCCCCCACACCTCAATGGAGCGTGTGTCGGCCGTGTCTGGTGGGTGTCTCGGCCACCCTCCCCACACCTCGGTGGAGCGTGTGTCGGCCGTGTCTGGTGGGTGTCGCGGCCACCCTCCCCACACCTCAGTGGAGCGTGTGTCGGCCGTGTCTGGTGGGTGTCGCGGCCACCCTCCCCCCCACACCTCAGTGGGCGTGTGTCGGCCGTGTCTGGTGGGTGTCGCGGCCACCCTCCCCACACCTCAGTGGAGCGTGTGTCGGCCGTGTCTGGTGGGTGTCGCGGCCACCCTCCCCACACCTCAGTGGAGCGTGTGTCGGCCGTGTCTGGTGGGTGTCGCACACACGTGCCAAATCGCGATGTCACACATTCAGAGCCCATTCCGAGCGGAACACAACAAATACGGCGTTTGATAACAGCCACGGCAACACCACTTCTGGCTGTGACGAATCGAGCGGCAGAGCTCGTCTGCGATGTGGTACCTCCTGTTGGCCTTCTCCAACATCATCTTGCATGTGTTTGACTTATTGTTTGTTTATTAGGTGGTTCACGACGCACTTTATGCACTTCCACGGGTAATGGCGCCGCCCACACTGTTTCGCCGGTGGGCCGCGGGATTGGGAAATGTCCTGAGCGGCGCTGGTGTCGTGTATTTGACTTATTTTGTCCGGCATGAGTCTAGTTCTGCAGCTGTTGGCTTCTGTTGACCTTTGTCAACATGCGCGGTCCTGTATATACTTGCCTCTGGCGACCACTACTGGTATAACCACTGCAGTTGATGCGCCCTAAAACCGTAATAACTAACTAACCGTTTGCCCGGCGGCATCTGCTGACCGTGTTGTCCTCTGGTGGTCTGTGTGACCTCTGCTGACCGTCGACGTGTGCTCTCCAGGTGCAGGTGATCCAGCAGCCGCTCAGCCCGGCCTACCTGCAGCAGCTGTACGGCCACCAGGGTCAGGTGCTGATGAGCAACGTCATGCATCAGCAGGGCCTCAGCGGACCAATTCAGGTCGGTCAACGTACACACACGTCCGTTCACACACACACGCAGACACACACACAAATACATACGCACGCACGCACGCACGCACGCACGCACGCACGCACGCACGCACGCACACGCACGCACGCAGCACGCACACACACACAGACACACGCACACAGACACAACACAGACACAGACACAGACACAGACACAGACACAGACACAGACACAGACACAGACACAGACACAGACACAGACACAAATACAAATACACCCACACACATACGCACACACATGCAAACAAACACACGGTTACATACTTACAAGCACATGGAAACACAAACGCACATGCTTACCAGGTGTCTCATGCTCATCCACGTTCGGATGAAACGCTTATGTTTGTTTCGCGTGCGTGTGAAGAATCGAGCTGTGGAGCAATTAAGAACTATTAATTAAGTTTACAATTACAATTAAGTTTATTTTTACCATCCAGTACCAAAGGCATGTTGCAAACTTTCTACGTATGCAGTCCGTGTGCTTCTTCCGTGCTGCTCCCCCAAATGCGGCTGGATGTGCGCTGGACAGTTCCAAGTGTTGAGGCTCGCGCCAAATGCGGCTGACACTGTGCATACCACGTGCGGAGGCCTCCACTCGGAGCTCGTGGCCGTGCCTGTTCCTACCCAGCCGGCCGCTGGCGCCCGTGACCTGTGCTCGCCGTGACTGTGCGTCTGGTGCACGAACGGTGTGTCAATAAATCTGTCCGGGGGAGGGGTGCATGTGTCAGCTGTGGGCCTGCGACAGAGGTAGCTCCATAGGAAGCCATGTGAAATATTGAGCACATTTAAGGCCGGTGGACAGGTCAACCAGTAAGGTTGCGATGACCCACCTGACAGTATGTAAAACGCGTCCCTGGTCTGATGTTTGCATGTCCCCTTGTGATTGTTACATTATAATCAGATGTATGTTATACATACACATTTATTTATTTGAGAAACACGCAAATTCAGAAGATATCCGTTTAATAAACCCTGTGGTGCGCTTGTGTGAAGAATAAGCAATTAAGCATTTTAACTGACGTACCGTACAGCCGTAATGGCGCGGGGCGGATTGCGTCCCCGGCTGGTAATGCACACGGGGGGGGCGTGGTTGTGGGCGACCACTACTGGTATAACCACTGCAGTTGATGCGCCCTAAAACCGTAATAACTAACTAACCGTTTGCCCGGCGGCACCTGCTGACCGTGTTGTCCTCTGGTGGTCTGTGTGACCTCTGCTGACCGTCGACGTGTGCTCTCCAGGTGCAGGTGATCCAGCAGCCGCTCAGCCCGGCCTACCTGCAGCAGCTGTACGGCCACCAGGGTCAGGTGCTGATGAGCAACGTCATGCATCAGCAGGGCCTCAGCGGACCAATTCAGGTCGGTCAACGTACACACACGTCCGTTCACACACACACGCAGACACACACACAAATACATACGCACGCACGCACGCACGCACGCACGCACGCACGCACGCACGCACGCACGCACGCACGCACGCACGCACGCACGCACGCACGCACACACACACACACACACACACCACAGACACAGACACACACACAGACACAGACACAGACACAGACACAGACACAGACACAGACACAGACACAGACACAGACACAGACACAGACACAGACACAGACACAAATACACCCACACACATACGCACACACATGCAAACAAACACACGGTTACATACTTACAAGCACATGGAAACACAAACGCACATGCTTACATGCTCATCCACGTTCGGATGAAACGCTTATGTTTGTTTCGCGTGCGTGTGAAGAATCGAGCTGTGGAGCAATTAAGAACTATTAATTAAGTTTACAATTACAATTAAGTTTATTTTTACCATCCAGTACCAAAGGCATGTTGCAAACTTTCTACGTATGCAGTCCGTGTGCTTCTTCCGTGATGCTCCCCCAAATGCGGCCGGATGTGTGCTGGACAGTTCCAAGTGTTGAGGCTCGTGCGGCTGACACTGTGCATACCACGTGCGGAGGCCTCCACTCGGAGCTCGTGGCCGTGCCTGTTCCTACCCAGCCGGCCGCTGGCGCCCGTGACCTGTGCTCGCCGTGACTGTGCGTCTGGTGCACGAACGGTGTGTCAATAAATCTGTCCGGGGGAGGGGTGCATGTGTCAGCTGTGGGCCTGCGACAGAGGTAGCTCCATAGGAAGCCATGTTAAATATTGAGCACATTTAAGGCCGGTGGACAGGTCAACCAGTAAGGTTGCGATGACCCACCTGATAGTATGTAAAACGCGTCCCTGGTCTGATGTTTACATGTCCCCCCTGTGATTATTACATTATAGTCAGATGTGTGTTTTACATACACATTTATTTATTTGAGAAACACGAAAATTCAGAAGATATACGTTTAATAAACCCTGTGGTGCGCTTGTGTGAAGAATAAGCAATTAAGCATTTTAACTGGCGTACCGTACGGCCGTAAATGGCGCGGGGTCGGCTATTTGCGGCCCCTGGTTGGTAATGCACACTGGGGAGGGCGCGTGGTTGTGACCCGGCCATCGGCGAGCGCCGGCTGGTAATGGACACGGGGGGGGGGGGCGTGGTTGTGACCTGGCCATCTGCGGGGGCCGGCTGGTAATGGACACGGGGGGGCGTGGTTGTGACCCGGCCACCTGCGGGGGCCGGCTAGTAATGGACACGGGGAGGGGGCGTGGTTGTGACCTGGCCATCTGCGAGGGCCGGCTGCCCATACGGAGCCAATACGCAGCTGGCCGCGTCGGCCGCGTCGCAGTAGACCCCCACCCCTGATCAATACGGCCGCGGGCCTGAGGCCGACCTGCCGACGGCCGCGCGTCGCAGGGACAGGGTCAGGGTCGCGCTCGGCCTGCGGCTCGGCCGCGCGTCGCAGGGACAGGGTCAGGGTCAGGGTCGCGCTCCGCCTGCGGCTCGGCCGCGCGTCGCAGGGACAGGGTCAGGGTCAGGGTCGGTCGGTCAGCGTCAGGTCAGGGTCAGGGTCGCGCTCCCTGCGGCTCGCGCGCGCAGGGTCAGGTCAGGGTCAGGGTCGCGCTCGGCCTGCGGCTCGGTCGCGCGTCGCAGGGACAGGGTCAGGGTCAGGGTCGCGCTCCGCCTGCGGCTCGGCCGCGCGTCGCAGGGTCAGGGTCGCGCTCCGCCTGCGGCTCGGCCGCGCGTCGCAGGCACAGGGTCAGGGTCAGGGTCGCGCTCCGCCTGCGGCTCGGTCGCAAATGTACGAAATCTTAGCCGCTGTCCACGCCCGACGACCTGGCTAGTTTCGGCCTCCCGGGAATAGAGATGTGATCTGAGCTGTCTTACATGCACGCCGACAGCGGCCAGCAGCGGTGGCGGCTGCTGGTTTCGCTGGAGCCGATTTCTGACATTGATGCTATCAACGGCTTGCAAATTGTTTCCGCCTTTCACACTGCAGCGTCATCCTCTGTCTGTTATATTGTCCACGGGTCTCGACGCCATGGGGGATTTTCACGCCGTCGCCTTTGTCCAGGGTCCTGAAGATGATTTTCTCTCAGGGTGGAGGGTAATTAGGCTCGGGAGTCGACGCCCACAATGAGGTATACACCATTTGCGCATGCTTTGAGAATTTGAGTACCATTTTCATTCACTCTTAACCGCAACAGCCATTGTGCCTGTCGCAACCTACCAATGCCTTATCAGTGTGGGGTTTTATTTTTTCTCACCTCTGTCCGGATTGCTCCGGCTCTTTATTTCCGCATACCGTCACATATGCAGGTGAATACATTTATATCTCGAAATATACATTTAGCACAAACGGTTGACACAGTCTTGGGTTATATTGAATGTTACCCCCTTGCAATAAGCAAGCCTGGCTAAGATTGAGTTGTTGGCAATGCTGTACTTGATACCCATTTTCCCTTCTGGAAGCAATCTTGGTTTTCCGATCAAGACACCATCCCGGGATAGGGTTTGGCGTCGTTTTTTTAACCTACATGAATCTGAACTGAACCGGTAAGTATCTCAGAGAAATGGGCTAGGCCAGGTTGGGGAGGTACAACTGTTTCAGTTAATAATATTCATACCCTGCTCAAAGTAGTGATGCCGCTGAGTGACACGGTTTGTACGAGTGCAGGATATGACCGTTATATCCAGTATGCCGTCCAAATTTCAATCGTTAGTTGAAGAATACCCAACGTTTCGACGTGGTGCCCAAGGGCAAATAGGCGATCACGTTAGACGGTCAAATGGTAATCATGAGCGCTGTATCTGACCACTCAGAATTGCAATCAGACCGTGCACCTTGATCACCTGCTCACCTTTGTAACAGGTGCGGCACCGAAACGTTGGCCATTCCTCAAGTGACGTTTCAAGTTAAGCTATAATAGCGTACATAACGGCCATTGTACACTCGTTCCTGGGCGCAACGTTGAATTGCGAAGACATTGGGGGGGGGGGGGGTCTTTCTTCAGCTGCAGCGGTAGCGAGCCCATGGCTAGACGTCATACGTGATCTAAGTTCGTGGTGCTTGTGACGAGTTCCTCGGTAGTCAACGCCGTGTGCTAGACCTTCGGTTTGTATCATCTACCTCTACTTAAGTTTGCCGTCTGGTCCAATGTGTGTGTGTGTGTGTGTGAGAGAAATTGTGTGCAGATCTTGCAACTTATTTTTTCTTAGGGTGTTCAGTGGTCGGACTAGGCGGTCAGGCAACGTGGACGGGTGGCCTGGTGTGGGCCGGTCCTGGTCCAGGTGTCCCGGTGTGGGCTGGTGTCTCGGGGTCGGCTGGTCCTGGTGTCCCAGTGTGGGCTGGTGTCCCGGTGTGGACTGGTGTCTTGGGGTGGGGATGGTCCAGGTGTCCCAGTGTGGGCTGGTGTCCCGGTGTGGACTGGTGTCTTGGGGTGGGGTGGTCCTGGTGTCCCAGTGTGGGCTGGTGTCCCGGTGTGGACTGGTGTCTTGGGGTGGGGTGGTCCAGGTGTCCCAGTGTGGGCTGGTGTCCCGGTGTGGACTGGTGTCTCGGGGTGGGGCTGGTCCAGGTGTCCCAGTGTGGGCTGGTGTCCCGGTGTGGACTGGTGTCTCGGGGTGGGGCTGGTCCAGGTGTCCCAGTGTGGGCTGGTGTCCCGGTGTGGACTGGTGTCCTGGGGTGGGGTGGTCCTGGTGTCCCAGTGTGGGCTGGTGTCCCGGTGTGGACTGGTGTCTCTGGGTGGGGTGGTCCAGGTGTCCCAGTGTGGGCTGGTGTCCCGGTGTGGGCTAGTGTCTCGGGGTGGGGATCCTGGTCCAGGTGTCCCAGTGTGGGCTGGTGTCCCGGTGTGGACTGGTGTCTCGGGGGTGGGGTGGTCCAGGTGTCCCAGTGTGGGCTGGTGTCCCGGTGTGGCGGTGTGGGCCCTGGTCCAGGTGTCCCGGTGTGGGTGGTCCAGGTGTCCCGGTGTGGGCTGGTGTCCCGGTGTGGACTGGTGTCCCGGGGTGGGCCGGTCCTGGTCCAGGTGTCCCAGTGTGGGCTGGTGTCCCGGTGTGGACTGGTGTCTCGGTGGGTGGGGTGGTCCTGGTCCAGGTGTCCCGGTGTGGGCCGGTCCTGGTCCAGGTGTCACGGTGTGGGCCGGTCCTGGTCCAGGTGTCCCGGTGTGGACCGGTCCTGGTCCAGGTGTCCCGGTGTGGGGCGGTCCTGGTCCAGGTGTCCCGGTGTGGGCCGGTCCTGGTCCAGGTGTCCCGGTGTGGGCCGGTCCTGGTCCAGGTGTCCCGGTGTGGGCCGGTCCTGGTCCAGGTGTCCCGGTGTGGGCCGGTCCTGGTCCAGGTGTCCCGGTGTGGGCCGGTCCTGGTCCAGGTGTCCCGGTGTGGGCCGGTCCTGGTCCAGGTGTCCCGGTGTCCCGGTGTGGGCCGGTCCTGGTCCAGGTGTCCCGGTGTGGACCGGTCCTGGTCCAGGTGTCCCGGTGTGGATTGGTGCCAGTGTGGAGCGCTGCCGCCATTTGGCACGCAGCCCCGACTTTCCGAGGCAGAATGAGACCAAGCTCGATGCCAGCCGCCAATTGGTGAGAGAAAAAGATGCCGCCGGGTAGCGGCAATTCTCTGTGCCCGCTCCCTGCTGCGTCCCTGGTGTGGCCGCTCCGGCAACGGTCAAGTGTGCAGCTGTTGCGTTGTGTTGTGTTGTGTTGTGTGCCGGCGGTGTAACAGGCAGCGGTGCAGTGTGCGGCTGTTGTGTTGTGTTGTGTTGTGTTGTGTGCCGGCGGTGTAACAGGCAGCGGTGCAGTGTGCGGCTGTTGTGTTGTGTGCCGGCGGTCTGACAATCCGCGGTGTGTTGTGTAGCTGCTGTGTTGTGTCGTGTTGTGTTGTGCACTGGCAGTGTGGTCAGTAGCGATCGAGTGTGCAGTTGTTTTGTTGTATTGTGCACCGGCAACGATGCAGTGTGCGGCTGTTGTGTTGTGTTGTGTACCGGCAGGTGGCACAGTAGCGATGCAGTGTACAGTTGTGCGGTGTTGTGCTGTGCTGTGCTGTGCCGTGCGTGCTGTGCTATAGTGCGCAGGTACAGTGTACGGCTGTTGTGTTGTGTCCCGGCGGTCTGACAATCCGCGGTGTGTTGTGTAGCTGCTGTGTTGTGTTGTGTTGTGCACTGGCAGTGTGGCCAGTAGCGATCGAGTGTGCAGTTGTTTTGTTGTATTGCACAACGGCAACGATGCAGTGTGTAGCTGTTGTGTTGTGTTGTGCACCGGCATCGTGGCCAGTAGCGATGCAGTGTACAGTTGTGTTGTGTTGTGCTGTGCTGTGCTGTGGTATGTTGTGCTGTGCTGTGCTGTGCTGTGCTGTGCTGTGCTGAGTTGTGCTGAGCTGTGCTGAGCTATGTTGTGCTGTGCTGTGCTGTGCTGTGCTGTGCTGTGCTGTGCTGTGTACTGGCAGTGTAACCAGCAGCAGTGCACGGCGGCGTGATTGGACTGAGAACACACTGGGCCGTGCACGGCGCCGTCTGCCTCTCAGTGGACGGGTGCAGGGTCGCTCCCGCTCCGGCTCGCTCCGGCTGGGTCATTGCCAGCCCATTATGTAACTGTCTGTCCGGAGCGTGCGGAGCGTCGCGGGCGGTCTGTTCAGTGGCTCCGTGTTTCCAGTCAGTTGGTTCGGGGATAATCTGATGAATGACCGGCATTAGTCTGGCCGTGTTTGTATAACACCAAGGTGTGTTCCTCGTTCGACCTTGGGCGAATTGTACGAAATATGTCTGAGAATGACCGGCGGTTACTGTTACGGAGACACAAGGCAGTGCTAAACTCGAGGTGATGGGAGGTGACGGCCAACACGACGCGAAGTGGTGGGCGGGAACACGACGCGAAGTGGCGGGCGGGAACACAACGCGAAGTGGCGGGCGGGAACACAACGCGAAGAGATGGGCGGGAACACGGCGCGAAGTGGCGGGCGGGAACACAACGCGAAGAGATGGGCGGGAACACGGCGCGAAGTGGCGGGCGGGAGCACAACGTGACGTGGTGGGCGGGAACACAACGCGAAGTGGCGGGCGGGAACACGACGCTAGGTGGCAGCCACCGGTGCACAGGCAGCCGGCGACGAGCACGTCGCGACCGATTGCCGGTTTTTCCGGTGATCGATCCCGGCCGAAGTTGGCGGGCGGCGCAGCACGACAGGAGCGGCGGCCGGCCGCGGCGCCACGGCCCGACCGCCACGTTGGCGGCCGGGATTTTGAGCCGTGTCGACGTGGCGGCGGCGGCGGCCGGTGCGTCCATGACTGCTGGGCAGACTGCCAACAGTGCAGCGGCGCCGCGCGACCTCTGCGCCGGCCGGCACGTCAGTGAGCCGGCGACGACGGTTGGCGCCGCCGGCTGGGTGCGCCACCGTCTCCGGCGCGCCGAGTTTGCCGGCGCGCGCGCGCGCCCGCGCCGGCAACGGTCTGCCGCCGGCTGCCACCGGCCGGTGCAACAGTGCAACACATGTGCGTCGCGGGCGGGCGGTGAGCGACGGCGGCGCGCCCGGACTCCTGCGCCTGACCTGTCGTGGTGACGTGAGCCGACCTGTCGCCGTGACGTGAGCCGACCTCGGCTGACCTGTGTGTGTGCCGCGTGTCGCCAGGTGATCGCCACCGGAAAGCCGCTGACGCCGTCGCAGATCCCGCACATGCTGACGTCCGCCGGTAAGGATGCTGCTGACGCGGGAGTGGGCGGGCCGGCGCTGGGCGGCAGCTGCTGCCGCTGCTGGTGCTCCCGCTCCCACCGACACCCCGCTCCACCTGTTGTGTCCCGCTCCACACCTACCACATCCCAGATTCACACCCACCACATGCCGCTCCATGCATACCACATACCGCTCCACACCTACCACATCCCGCACCATGCATACCACGTCCCGCTCAACACCAACCACATACCGCGCCATACATACCACATGCCGCTCCATGCATACCACATACCGCCACCTACCTATCACATCCCGCCACATATCGCCCTGTGAGACACCTCTAGGATCCCGCGCCTTAACTACCATACTCATGAACACTCCGCCCAACCTCCTCCCCCCCCACGCATCCAGCTCCATATCCTGCTTCACATCCTGTATAAAATCACGTTCCACCTGCACATGCTCCGCTCCAAATCCGGTTCCACATCCCGCTTTGCACCGCGCTTGACATCCCGCCCAACATTTCCACAAGATCCCGCTCCACACGTCACGATAGACCTCCATATCCTGCTTTATAACGCAATTTATATTCCACGTAGCATCCCACTCAGCAGCCAGAAGGTTAAAATGACGGGTTATGCCACAGGTTGGGGATCCACGACATGGAAACCATTGGGTTGTTGGCCGCACGCTGGACGAACAAGAGTTTACATCTGACGTGGAGTCTGCAATAGCCTTGTTTCACCATATTCCTACCGCACACACGCACACGCCCCATGTTCGCTATACCCAGCCCAAACGCAGCACCACTTCACTTTCCATTCGGCAGCATCCCAGAATCTCACCCCTCGCCGGAACACCATAAGAGACAGACAAATGCCAGACTGGCGGGACTGGCGGGACTGGCGGGACTATCGGGACTGTCGGGACTGTCGGGACTGTCGGGACTGGCGGGACTGGCGGGACTGGCGGGACTGGCGGGACTGGCGGGACTTGCGGGACTGTCGGAACTGTCGGAACTGTCGGAATTATGGGGACTGTCGGGACTGTTGGGGCTCTCGGGGCTTCTGGGTATGTCGGGACTGCCGGAACTATGGGGAGTGTCTGGGATTTCGGGATTGTCGGGACTGTCGTACTTGCCGGGACCGTCGGGACTGTCCGAACTGTCTGACCCGTCGTACCTGTCCCGCCTCGCTGGTCAGCCGGCCCGAGGAGGCACTATATGGCGGCGTCTGATTGGGTGCTGTGACGCGGCTCGGTGACGGGTTTCCGGCTTGAGTGCGGGTCGGCCCGACCCGAGTTGACGCTGTACTGGCGACTGCGCCGGCCGCGCTACAGCGTGTGTGGCGGCACCGCTGAGGTCCCACCACCACCACCATCACCATCACCGTCACCGTCACCGTCACCGTCACCGTCACCGTCACCGTCACCGTCACCGTCACCGTCACCGTCACCCTTCGCCCCGGTGATGCTGTCCGGTGCATTGTTCGGCCGGGCGGCGACCTGTCGGCGGTGTCCGGCGCCCCCCGTAATGTGTGTGATGGGGTGGGGGCGGTGTGACGCACGGGCCGGCCCCCCGCGTGACCCTCGCCCCCACGCTCCGGCGCCAATCTGCCCGCGTCCGCCGACGCAGTCACATGATGGCCGTGACGTCACGTCCTGGTGGGGAGGGGACGTCGTCAGCTGAGTCCGCTACGCCGATACGTCGGCTCTGACGACGGGGCAGAGGGGCGAGGGGGGGGGGGGCGACCGGTGTGATCCCGCCCCGGCCCGGCCCGGACTTGCCCCTCGGCCCGGTCGCCATACCGAGATTGGCGTGCTGCCGTCAGGTGCGTCGGCGGAGGAGGGTGCAGGCCGGCCGTGCGCCGAGTCGGGCCTGTTGCTGGGCGGCGCCCGGCGAGGTTAGCGCCGGCATTGTCAACACAGATGAGCTCACACGCCTCGCGGGCAGCGACAGCGGCGCGGGGGACGCCATTTACTGGGTGGCGGTGCAACTCTGATGGAGCGGTTTTTCTCTCATCGTGGGTGGTTGCAATATTCATCCGCGTGTTATGCTGAGCAGGTGTGATGTCAGAATTGCGGTCCCGCCCGTGCCGTTTCCGCCGTCAGCTGTTGCTGCCCTGTCGCAGAGCCGCACGCCCTCGCTTTATCATCGTTAGCTGCATTGTCGGCTGTGGCCGCTCGCGCAGGCGTGGCATCCGGCGTCTTCCCGACGCTCTGTCCGTCCGCGGCTCCGCGCGCTGTTGGCGGCACGCCCCGGTTCGGGCACCACGGCCGGCCGGCTCTGTATGGAGCCCTCCCCGCCACCGCCTCGGCCCTCTGGCGGGAGCACGCCCCGAGCGGCCGGCAAGCCAGCTGCCCGATCAGCTGATTGCATGTCGATGCCGTGTCCGGCCGTCCCTCTTCAAGGGAACCCGGGGTGGCGTGGGGTGGGATTTGAACGCCTCGGAGTATTGTGTGCGGCGTGGGCGCCGCCTCCGGTGTCGTATTCTCAGCAACCTGCTGAAAGCATTTGCTATGTAGAAAGGTAGCAGTAAGGACAGGCAGTCGAGTTTGTCGCTGTTCTCCGATGCCCAGGCGGTCGCTCAAATAAATGCTTCTCCAGCGAGTTTGCTCAGGCGCTGTTGTGATACAAGCGACTAGGTTCCCGGCACCACTCATCTAGGGTAAAATCCGTATCCAAAACGCCTGTCTATCTCTCTGTCTTTCTGTGTATGTGTCCGTCTCTGTGTTTCTGTATCCTCTCATAGTCTCTCTGACGAAGCTATGATTGTGTGCATGGCCGGCTGTGTGGGCTGTCAGGCCGACAAACTACACGTGGGACAGTGCCCCGCCACCCGCCACCAACTGGCAGACTACTCGTGGGACAGTGCCCCGCCACCCGCCACCAACTGGCAGACTACACGGGGGACAGTGCCCCGCCACCCACCACCAACTGGCAGACTACACGTGGGACAGTGCCCCGCCACCCACCACCAACTGGCAGACTACACGTGGGACAGTGCCCCGCCACCCACCACCAACTGGCAGACTACACGTGGGACAGTTCCCCGCCACCCACCACCAACTGGCAGACTACACCCCCCCCCACAGACTACACGTGGGACAGTGCCCCGCCACCCACCACCAACTGGCAGACTACACGTGGGACAGTTCCCCGCCATCCGCCACCAACTGGCAGACTACACGTGGGACAGTTCCCCGCCACCCATCACCAACTGGCAGACTACACGTGGGACAGTTCCCCGCCACCCACCACCAACTGGCAGACTACACGTGGGACAGAGCCCCGCCACCCGCCACCAACTGGCAAACTACACGTGGGACAGCGCCCCGCCATCCGCCACCAACTGGCAGACTACACGTGGGACAGTTCCCCGCCACCCACCACATACGCTATGCATTATACCATGGTATCACACATAGCTCATGTTACCGGTCTGCCAGCGGCGTCTGAGCCGGGATCAAAACTGAGCGGCGGTCGATTTGTGGGCCTGCCACGCGGCCGGCGGTAGTTCCCACGACCACGGCGCGTGGGAGAGTGGTCGGACTCGCTCACGTGCCGGTCGACACCTGTGCGGCCTGCCGGGAAACACGCTGTGTACCGCTGCGTGCCGCCGCCTTCTGTACATGGCGGCCGGGCGTTGTGTGCGTTGCATCTGACCGTGACCAGGCCGACTTGGTGTGCTCTCCTTCCCGTCCTGTCAAGTGACCCGACACGAGGTCAAGGTCAACTGCCCGGTGTCGAGGCAAACGCGTGGTCACGTGCCACGGCCGGGGCAGTGTGATGTGACATCATGACGTCATTGTCATGCCAGTGTGACGTGACGTTGTGACGGGCGCCGGCGACGTTGTTTCATGCGGCACAATATAATCCACATGGGTTGACGCACCCTAAAACTCCACTAAGCATCATCATCGTTGTTTCAGGCGGGTTCCCTGGCGGCTACACGACCATCCCGACGTCCAACAACGGCACGCTGGTGATGCTCTCGTCGCAGGCCAACATCTTGCCGTCCAACACCAAGCCCAACGACCTGACCAAGGTGACCGTCCGGCCGCTCTGCGCCGCCCTGCGCATGCTCGGCCCCCGCTCCGCTAACCCCGCGCCTGTCGCTGTTCTCGACGTGCGTGTGCGTGTGTGCGTGTGCTGCCGCGGTGTTGTCGGTGCGTAGCTCGCTGTGTAGCTGTGTAGACGTCGCCTGCGGCCACGGTAGCCACTCGCCCGTCCTGTCGGTGGCAGGGTAGGGCAGGGCAGGGTGACCTGGCTCCTGGCTCCTGGCTCCTGGCTCGACGGACCCTGTCCGGTGGGAGGGGGTTTGCACGCCCTCGCCGTGACCGGCTGCTCTGAGTCATCGGGCCCGATGAGCGTCAGCCCAGTTCTGGCTGGTAAAGGCCGGTCTGGCGGTATCATCTGACGCAATGCATTTGCTGCGTTATCGGCCATTGGTCGCAATTTACACGTCTAACGACAATGCTGTCGGGGCATGTGGCAGCCATGCAAGATGCTTGGCCGCCTGCCAAATTTGGAAGTCTTGCGAGTTGGTGGAAATCTGGGGTGGGAGTCTGGGCTGCTTATCAGCGGCTTCTGCTGAAGAGGCTTACGAATCCGTTATGTGCTGGATCGGATGCCAGGACGACAGCCATGCTCAGAGGTGCCAGGGTTGCCCGCCCCGCCCCCGCCCCCTCAGTCAGCCGACCGGCTCGAGCTGTGCACCGGTCGGCTGATTTGTCGCACGGCTGACACCGCCTCACGCGGTACTATCTCCTAACACGTGACCGGTCAGCTGCCTGTGTCTCTGTAGCTGGGCAGTGCATGACTAGACCCGGCCACCGCCGCCGCTCCGGTCGGCGGCGCCGCTCTCGCTGCGCCCGCGCTCTTCCCTGTCGTGCGTCTGTGCGCCTGTTCGGTGTTGGTGTCGTGTCGTGTCGTGTCGGCGTGGCGGCGGCGGCCGTGCTCAGTGTGTCGGCGCATGCGCACCAGGTGGCGCTGAGCCAGCGGCTGCCGCTGCACGCGGCCGGCTCGCCGGGCCCCAAGCAGCTGGCGTCGGCGGCGGCGGCCGGCTCGGCCGTGCACCAGCACCAGGTGGTGACGTCGCAGGCCGGCTCGCACCACGGCGTGCCCATGCTCGCCAACTCGTCACAGATCTTCAACCAGCTGCAGGTGAGGTGGCGGCGCCCGGCGGACGCTGCGGCCCGCCCGGGCTGGGCTGGACGGGGACGGGGAGACTTGGGACGGGGCTGGTGAGCAGTCGCCGGGACTGAGATGGAGAGGGGCGGGAGCCGGGCTGGGCTGGTCGGGGACGGGGCTGGTGAGCAGTCGCCGGGACTGAGATGGAGAGGGGCGGGAGCCGGGCTGGGCTGGTCGGGGACGGGGAGACTTGGGACCGGGCTGGTGAGCAGTCGCCGGGACTGAGATGGAGAGGGGCGGGAACCGGGCTGGACTGGACGGGGACGGGGCTGGTGAGCAGTCGCCGGGACCGAGATGGAGAGGGGCGGGAGCCGGGCTGGGCTGGTCGGGGACGGGGAGACTTGGGACCGGGCTGGTCAGCAGTCGCCGGGACTGAGATGGAGAGGGGCGGGAGCCGGTCTGGAAAAGGCCATGGGCTGATGAGGTGAAGGCAATGCGCGATGGTCATGATAGTGAGAAGCCATCAGCGCTTAGGCGGCGACGGCACGTCTCACAAGTTCGTGGACGGGTTTCCAGCCCGTCCGGCGACGGTCTGCCAGAGACGCAGAATGGCCATTCGGCTTGCGTGCCCCGAAACACCAAGCCATTACCACCACTATCAGTAGGGCATCGCCGCCGCCGCCGCCATCATCACTACCACCATCGCCACCATTATCGCGGTCCACTGCGTACCCAGATTAAATCGCGCTATGTGGCCATCGCAGTGCGCCACGCCCCAACGAATGAGGCCAAAATACAGCACGACCTTGTGTGTGCTGACAAATAGGCCAGGCCGAACCGCCTGGCAGGTTAACGCCAGTTCAGGCTGTGAATGGGCGCTGCTGTCACATTTGACGTTCAAGTAGTTGTGTATATGACACTGAGGAATATTTGTGTGCATGACCAATGTGACGGCTCCAAGTTTGGGTTGACGCCACGGTTGATTCATGGGTGCAGGTGGGGGGTAGACGATGGTCATGAAAGTCACGTGTCCAGCTATATATTAGCTCTGTTCGCCGCTGAATTGGACTTGGAATGGGACCTGGGCCGTCGCAGCGTGCCGGACCGCGAAAAGCGGTGGGCGCTTTGGTGCTACGTGCGTGGAAGGTAAGACGGTCCAGTGTAGGCTGAGCTTGTAGTTATGAGTTGTGTTTCCTTCGAATTCCGTTGAATATGTTGCATGGCCTGCTTGTCCGTATGCGGTGGTGCTTTGCATGTCACTTTGACAATGCCGTTTTATTTATTTTGTGCTAGCACGATCGGTTGGACGTTGTATAGCCAATGAGCTCATGCACCTTCTAATCCAGCTCACAAACTAAGCCTGGTTGATGTGTTATATATTCCACGTTCGCAGAACGGAGAAATGGCCACAGAAGTCGCCTCGTCCCGCCCGTCCCGGGTCACCCAGGTCGCCTCATCCCGCCCGTCTCCGGTCACCCATGTCGCCTCATCCCGCCCGTCCCAGGTCACCCATGTCGCCTCATCCCGCCCGTCCCAGGTCACCCAGGTCCCTCATCCCGCCGTCCCGGTCACCCATGTCGCCTCATCCCGCCCGTCCCAGGTCACCCATGTCGCCTCATCCCGCCCGTCCCAGGTCACCCATGTCGCCTCATCCCGCCCGTCCCAGGTCACCCAGGTCGCCTCATCCCGCCCGTCTCCGGTCACCCATGTCGCCTCATCCCGCCCGTCCCAGGTCACCCAGGTCGCCTCATCCCGCCCGTCTGGGGTCACCCAGGTCGCCTCATCCCGCGGGCCCGCGTCACCCAGGTCGCCTAATCCCGCCGGTCCGGATGCGCCCAGGTCGCCCCATCCCGCCAGTCTGGGGGCGCCCAGGTCCGTCTCAGTGGTGCCCAGACCCCGCGTCACCCGTATCGTCGTCCTCCGGCAGGCGTACGGGCAGATGCCGCAGGCGTTCGGCCAGATCCCGCAGGCGCTGTTCCAGAACCCGATCTACATCCGGCCGTCGGTGGCGGCCGGCCAGCCTGGCCAGCCGCCGCAGGACGGCGTCTACATCCAGAGCCCGCCCGCCCAGCAGCAGGTGCAGCAGCAGCAGGTGCGGCGCGCCGCGACCCGCGGGCAGGGCGGTCACAGCAGGCAGGGCGGTCCCGGGGTCACACCAGAGCAGGGCGGTCCCGGGGTCACACCAGAGCAGGGCGGTCCCGGGGTCACACCAGAGCAGGGCGGTCCCGGCGGGTCACACCAGAGCAGGGCGGTCCCGGGGTCACACCAGAGCAGGGCGGTCCCGGGGTCACACCAGAGCAGGGCGGTCCCGGGGTCACACCAGAGCAGGGCGGTCCCGGGGTCACACCAGAGCAGGGCGGTCCCGGGGTCACACCAGAGCAGGGCGGTCCCGGGGTCACACCAGAGCAGGGCGGTCCCGGGGTCACACCAGAGCAGGGCGGTCCCGGGGTCACACCAGAGCAGGGCGGTCCCGGGGTCACACCAGAGCAGGGCGGTCCCGGGGTCACACCAGAGCAGGGCGGTCCCGGGGTCACACCAGAGCAGGGCGGTCTCGGGGTCACACCAGAGCAGGGCGGTCTCGGGGTCACACCAGAGCAGGGCGGTCCGGGGTCACACCAGAGCAGGGCGGTCCCGGGGTCACACAGAGCAGGGCGGTCCCGGGGTCACACAGAGCAGGGCGGTCCCGGGGTCACACCAGAGCAGGGCGGTCCCGGGGTCACACCAGACAGGGCGGTCCGGGGTCACACCAGAGCAGGGCGGTCCCGAGGGGGTCGGTCACACCAGAGCAGGGCGGTCCCGGGGTCACACCAGAGCAGGGCGGTCTCGGGGTCACACCAGAGCAGGGCGGTCCCGGGGTCACACCAGAGTGGACCTGTCCCGGGGTTACCAGCTACAGAGGCTACATGAAGAGAGTCTCGAGTTGTCTCAGGTCAAACGAGAGCGGGACTGTCCCAGAGTCACCAGTTGCAGAGGCTAATGGTGATAGTCCCTAGTTGTCTTATGTCGCACTAGAGCGAAACTTTCCCAGGGTCTCAAGTTGCAGAGGCTACATGGTGAGAGCACCGAGTTGTCTCAGGTCACACTAGAGCAGAGCTGTCCCATGGTCACCAGTTACAGAGGGAGACACCAGTTGCAGTTCAGTTACACCAGTTACAATAGTGAGAGTCTCGAGCAACCTCAGGTAAGGCTAGAGTAGAGCTGTTCCAGGGCTATGAGCTACAAAAGCCACATGGTGAATGTTCCTGGTTGTCTCATGTCACACTAGAGGAGGGCTGTCCTATGGTCACCAGTTGCAGAGGCTACGTGGTGAGAGTCTCGGAGCAGTTCCAGGCCACACGATAGTGGGGCTGTCCTATGGTCACCAGTACAGAGGTCACATGGTGAGAGTCTCGGAGCAGTTCCAGGCCACACGATAGTGGGGCTGTCCTATGGTCACCAGTACAGAAGTCACATGGCGCAAGTCCTGAGTAGTCCCAAATCGCATGAGAGCTGGGCTGTTCCGGGGTCACACATCAAGAGCGGAACGCCAATGATACAGCGGAGGTTCGGCACGTCTTCAGTACTTTGTTCCGACGTATTTGCTGTTGATATGTGTATTCTTCCTGCGGAATTGTGTTCTGTTCTGTTCTGTGTCCATAGCTGGTTTAGCATCTGCCACATTTTTGTGTTCGCCTCCCCCGCCGTAGGTGCATTTGTCGTAATCTGATGACTTCTGGAACTTGTCCAGCGGTTTAAACGGTGTGTTACAGTTGGCATGACCGTTTATCAAGCGTCAGTTCCAGTCGATTTGAACTGTCTGAGTGGATTGAGCAACGGCTAGCTGCATTGGCAGGGTGTCATTTTCATCCTCTTCCGTCTCCCGATTTTATTCAGTTTAATTTATGGGCCTGCTGGGCGATGTCGTTAAGCTGTACGTTTTGTTTCAACAGCCTACTGCTGTGCCAAGGAAACCTGAGATTGACAAGCTAATAATCTGACGACGTTTCCGATATGACACTGTTCTCACTCAGCTGGCAACTCGCCCCCATCCTCAATCGGTTTCGACGAACCCAGCGAGCCAGCTTTCAACTGGATGCGTTAAAAATACAGGCTGCTCCAATCGAGCTGAGGGCTGAGGGCTGCTCCAGTCCTGTCGAGCTGAGGGCTGAGGGCTCCTCCAGTCGAGCTGAGGGCTGAGGGCTGCTCCAGTCCAGTCGAGCTGGCCGGGCGTCGCCGTCGTGTGTGTGTGTGTGTGTGTGTGTCGGACGGCGCTCCTCTGCAGCCGACGGTCGTAACACGGACTGGTCCGCCAGGTGACGGACCCCAGCCAGCTGCGCTTCTCGGCGACCGTCGGCACGGCGGCCACCATGACGACGCTGGCGCAGCCGGCGCAGAGCCAACCGACGCCGCCGCAGCCGCAGCCGGCGCCGCCGCAGCCGGTCTCCAAGCCGCGCTACGCCGAGCCGCCGAGCATCCAGCCGCGGCTGGCCGGCCAGCGGCCGCTCATCCTGCCCAACGTGGCGCCGGCGCCGCTGCGCGCGGCCACGGCCGGCGCGCCGGCGCTGTCGGCCGGCCTGCCAGCGCCGCGGCCGCAGCACAAGGTGCGCGCCAAGCCGGCCGGCCGCGGCGCGCCCGCCGTCGCGCTCATGCAGCCGCGCGCGCCCGGCGTCATGGCGGGGACGCTGAGGCCGCCCGTGGCCGAGCAGGCGGCGCCGCCGCCGGCGTCCTCCGCCTCCCCTGCCTCCGCCTCCGCCCCCGCCGCTGCCTCCGCCGCCGCCGCCGTCGCCGGTGGCACCATGCGGCAGCCTGTGGCGCAGCCCAAGCCGCGCTCGCCGGCCAAGCCCAAGAGCCCGAAGGTGGGCGGCCCGCCGGCGCCGGTCGGCGGCGCGGTGGCGACGCCGGCCACCTCGACCGTGTCGCAGGTGGTAATGGTGTCGATGCCGACCGCCGCCGTGCCCGGCGCCACCGTCGTTTCGGTGGCGACGCCTGCGACGGCCACGCCGGCACCGACCGCCGCGACGACCGCGGGCGCGGCCGCGACGACCGCCCCCGCGGCCGCGCCGTCCGCAGCCGGGACGGCGGCCGCCTGCGCCACCTCCGCCGCCGCCACCATCTCCACCGCCGCCGCCGCCACCACACCCGCCGCCGTTGGCACAGCCGTGCCCACCAGCGTTTCCGCCACCACAGTCGCAGCGTCTGTGGCGGCCTCGGGCGTCGCAGCCGGCACGGCCGCCGTGCCGACTGCGACCGCAGCGGCGGGTACGACGTCAGGTACGGCCAGCGGCGTGCGCGCTGCCACCACCGGCGCGTCGTCCGCGTCCGCCGCCAGCACCGCCAAACCGGCACCGGCCGCCGACAGCGCCACACAGGTCAAGGCCGAAAAGCCGCTGCCCAACGCCGACCGCAAAGGTGGGCGACGCCGGCTGTGCCAACACCGGAGTCTTCGTGACCTGGTGTCCCTGTGTGGTGTGATGCCAGCTGGCCTCAGGCGCGACCCGCTGCTGTCTGTCGTGGAACTGTTCGCTTGTCGTGGAGTTGATTCTGGTCTGGTCAAGGCTTGATGTCTCAGTTCAGACGACGGGCGTTGTGTGCTAGGTGAAGGACCGCTGGCCAGCTGCCGTCTGATCAGTCTCTCGCAGATCAGTCGGCGACAGCCAATCCCGCGCAATTTTGCAGGCATTGGATGGAATGAAATCGCTCCTGGTTCAGGGCTGCTTTATCTTTCTGAATGCTGAATTTAGAGAGAAAATGCAAGGCCATCGAAGCCGGAAATGATTATTTTATTTCAATTTCTGACATCAGAAATGTAATTTTGTGCTTTTCCATGTTATGATTTCCATAGTTTTGGCATTTTACTCAAACAGCTATAGGTTTATAACTATTTCCTATATTAACATTCACACTGCTTGAGGGGTAAAGGGAAAATATTTTCTGGAGAGACGCTACAAATGGAGAAATTCCTGGACAAGCCTGTTTCCCAGCGGCGCCCTGAGCCGAACGTGAGGCCAACGTCTTGTGTGCCCGGTCGGCTAGAGTTGGCTCGGAGCCGTCCTCCCTTCAATGTCGCGCCGTCTGTCGTGGTGGGACCTACTCCGTGTGCCAGCTTCCTGATCACGCCGGCGTTTCAGGACCGCCACACAACAGCGTCGACACCAAGGAGAAGCACCCGCTGCCGAAGGCCATGGTGAAGCCCCAGGTGCTGACTCACGTCATCGACGGCTTCATCATACAGGAAGGTAGGATGGTTCCCGCGATGATTGTGGAATCTGAGCTTAGCTGATGACTGGCTTTGGCCATAAGCGAGGCATAACGATAAGGAAGAAACGCTGAGTCAACAGCCGTTATGGACGGTAATGGTAGCGGAAGGCCCTGCACGGACCCATGCAGCCGAGATTTGACCGCTGCCAGCAGCCAGTCCGCTCTGAAAGCGATTGAGTATGTAGTTGTGTAAGCGAATGTCATTCGCTAATGAGGGTGATATTCGCCCTGCCGGTTCATGTCGCTATTACTTCCCTCCGCAATTATCGTGCATGCCCTTATGGCTCTCCGCCGCAATTATGGTTATGACTACCCGCCGCAATTATGGTGTATGGCTACCCGCCGCATTTTTGAGCCCACAACTTCGCTACCATAATGCATTTGTTATCGGCTCTTCCAGTGCCCGTCAATGGGCGCGAATGATCAGCCCTGGTCGATGCGCCCTAAAGCCCAAATAACTAACTAACCAGTGCCCGTCAATGACGTACACTGGCGTGGACCGAGCATTACCTGCTGCGCACGTTGCAGTTGTTTACGGTAGACAAACCCTGCAATTTCCAACAGAGGTGCAGCCAGGGGGCCAGGCCCCACCCTCTTAGCAGCCAAAAATACACTAGATCAAAGAAGACATTTTTGGATTCCTGCCTCGGAAATCACCCCCCCCCCAAAAAAAAAAAACGAAAAGCGGCGTGCTTCGCGCACTCAAAG
This sequence comes from Imbricaverruca yamaguchii, assembly GCA_034440575.1. NCBI lineage: Eukaryota > Metazoa > Arthropoda > Thecostraca > Neoverrucidae > Imbricaverruca > Imbricaverruca yamaguchii. Next base: position 1,157,890 of record JAOTOL010001531.1, on the reverse strand, counting down.
CGTTCCTTTTCAAAGAAAAAGAACGTTTTTGGTGGTCCCCAACCCACGAAAATCCTGGCTGCGCCACTGATTCTCAACAGTTGGTGGCACCAGCGCGACGCCTCACCCGTGACGTCACTGTTTCAGCTTCCGAGCCGTTCAGCATGGGCAAACACTCCAGCGACAAAGAGAACCATCCCGTCTCCACCAATGAACAGGGTATGTGCAGACCAACGATCAGAGACCGGTCCAAGCGCCCTAAAGCCCAAATAACCAACCAACCAACCAACCAACCAATCCATCAGCCGACAGATAATACACCCAACTAACCAGACATTGCTCGTATCAACCAACCAACCAACCAACAAGACAGTGCGCATGCCAACCAACAAACCGAGCAGCCAATCAACTGTCCAGTCATCGCTCCAAACCGGCGAACCAATCAACCAACCAACCCATCAGCCGACAGATAATTAACCCAACCAACCAGACAATGCACGCACCAATCAACCAACCCACCAGCCAATCAACTGTCCATCACTCCAAGCCAACCAACCAACCACCCGCCCGCCAACTAAATGGTTCTTCTATGACCTCGCTTCGTTTCGTCGCTATGACTTCAATTTGCATTATATGGGTGTCATTCGACGTGGCTTGCCGTACGGTACGAGAATGTTGAGATATCGAAATAATTTCATAGGTGCTGAGGTGTGTGTACAATGATTGAGTGTAATAGGAATATGAGGATCACATCTGTTTTTGTTTGCAGCTATTGTGATAGTAGGCACTCATATCCTATATGACTTGGAGCTTCCCCATGAAATCTGTTGTTCCAAGAAAACCTGCTCGGACGGTGTACTCTTCGCTGAGTTTATAATTCACACCGCCACTTTGCTGTTCCGGACATACATTTTTCTGCTTCTCAAATTGTTCGCTTTCCTCTTAATGGTTGAACGGAATTTGACAAATTTGGAAGAGAAGCCACACGTGAATGCACACAATTTTATAACCAGCCTGAGTTCATAACCACGAGAAAGCAATGTTGCAATCAGGGGTGGGTACAGGAATTGTTATGGGGCACTTGTCTGGAGGGGCGCTATTTCTTTGGAGCGGCACCACTGTGAAAGCACCCGGAGGGGCACCTCTGGCTGCAAAATTCGAGTGGGCGGGATGCAATCGGCCCTTCTCGAACAGGTGACTTTCATTCCAAGGGGATGCCCTTTTAACTCATAGGGGTACCTCTGGCTGCAAAATTTGAGTGGGCGGGATGCAATCGGCCCTTCTCGAACAGGTGACTTTCACTCCAAGGGGATGTCCATTTAACTCATAGGGGCACCTTTGGCTGAAAAAAATAAATCGAGGGGGTACAGAGGAACCTTTACATAGGGATGAGGGTCGCTACATTCACGTGGGGTGAGTGTGACCGTGACCGTGCCCGACTGTGACTGCTGGGCGCTGCATGACCACTGCAGTCGATGCGCCCCTAAGCCCCAATAAACAAACAGACTGTGACTGCGACTGCTCGACGTGATTCCTGTTCGGTGTCGACCCTGCACGGCGGGGTTCGCTGTGTCACTGCTCCCATCTCGCCGGTGTTGCCGTTCCTCCCATATCGCCGGTGTTTTAAGGATCTTCCAACGTGACCCGTGGCCGCGAACTCCGCCGTTTCCATGACCCGTCAGGGCGTGCCGGTGCGATACCCGACCTCCGACTGCCGGGATTCGCTGATGTTACGCCAACCTCACCTCATCACCTCACCACGGGCGCTAAATGACCAAACCTGGTCGATGCGCCCGAAAACTCAAATAACCAACCAACAAACCTCATCTTCCGGGTCCGTCAGGCTCCTCTCCAGGCCAATGATGACATCGTCAGATGTCACGCTCAATCCCAGTCCCGTTCGCCGGTTGTTCTGACGCAGCCGCCCCGTGTCTCCCGCCGCCGGTGAGGGTCTGATCTGGTCCCGTGTCTCCCGCCGCCGGTGAGGGTCTGATCTGGTCCCGTGTCTCCCGCCGCCGGTGAGGGTCTGATCTGGTCCCGTGTCTCCCGCCGCCGGCGAGGGTCTGATCTGGTCCCGTGTCTCCCGCCGCCGGTGAGGGTCTGATCTGGTCCCGTGTCTCCCGCCGCCGGTGAGGGTCTGATCTGGTGCCGTGTCTCCCGCCGCCGGTGAGGGTCTGATCTGGTGCCGTGTCTCCCGCCGCCGGTGAGGGTCTGATCTGGTGCCGTGTCTCCCGCCGCCGGTGAGGGTCTGATCTGGTCCCGTGTCTCCCGCCGCCGGTGAGGGTCTGATCTGGTGCCGTGTCTCCCGCCGCCGGTGAGGGTCTGATCTGGTGCCGTTCCCGCCGCCGGTGAGTGTCTGATCTGGTGCCGTGTCTCCCGCCGCCGGTAAGGGTCTGATCTGGTGCCGTGTCTCCCGCCGCCGGTGAGGGTCTGATCTGGTCCCGTGTCTCCCGCCGCCGGTGAGGGTCTGACCTGGTCCCGTGTCTCCCGCCGCCGGTGAGGGTCTGATCTGGTCCCGTGTCTCCCGCCGCCGGTGAGGGTCTGATCTGGTGCCGTGTCTCCCGCCGCCGGTGAGGGTCTGACCTGGTCCCGTGTCTCCCGCCGCCGGTGAGGGTCTGATCTGGTCCCGTGTCTCCCGCCGCCGGTGAGGGTCTGATCTGGTGCCGTGTCTCCCGCCGCCGGTGAGGGTCTGATCTGGTGCCGTGTCTCCCGCCGCCGGTGAGGGTCTGATCTGGTCCCGTGTCTCCCGCCGCCGGTGAGGGTCTGATCTGGTGCCGTGCCGGCCCCCGGCGAGGGTCTGATCTGGTCCCGTGTCTCTCGCCGCCGGTGAGGGTCTGATCTGGTGCCGTGTCTCCCGCCGCCGGTGAGGGTCTGATCTGGTCCCGTGTCTCCCGCCGCCGGTGAGGGTCTGATCTGGTCCCGTGTCTTCCGCCGCCGGTGAGGGTCTGATCTGGTGCCGTGTCTCCCGCCGCCGGTGAGGGTCTGATCTGGTGCCGTGTCTCCCGCCGCCGGTGAGGGTCTGATCTGGTGCCGTGTCTCCCGCCGCCGGTGAGGGTCTGATCTGGTCCCGTGTCTCCCGCCGCCGGTGAGGGTCTGATCTGGTGCCGTGTCGCCGGCCCCCCGGCGAGGGTCTGATCTGGTCCCGTGTCTCCCGCCGCCGGTGAGGGTCTGATCTGGTGCCGTGTCTCCCGCCGCCGGTGAGGGTCTGATCTGGTCCCGTGTCTTCCGCCGCCGGTGAGGGTCTGATCTGGTGCCGTGTCTCCCGCCGCCGGTGAGGGTCTGATCTGGTCCCGTGTCTCCCGCCGCCGGTGAGTGTCTGATCTGGTCCCGTGTCTCCCGCCGCCGGTGAGGGTCTGATCTGGTCCCGTGTCTACCGCCGCCGGTGAGGGTCTGATCTGGTCCCGTGTCTCCCGCCGCCGGTGAGGGTCTGATCTGGTGCGGTGTCTCCCGCCGCCGGTGAGGGTCTGATCTGGTGCCGTGTCTCCCGCCGCCGGTGAGGGTCTGATCTGGTCCCGTGTCTCCCGCCGCCTGTGAGGGTCTGATCTGGTCCCGTGTCTCCCGCCGCCGGTGAGGGTCTGATCTGGTCCCGTGTCTCCCGCCGCCGGTGAGGGTCTGATCTGGTGCCGTGTCTCCCGCCGCCGGTGAGGGTCTGATCTGGTGCCGTGTCTCCCGCCGCCGGTGAGGGTCTGATCTGGTGCCGTGTCTCCCGCCGCCGGTGAGGGTCTGATCTGGTCCCGTGTCTCCCGCCGCCGGTGAGGGTCTGATCTGGTGCCGTGTCTCCCGCCGCCGGTGAGGGTCTGATCTGGTCCCGTGTTCCGCCGCCAGCAGGGTCTGATCTGGTCCCATGTCTCCCGCCGCCGGTGAGGGTCTGATCTGGTGCCGTGTCTCCCGCCGCCGGTGAGGGTCTGATCTGGTCCCGTGTCTCCCGCCGCCGGTGAGGGTCTGATCTGGTCCCTTGTCTCCCGCCGCCGGTGAGGGTCTGATCTGGTGCCGTGTCTCCCGCCGCCGGTGAGGGTCTGATCTGGTGCCGTGTCTCCCGCCGCCGGTGAGGGTCTGATCTGGTGCCGTGTCTCCCGCCGCCGGTGAGGGTCTGATCTGGTGCCGTGTCTCCGCCGCCGGTGAGGGTCTGATCTGGTCCCGTGTTTCCCGCCGCCAGCGAGGGTCTGATCTGGTCCCATGTCTCCCGCCGCCGGTGAGGGTCTGATCTGGTGCCGTGTCTCCCGCCGCCGGTGAGGGTCTGATCTGGTCCCGTGTCTCCCGCCGCCGGTGAGGGTCTGATCTGGTCCCTTGTCTCCCGCCGCCGGTGAGGGTCTGATCTGGTCCCGTGTCTCCCGCCGCCGGTGAGGGTCTGATCTGGTCCCGTGTCTCCCGCCGCCGGTGAGGGTCTGATCTGGTGCCGTGTCTCCCGCCGCCGGTGAGGGTCTGATCTGGTCCCGTGTCTCCCGCCGCCGGCGAGGGTCTGATCTGGTCCCGTGTCTCCCGCCGCCGGCGAGGGTCTGATCTGGTGCCGTGTCTCCCGCCGCCGGTGAGGGTCTGATCTGGTCCCGTGTCTCCCGCCGCCGGTGAGGGTCTGATCTGGTCCCGTGTCGCCGGCCCCCGGCGAGGATCTGCTGACCTGGTGCCACGTCGACAGGCAAACGGTCGGCCGCAGACGCGCCCGCCAGCCCGACCGACATCAAGGCCAAGGCGGCCAAACGCTCAAAGTCGCAGTCGTCGCCGTCGCCGGGGCCGAAGAAGGCCGGTCGCAAGCCGTCGGCGTCGGAGCCGATGGCCAAAAAGTCACGCCTCGACGACCGCGTGAGTGCGCCGCCGGTGGTGTGGCGGACCCGCGGGTCGGCAGCTGGTAGCCGGGGGTCAGGCCCAGCGGCCACCGGAGGCTTGCTGCACCTGCGGGTCGCCGAGTCCGACACCGAGTTTATCGTGAATGTCATTGAGTGGATTTAGTTGTGTTCTGATGCACTCGATGCAGTGCAATTCAAGGGGTGTACAGAACTTGTGATTCACAGACCTCATGATGTACAGAATTTGGAGGCGTACGAGTGTTGTCAGGTGTCCAGCCCGGCTGCTATAGAGTCATTTACCAGGGAGCTGTTTCCACCACCCTTGCAAAACGGTGGAGTAGTGACTGACACGCCCGTCTCGTAGCCGAATGGGTGCGGGCTGGCTGGCCGCGCAGAGCACATCCCCTGCCACGGACACTCGGCGTGGCAGATGGCATACCAACCGAGCGTGGCGTACAACACCCACATTTTCGCCAACGTCCGGTGACTTGAATCTATATGGTAGGTGTGCTTGGGGCGAATCGACCATTCGGCGTGCAAGAGGGTGGTGACGGTGGTGATCGACGGGGAGGCGGAACTAACACAGCCGCCGAGCTGGTTGTCGGCGGTCGGGGTGCGTGGCGCGGCCAGACCGAGCGGAGCGCAGCCAGACGTAAATGTGCGCGTGTTCCAGGACTCGAACCCGGGCCCGTCCGACTCGGAGACGACAGGCGACGAGTCTTCCAGCTCCGGCGCGCCGCCCACTCCCGTGGAGGACAAGGCGTCGCCCGTCAATCCCAACAAGCCCAACCCGCTCACCTGGAACGTGAGTGCACCCGCCACTTGATCGCCTCCAGCTGCATCGACTCGCTCGCGAAGTGGAAGTGCGCGGTGTTCGGTGGCATGTGCGAGATGTGTTCGGTGATATGTACGGGAAGCGGCTCGTGAACGTAAATACGGTGGTGCAGCTGCTCTGCCAAATAGGCGGGGCACTTTCGGTCTTTGGTGGGGGCAGGGGACCCCATACAATAACAAGGGGCTTGACACTTCTTAAGGTGCCCGCATTTGGAAAGCCACCTGCGCCTACATGAGGAACCATTGAATCGAAGGGGTTTCAGACCTACATGTCCCCTCTAGCTACGGGCACCTCGCAATCAATATGATCTATGCGCCCCAAGGACAAAATAATGAACCGTTCTAGGACTACATGATGCCACTGGCAGTACATGTCTCCCTGGAATTATCAGCCCCCCTCCCACTGCGACTAATCAAGAAAACATTTGGGCTAGAGGTGCCCTGGGATTTCAGGAGCTTCCCCGACTGCCGGAGGTCGCCTTGGATTACAGCTATGGCCTAACGTCCAATCTGGACCTGCAGGACTCATTAGTACATGATCAATCCCTGGCATTATCACAGCTGAGAACCCATGGAATTACAGGAGGCCGGAACGGGATTACAGAGGCCACTCCCCAACCGGATGGGGAGGATCCTTGGTAGGCCCCTGGGGAGGAGGCGGCCTCGGCTGGACCCCCTCCTTTCGTGCCAACGTTCCGTCGCCTCTAGATGTGGAGGAAGCTTCGGGCTGTGTGCTACCCGACCCGATCCGTTTCGCCATGCGGAAGCCACAGTGGAACCAGTCCGATGTTTGATGCCCCCCCCGCCCCAGGTGGAGGACGTGGTGGACTTTATCCGGCACCTGCCCGGCTGCTCCGACTACGCCGAGGACTTCGCGCTGCAGGAGATCGACGGCCAGGCGCTGATGCTGCTGCGCGCCGACCACCTCATGCAGGCCATGTCCATCCGGCTGGGGCCGGCGCTCAAGATCTGCGCCAAGATCGACAGCATGCGCGCGTCGCAGGCGCAGCCACAGCCCTGATACGGCGGCCGTCGGCCGGCGCTCACTGCCAGCGGCGGCCGCCGCCGCCACCGTGCAATCGGCGTGTCGGCGCGCCGCGCATCGAACCAGTGCCAGATTTTATAGGGCCGGCCGGCAGAGTCGCGCCGCTCCACGTTCAAATCAGTGTTATTTATTTGCGCCCCGGGACGGCGGCGCGGCGTGCGCTCGGCACGCCCACCGCCTCTGTGGTTTCGTTGATGTATGTGCGTATTTATGTGCGTCGCCGCGGCCGGACGCGTTGGGCGCGCATGTCGAGCGCCCGTGTAGCGCGTCCGTCTGTCGTCTGTGTACATAGCACGCGTGTCGGTGCCGGCCCGGAGACGGCGTTTCTACTGGTGTCGTGTGTCGGGTCCGCGCGAGTTGGGCGGCCCGCGGCGGGGCGGGCCGCCGAGCCTACCAGTACAACCGCAGCTTGCAGCGGGACCCGGGTCCTGGGGCGACTGACAGCCACGAGTGTGGACCGAATACACCAGATTTTTATGATGCCCTAGACGGAGTTTTAAGCTGCTGGAAAGTTTCATTCTCACCGGGATGTGGTCGCACCCCGGACTGGTCGCTACTACCCCACGCTTAATATTATTGGTTCATGGCACGGCGTCCCGTTTCGAGCCGCAAAACCTCACCAATAATGGGCGAAGAGTAGCAACATGCGAGACTCGAGAACCTTTAGTCGCGTCAGAAGTTGGCCTGCCACGTTGTCGCTCGGCGAACTAAGCACGAGGCAGGATGTGGACAAGATGCATTTGCGGCGCGGCACAATCAGCTTCTCTACGAGACGAAGCGGCCGCACACAACAGGGCTGGGACGCCGACACGTCCCGCTCCACGCCACAAAACACCAGCGCCGCGCCAGGCACACAGTGGAGGCGTTGCCAGCGGCCAGAACGCTCACGTGAACTTCTCTGGCGAATACAGGCGCCCTGAGAGGCGTTGGACGAGCGACTGGTCGGTGGTCGTGACAGTCTGCCGTGCCGGGCAGACTGTCGGGGTGCCCGGGACTGTACGGGTGCAGGGCAGGAGGCAAGCGCCAGCTGGGGACTGCGTTCGACAAGTGCCTGGTGTGTTGCTGAAGTGGCGCGCCGGCGCCAAAATGCGCGGCAAGTACAGCCGCAAGAACGTCCCTGGACAAGTGATGCGAGCAATCCAAGCGAAATCTGACGGCGACGTGAGAATGAAAATGTAAGTTATCTAAATTACATCGTGCAAAGACAACATACTAATGTGACAGGCTATTCAGCTTTCGGGCCAAGCCAAACTGTATCATTCATTTGAACCATGTTTTAGTATATACACATCTCTTCACAGTCACTCACTCGAGCCTTCACCTCGATATTAATCACACATTCACCTCGGGCGATGTCGTTGACTGACGGGGAAGCTCACCATGGCGTGGCTTACGAACACGTGTACGATGTTCGGACAGGGGCGATGAGTGCGTGACATCCGGACATACTCACATTATCACATCTTCATCGTCACGCGTCTCACCAACACCGAGTGTCGCCAGTTCCACAAACGCTCTGCGGACACCGGGAGTCGCAATCGCCACATGCCCGGCAAAACAGCCAGGCGAACAAGACGTGCACTACCGCTTACACTGACGAACGATGAGTGAGTGAGTGGACATCGCCGACGTTCCGCTGTGCGGCACCACTGCATCCCGACCAGCCGTACACGAAGCAAAACTGGACACCAGCACTGAGAGCGCCAGCGCGGCGCCAGGTCACACCACAGCGCCGGATCTCCGACCGCAACGCAAGAGCACCCCTCGGTGGGTGGCCGTACACCCGCACCACTGCCGGACTACGGGCCGAACACCCGGTCGAGTCTGTCCGACGTCGGCTGCCAACTGACGTCACACCGGCGTCCGTCGTCCGGCTGACGTCACTACACCTTGATGTGCATCTCCAGCTCGGTGTTGAGGGTGTCCGGCTGACGTCACTACACCTTGATGTGCATCTCTAGCTCGGTGTTGAGAGTGTCCGGCTGCAGCCAGCGTGACGCGTCCAGCGCGTCCCAGAACTCCTCGTTGCGCAGCACGAACTCGTGGTTCTGCCGCTCCACGTCCACCGGCACGTCGTGCTCTGGAGGACAGGAAGCAGCCCGGCGACGCTCAGACACAACGGCAGCTGAGCAAATAGTCGGCTGTTGGATTTTTGAGATCCAGAAAATCGTCGCCAAGAAAACAATCCTCTCGTTTCGAGGTTGAATGGTGCTGTTGCACGATGACCTGATCAGCGATAAACTGCTCAAGATGCACTGAAAAGTGGACGATGATAGTCCAATGCCACAGGTCTGGCGAACAAAATACCCCCTCCATATACAATCGCTCAAAACATTTTGTCTCCACATTCAGGACTACAAAGCACAAATCCAATCCTGAACACGACCCGCTTGAATCGTGTTCTGGGGAGCACACTACGACCAGCCAGAAACTCCAGACCTACCCCAACCGGCCAACCGAGAACACCGACACCGAGACACGGGCGGTGCTCTCCGAGGGTCACGGTGGCACCCGGCTGCGACTGTTCATGTTCGGAGCGCAAACCATGCAGGGCGACCGCGAGAATCAAAATCGCCGGGCATTCACAACCACGGCTGGATTTGTGCTTTGCAAATTTGGATGTCGAGAGGGAAATCTCGTGGTAATCGAATCCGGAAAGGATGGTATTGTCGAACCCTGTGGGTATAGACATACATTATATACATATACATATATATACACACACACACACACACACACATATATATATATATATATATATATATATAGTTTAGGATATAATTAGATAAAATTTATACAGCATCCCGCATAGATGTAACTTAAGATAACCTCCCGACCTGTTATAGACAACCCACATTTTCATTCTCACGTCGCCGTCAAATTCCTGCGGGCAGCACCGGGCGCGACAGTTGGCCACCGACTGGGCGCCACTGTGCGGCCGGCGGGACACGGCGCACACGACACGGCGAGACGCCACTCACCGACCACGTCCTTGTCGTCGTCGGCGTCGCTCTCGTCGGCACCGGCGGCGCTCACCGGCGGCTGCTGGTGGTCGTAGCCGTACCCCTGGTATGCTGCCGGCCAATGGTGGAATAATCGGTTTTCGTCACGTATCAGATGTGCACATGAGTACAGTAGGACGTCAAAAATTTCCCGTTGAATTATTGTCTCAAAATACCTTTGATATCTTTCAGACTAAAAATTGAGCCGATAACATACTTACGACTGTACCATTTTCGTTTGATTTAAAATACATAATTTGTTTTGAAATACCTGATATTCTGGACAATACAAAATATGGTATACACTGATATCGCACACCAAATCACATCATAAGCAATGGTAATCCCGTTACCTGAAATTTTGTTGAGTAATACTAGTGTATCACTTTCCCTTACGATGAGCATGAGCATGCTACTTATACACGAGAGAGATACTGTTAGAAAGGAGACATGCAGCCTTCACAAGCAAGCATCACGAAGTAGGATGTCGATACTTCCTTAAGGATATCGATGTGATGGTCAGGAAGTGGCATATTCCACCCTATTTCGCGACTAATGTATCACTGCTGCCGGGTGTATGCAAGCCGGTTACGGCCACGCTCTGCACGGTACACCCATGGTACATGGTACACGGTACATTGCACCCGTCGAAATGGGAGCAGTGGCATACCTGGCATAGCAAAGCATAATGGACGCCGCAGCCGGGGCATCATGCGTCACTTCTGATCGACGCATGCAACCTCAAAAGATGACAAAACAGCAACAACTTTTGAAAACGAACTTATCTTATCGACTTTCGAAGGAGTCTTATCGCCAGCCTCGTGCACGTAACACTGATCAGACAGTGTGTGGGGGGAGGGCAGTGGAGGGACGGCCGTCGGCGGCACAGTAGCAGGCACCCAGTGACCCCGCGACCAGCTGATTACTGCCGACGGCAACCTACCGCTCGGGTCGTAGCAGCCGTAGTTTTGCCAGGCGTGGTAGTTGTACCAGTACTGCTCGTAGTAGGCGCTGTAGTCCCCGGCGGCCGCGTCGGCCGTGCTCGGCGTCTCGGAGGCGCCGCTGAGGCCAGGAGGTCACGGTCACGGTCACGGTCACGGTCACAGGAGAACCGGTCCACTACGTCGGCACAGTATGGTCCACCACATCGGCACAGCATGGTCCGCCATATCGGCACAGCATGGTCCACCAATGGGCACAGCATGGTCCACCACATCGGCACAGCATGGTCCGCCACATCGGCCCAGTACCAGGACGGAACACCACAGCGGAGAGATGGACGTACCGACACAACAGCGAGGCCGATATAAATATCGCTGCATTCAATATATATACATATATATACACACACACACACACACACACACACACACACACACACACACACACACACACACACACACACACACACACACACACACACACACACACACACACACACACACATATTACGCCGGCTATGCGCGACCTCCTGACGAGACATATGTGCAGACCGACTGTGTCAGGGGGTCTCCAGATGTGACTTGGCGATGCGGGTGAAGCATGAAATGAAGCGACTTGCCGACCACGTCCGAAGGGTGCCTGTCTGGGACAGGGCTGGCTTTTGGGACCCAGTCTATCGAGCGCCAGTGTAACAGTTAGGCATAAAGATATGACGAAGAGCAAGGAACATGAAACGCAATACTGCGAACGAGATATATACGCGTAACGAACGCCGCTGCATTAATTAACATCGAGGAAAAGCGCAGACGTTCAAAATCGGTCTCCGTAAGCGAAATAAGCCCGCCATTATTGGTATGTGCAATTTTTGTGTAAACAAATCAAGAAAGAACCAGCTTTCCCGCCTTGGTTTAGCCGCGGCGTCCCATTCGGCGGGCCCCTGATGTCAGCCCAGTCTGGAGGCGATGCTTCACGGAAGGGGGCGTGGCCTGGAGCCGGCCTGGAGCCGGCCTGGAGCCGGCGATGTCGCGCGACGCAGTGCGGCCAGCGGACGTGACCCAGCCTGACCCGACCCGACCCGACCAGACCTCACCTGTTCGCCATCGGGCGCTTGGGCACGGCCACGCTGACGCGGATGGCCTTGTTGGCGAGCCCCTTGAAGCCGTTCATGTGCACCAGCGCGTCCTTGTGCTCCAGCTCGCTGCCGAAGCGCACGAACGCGTAGCCGCGACTGACGCCCGACTGCTTGTCGTAGACCACTGCCGGGGATGAGTAGTCTAGGGTTAAGTTGTCCGTCTCACAATCGAAAGGTTGTGGGTTCGTGTCTCACCTGTCGCTACTCTTCGCCCGCGACCAATCAGCGTGAGAGATTGGCGATGCTACATGACTAAACGGTCGATGTGTTGTAAAACCAATAACCAATGGTAGACCACTGCCGGGGACGGAGCCTGGGTGGGCGGGCACACTGCGCCACCTGGCCGGACGGGCACACTGCGCCACCTGGCCGGACGGGCACACTGCGCCACCTGGCCGGGCGGGCACACTGCGCCACCTGGCCGGGCGGGCACACTGCGCCACCTGGCCGGACGGGCACACTGCGCCACCTGGCCGGACGGGCACACTGCGCCACCTGGCCGGACGGGCACACTGCGCCACCTGGCCGGACGGGCACACTGCGCCACCTGGCCGGACGGGCACACTGCGCCACCTGGCCGGACGGGCACACTGCGCCACCTGGCCGGACGGGCACACTGCGCCACCTGGCCGGACGGGCACACTGCGCCACCTGGCCGGACGGGCACACTGCGCCACCTGGCCGGACGGGCACACTGCGCCACCTGGCCGGGCGGGCACACTGCGCCACCTGGCCGGACGGGCACACTGCGCCACCTGGCCGGACGGGCACACTGCGCCACCTGGCCGGACGGGCACACTGCGCCACCTGGGTGGGCGGGCACACTGCGCCACCTGGCCGGACGGGCACACTGCGCCACCTGGCCGGGCTGCGTACCGGGCCGCGGCGGCGCCGTCCGCTACTGGACGCTCACGGTGCAACGCCTGAGAAGCCTCAATATCGCACGCAGCCCATTACCGACCGATCAGCCAGTCTTTGGCGGGGCAGATCACGGCGCGTACCCTCCAGTGGAGTCTGATCGACTGGGTTGACTGCCTGGTCCGCACCGCACCACACACGCATTGTGGCCTTCATTGAACATGGGCGGGCCCAGTTACCTCAGCCAGCCGCACCCCTCTCATCCTCCCTCATCATCAGCCCCCGACCTGCAGACCTTTGGCCGCTCCGGCTATCTGGGTCACGCTGCGCCGCCGACCCCCATCCGGCTCCCACCCGCGCCCTCTACCCCGCCGACCTTTGACGACCTCTGACCTCGGCTGACCTTTGACGGCCCCTTATCTCCTTATCTCCACTAATCTTTGGCCGCTCCGCCTAACCGGGTCACGCTGCGCCGCCGACCCCCACCCGCGCCCTCTAATCCGCTTATCTTTGACGGACTCTGACCTCGGCTGACCTTTTACGGCCCCGACCACCACTGACCTTTACCTGCTCAGTCTAACGGGCCACGCCGCGCCCTCTAACCAGTTGGCCATTGACAGCCTCTGATCTCGGCCGATCTTTGGCGGCCCTGATCTCCACTGACCTTTGGCGGCACGCACGGTGCTGTAGCGGGTGGCGAATGTCTTGTACAGCTGAGAGTCGTCGACGCTGTAGTCGAGGTCGCCGACCCACAGCGAGAACTCGCGCTCCTGGCCGGTTTTGCTGGCGTTGGAGTGGTTGAGCATGAAGCGGGTGGGCTGGGCAGAGACAGGCCGGTCACACTGCTGCCGTGCCCGCCGGCGTCGGCCACACCATAGAGCACGCGCTCGAGTGACGTACCGGGCGTAATTAAACGGCGATCACACCGGCAACGGACGACCGCCCTCCCAATGATCCACTGTATCACAGACACTGCAGGGGCGACCGCTACATGAATAAATAAACCGAGTCTCGGCAAGAACTTTCCATGTAGAAATATCAACTTTGGGTAGGCATCACGCACACGATCTGACGCCTCTGCTGAACATGGGAATATATGCATGACATGGAGTTCCACAGATGCTAGAAACTGCTACCATGAATGATGAAATGGCTTTAAACTATGCAAGCTGGTACCATATTGATCCATACACATATAATAGTAGATGGATCCAAACTATGCAAGGAAATATCTGGCGACAGGAATAAATTTCAAACAATCCAGACGTCATTGATTCCTTTGTTTATAATGGTCGAGCGAAAAGGCGAGTTCAAGCATACGTCGGCTCTAGCTTATGATTGTTTGCTCGATGGTGACATAAAATTGTTGTTTCTTAGTTGACATTGACACCTGGCGCGACTCATCAGTGAAGTGGGTCAAGGCAAAACTAATGATATGCAAAATCCAAGGCCAGAGAGAGATGGGAGGATGGGGCGCAACGCTTTACTGTTGGCACACCACTATGACTGAGCCTGCGTACTGAGTTGACAGCCTGGGCAGGAGGGAGCTCAGGATTAACTAGCACCGGCCCCAAGTACGATCAGCATCAACGCACTCGACATCCGATGCTGGATACCCGGACTCGAGAGTCGAGTCACACTGGCTGAAAGACCAGTAAGCTCTGCCACGAAGAACCTTTTAGGAAGCAGTTGGCCGCTGCACCCGGTGACGACCCCCCCCCCCTTCGAAGTCGAAAGACCGGCATGGAGCAGCAATTCCTCGCGGTCGGCGCTCCTCGAGCTGGCAGCCGTTCCGTTACGAGGCGGCCGTGCTGATCACAGCAGCAGGACCGGCCGCGGCCTCTGGCGGGACCGGGCGCGGCCTCTGGCGGGACCGGGCGCGGCCTCTGGCGGGACCTGCCGCGGCCTCTGGCGGGACCTGCCGCGGCCTCTGGCGGGACCGAGCGCGGCCTCTGGCGGGACCGGGCGCGGCCTCTGGCGGGACCTGCCGCGGCCTCTGGCGGGACCGGCCGCGGCTTCTGACGGGACCGGGCGCGGCCTCTGGCGGGACCCGCGGCCTCTGGCGGGACCTGCCGTGGCCTCTGTCGGGACCCGCGGCCTCTGGCGGGACCTGCCGCGGCCCCTGTCGGGACCGGCCGCGGCTTCTGACGGGACCGGCCGCGGCTTCTGGCGGGGCCGGCCGCGGCCTCTCCGGCCCTTCTCGCCGGCCTCTGTCGGGACCGGCCGCGCCCTGTGACGTGACCGGGCACGCCCTCTTGTGGGACCGGCCGCGCCCTCTGACCGGACGCGTCCTCTGGCAGGACCGGCAGCGCCCTCTGACGGGACCGGCAGCGCCCTCTGGAGGAACCTGCCGGGCCTTCTGACCGGCCGCGCCCTCTGAGGGGACTGGCCACGCCCTTTGTCGGGACCAGGCCACACCAACACTCACCGGCTGGCTGTTGGGCACCATCTTGCCATTCAGCTTGTGCATGACGCGCAGCGCCGTCTGTTCGTCCTTGAAGTGGACGAAGCAGTAGCCGGCGCACATGCCCGTGTACTTGTTCTTGATGATCTTCACGTACAGCACGTCCTCGTCCATCGCCTGGAACGCCGACCGGATGAAGCTCTCGTGCATGTAGTCGGCCACCTGGCGGCACGCACGGGGGCAGGTCAGCGCGCCGGCCCACTCGACGTGCGCTTCTTCGCCCGACTGTTGCCACCCTGCTGCCTGCCAGAGGACGAGCCGGCGCATGGCTGGGAGGGTGACTGATGTGGTTAACTGAGCTGCAGTGTTGCCACCCTGCTGCCTACCAGGGGACGAGCCGGCGCATGGCTGGGAGGGTGACTGATGTGGTTAACTGAGCTGCAGTGTTGCCACCCTGCTGCCTACCAGAGGACGAGCCGGCGCACGGCTGGGAGGGCGACTGATGTGGTTAACTGAGCTGCAGTGTTGCCACCCTGCTGCCTACCAGAGGACGAGCCGGCGCATGGCTGGGAGGGTGACTGATGTGGTTAACTGAGCTGCAGTGTTGCCACCCTGCTGCCTACCAGAGGACGAGCCGGCGCACGGCTGGGAGGGTGACTGATGTGGTTAACTGAGCTGCAGTGTTGCCACCCTGCTGCCTACCAGAGGACGAGCCGGCGCATGGCTGGGAGGGTGGCTGATGTGGTTAACTGAGCTGCAGTGTTGCCACCCTGCTGCCTACCAGAGGACGAGCCGGCGCATGGCTGGGAGGGTGACTGATGTGGTTAACTGAGCTGCAGTGTTGCCACCCTGCTGCCTACCAGAGGACGAGCCGGCGCATGGCTGGGAGGGTGACTGATGTGGTTAACTGAGCTGCAGTGTTGCCACCCTGCTGCCTACCAGAGGGACGAGCCGGCGCATGGCTGGGAGGGTGACTGATGTGGTTAACTGAGCTGCAGTGTTGCCACCCTGCTGCCTACCAGAGGACGAGCCGGCGCATGGCTGGGAGGGTGACTGATGTGGTTAACTGAGCTGCAGTGTTGCCACCCTGCTGCCTACCAGAGGACGAGCCGGCGCATGGCTGGGAGGGTGACTGATGTGGTTAACTGAGCTGCAGTGTTGCCACCCTGCTGCCTACCAGAGGACGAGCCGGCGCATGGCTGGGAGGGTGACTGATGTGGTTAACTGAGCTGCAGTGTTGCCACCCTGCTGCCTACCAGAGGACGAGCCGGCGCATGGCTGGGAGGGCGACTGATGTGGTTAACTGAGCTGCAGTGTTGCCACCCTGCTGCCTACCAGAGGACGAGCCGGCGCATGGCTGGGAGGGTGACTGATGTGGTTAACTGAGCTGCAGTGTTGCCACCCTGCTGCCTACCAGAGGACGAGCCGGCGCATGGCTGGGAGGGTGACTGATGTGGTTAACTGAGCTGCAGTGTTGCCACCCTGCTGCCTACCAGAGGACGAGCCGGCGCATGGCTGGGAGGGTGACTGATGTGGTTAACTGAGCTGCAGTGTTGCCACCCTGCTGCCTACCAGAGGACGAGCCGGCGCATGGCTGGGAGGGTGACTGATGTGGTTAACTGAGCTGCAGTGTTGCCACCCTGCTGCCTACCAGAGGACGAGCCGGCGCATGGCTGGGAGGGTGACTGATGTGGTTAACTGAGCTGCAGTGTTGCCACCCTGCTGCCTACCAGAGGACGAGCCGGCGCACGGCTGGGAGGGTGACTGATGTGGTTAACTGAGCTGCAGTGTTGCCACCCTGCTGCCTACCAGAGGACGAGCCGGCGCATGGCTGGGAGGGCGACTGATGTGGTTAACTGAGCTGCAGTGTTGCCACCCTGCTGCCTACCAGAGGACGAGCCGGCGCATGGCTGGGAGGGTGACTGATGTGGTTAACTGAGCTGCAGTGTTGCCACCCTGCTGCCTACCAGAGGACGAGCCGGCGCATGGCTGGGAGGGTGACTGATGTGGTTAACTGAGCTGCAGTGTTGCCACCCTGCTGCCTACCAGAGGACGAGCCGGCGCACGGCTGGGAGGGTGACTGATGTGGTTAACTGAGCTGCAGTGTTGCCACCCTGCTGCCTACCAGAGGACGAGCCGGCGCATGGCTGGGAGGGTGACTGATGTGGTTAACTGAGCTGCAGTGTTGCCACCCTGCTGCCTACCAGAGGACGAGCCGGCGCACGGCTGGGAGGGTGACTGATGTGGTTAACTGAGCTGCAGTGTTGCCACCCTGCTGCCTACCAGAGGACGAGCCGGCGCACGGCTGGGAGGGTGACTGATGTGGTTAACTGAGCTGCAGTGTTGCCACCCTGCTGCCTACCAGAGGACGAGCCGGCGCATGGCTGGGAGGGTGACTGATGTGGTTAACTGAGCTGCAGTGTTGCCACCCTGCTGCCTACCAGAGGACGAGCCGGCGCATGGCTGGGAGGGTGACTGATGTGGTTAACTGAGCTGCAGTGTTGCCACCCTGCTGCCTACCAGAGGACGAGCCGGCGCATGGCTGGGAGGGTGACTGATGTGGTTAACTGAGCTGCAGTGTTGCCACCCTGCTGCCTACCAGAGGACGAGCCGGCGCATGGCTGGGAGGGTGACTGATGTGGTTAACTGAGCTGCAGTGTTGCCACCCTGCTGCCTACCAGAGGACGAGCCGGCGCATGGCTGGGAGGGTGACTGATGTGGTTAACTGAGCTGCAGTGTTGCCACCCTGCTGCCTACCAGAGGACGAGCCGGCGCATGGCTGGGAGGGTGACTGATGTGGTTAACTGAGCTGCAGTGTTGCCACCCTGCTGCCTACCAGAGGACGAGCCGGCGCATGGCTGGGAGGGTGACTGATGTGGTTAACTGAGCTGCAGTGTTGCCACCCTGCTGCCTACCAGAGGACGAGCCGGCGCATGGCTGGGAGGGTGACTGATGTGGTTAACTGAGCTGCAGTGTTGCCACCCTGCTGCCTACCAGAGGACGAGCCGGCGCATGGCTGGGAGGGTGACTGATGTGGTTAACTGAGCTGCAGTGTTGCCACCCTGCTGCCTACCAGAGGACGAGCCGGCGCACGGCTGGGAGGGTGACTGATGTGGTTAACTGAGCTGCAGTGTTGCCACCCTGCTGCCTACCAGAGGACGAGCCGGCGCACGGCTGGGAGGGTGACTGATGTGGTTAACTGAGCTGCAGTGTTGCCACCCTGCTGCCTACCAGAGGACGAGCCGGCGCACGGCTGGGAGGGTGACTGATGTGGTTAACTGAGCTGCAGTGTTGCCACCCTGCTGCCTACCAGGGACGAGCCGGCGCACGGCTGGGAGGGCGACTGATGTGGTTAACTGAGCTGCAGTGTTGCCACCCTGCTGCCTACCAGGGGACGAGCCGGCGCACGGCTGGGAGGGTGACTGATGTGGTTAACTGAGCTGCAGTGTTGCCACCCTGCTGCCTACCAGAGGACGAGCCGGCGCACGGCTGGGAGGGTGACTGATGTGGTTAACTGAGCTGCAGTGTTGCCACCCTGCTGCCTACCAGAGGACGAGCCGGCGCACGGCTGGGAGGGCGACTGATGTGGTTAACTGAGCTGCAGTGTTGCCACCCTGCTGCCTACCAGAGACGAGCCGGCGCACGGCTGGGAGGGTGACTGATGTGGTTAACTGAGCTGCAGTGTTGCCACCCTGCTGCCTACCAGAGGACGAGCCGGCGCACGGCTGGGAGGGTGACTGATGTGGTTAACTGAGCTGCAGTGTTGCCACCCTGCTGCCTACCAGGGACGAGCCGGCGCAGGCTGGGGGGTGACTGATGTGGTTAACTGAGCTGCAGTGTTGCCACCCTGCTGCCACCGAGGACGAGCCGGCGCACGGCGGGAGGGCGACGATGTGGTAACACTGCAGTGTTGCCACCCTGCTGCCTACCAGGGGACGAGCCGGCGCATGGCTGAGGCACTGATGTGGTTAACTGAGCTGCAGTGTTGCCACCCTGCTGCCTACCAGAGGACGAGCCGGCGCATGGCTGGGAGGGTGACTGATGTGGTTAACTGAGCTGCAGTGTTGCCACCCTGCTGCCTGCCAGGGGACGAGCCGGCGCACGGCTGAGGGTGACTGATGTGGTTAACTGAGCTGCAGTGTTGCCACCCTGCTGCCTACCAGAGGACGAGCCGGCGCATGGCTGGAGGGTGACTGATGTGGTTAACTGAGCTGCAGTGTTGCCACCCTGCTGCCTACCAGAGGACGAGCCGGCGCACGGCTGGGAGGGTGACTGATGTGGTTAACTGAGCTGCAGTGTTGCCACCCTGCTGCCTGCCAGGGGACGAGCCGGCGCACGGCTGGGAGGGTGACTGATGGGTTAACTGAGCTGCAGTGTTGCCACCCTGCTGCCTACCAGAGGACGAGCCGGCGCATGGCTGGGAGGGTGACTGATGGGTTAACTGAGCTGCAGTGTTGCCACCCTGCTGCCTACCAGAGGACGAGCCGGCGCACGGCTGGGAGGGTGACTGATGTGGTTAACTGAGCTGCAGTGTTGCCACCCTGCTGCCTACCAGAGGACGAGCCGGCGCATGGCTGGGAGGGTGACTGATGTGGTTAACTGAGCTGCAGTGTTGCCACCCTGCTGCCTGCCAGAGGACGAGCCGGCGCATGGCTGGGAGGGTGACTGATGTGGTTAACTGAGCTGCAGTGTTGCCACCCTGCTGCCTACCAGAGGACGAGCCGGCGCACGGCTGGGAGGGTGACTGATGTGGTTAACTGAGCTGCAGTGTTGCCACCCTGCTGCCTACCAGAGGACGAGCCGGCGCACGGCTGGGAGGGTGACTGATGTGGTTAACTGAGCTGCAGTGTTGGCAAATAGCATGCCATTTCTGGATTGCTGTGCAGCCAGATTATTAGACTTACAAAAGTCCCTCTATATGCTGCTAGGGGAAGAATATCACACTTCACCAATGATGCATGGAGTGATACATCTTTGTACTATTCTTGGTTTAAATATAATTTGTCAGGCATTGTTGTGCTCAGCATAAATGCTGTTGCATGCTCAGATGATAAACATGGTACAGACAAAATCATTGCGAGGACATATTTGTCAGTAACTGATCCCCAATTCATGTTGGTGATATTGACAAGATATCCATCCATGAGAAGTTATTCAATGCCATTACATTTCACTTTTAGGGAATATATAGAAGTTGAGAATATATGAAAATGTTCTTAAGCTACACAAATTCTGCACCATTTGCGAATTGGCTGTCAAATTTCTCAAGTAGCTATCAACAAGTCATAGCAAGTGGATGGCAGTTACCTTCTTATATTGAATCACTTACTATCAAACATTAAACCTTCAAAAATTCAACCTACCTATATATAAAATTCATGATGAGCTGCATTGGATCAACCCATCATCAACCAATGCATGTGTATGCATGCAAAATGAATGAATATTTAAGAATAGCTATCTACTAACTAGCTTCAACTTAAAACATGTCCAGTTGTGCAGTTCATCTGAGCAATAACTTACATCTCCCATCCACAGTGAGCCCTCCCTTCCAGCAGGGAACTGGTGATCCATCCTCACACCTCCAGACAATCACAGCTCGCTAGACCTGCACCTCCAGCTTGATGCCACAGACTGACCATCAATCTGTTGAATGGAAAGAGTCAAACACATGATCACCAGCCACACAGCAAAAACCATCCATCAACATCTTGCACAGCCACCACACACAGGGCTACTGGCCTCATGATGTCGTCAGCATAATGACATGGTCAGGGGTAGAAATGATTGGGGCAAGGGAGACAGGGAGTGAGCAGCTGACCCTGACAACAGAGAAGCATCAGGTCATCCTATGCCAGTATTGGAGCCAATTAATACCTTTTCTGCAGAATAAGCACATTTGAATTAAATTTGCATGAAAAGTGCAAAGGACATATGAAGTGCACTTCATAAAAGGAAGGGTTCATTTCCATTAACTCAAGACCAAAGTAAACTAGTTCACAATCCAGGTAATTTGCAATTTATGATATTTTTCGGGGGGTTTCCTAGTCTTTCTTTTTCAAATGAAATATTTATACATGTCCAGGCATGATGTGGTGACTCATTTCCTCTGTAAATGTAAGTTCCTCTCCAATATAACGTCCAAAACAGGGTTCCTCTCCAATATAACACCCAAAACAGGGCTTGCAGTTGGGTGGGTAATGCAGTATAAAAGGTAATGTTCAAAATAAACAAAAAATGTAACATAACCTAGCCTAACTGAACATCCATGCAAAGAAGCATTTTTATGAAAACTACATTTTTGCCTTAAAAAAATCTTGAAATAAAAACCCAACTTAACCTAACCAGCCTGAGCCATTCTTGAAGAAAAATAACTTCTTTTTTTGTTCTAGCACAATTGGTCCACTGGAAAAAAAAAGGCCTACCTGGGGGGGGGGAAGGGGGGTGGTTGGGGGGGCAAACAAGCATTTTAAATTGGTTTTTTAGTTGGGAGGTGTGACCATTTTCCCCCCCCATACCCCATTGTTCAGTGACATGGGATCTGACAAATGATGTTGATTTCATTGATAGTGATGTTGTTTACAATTATATCAGGAAAATAAAGCCAAACAAAGCAGTAGGATCTGATGAAATTTATGCTAGGGTGTTGCAGGAAACTGAAAAGGAACTGGCATTTCCACTTAGTATAATATTTTGTAGATCAGTTTCACAAAATGAAATTCCAACCGATTGGAAAAGGGCAAATGTAGTTCCTATTTTCAAGAAAGGAGAAAGAGGGAAAGTTGAAAACTATAGGCCAGTAAGTCTCACATCCCTAGTCTGCAAGGTACTCAAATCAATTATCAAGGATAGAATAGTTAGTTATCTGGAAGGTAGCAGATTGATTCAAGATACTGAACATGGGTTTAGAAAAGAACGATCGTGTCTCACAAACCTCTTGGACTTTTTGAACTTCGCCACAGAACAATTTGATCAGGGAAATCAGGTTGATGTAGCATATCTTGACTTTAGTAAGGCCTTTGACAAGGTACCCCATAAACGGTTAATGATACAGCTTCAGTCCCATGGTATTGCAGGTAGCATCTTAAAATGGATAGAGTTGTGGCTTTCAGATAGACAGCAAAGAGTGATGCTAAATGGTACAAAGTCATCATGGCAAAATGTTCTTAGTGGAGTCCCCCAGGGGTCAGTACTAGGGCCATTACTGTTCATTATATTTGTAAATAACATTGAAAGTGGCCTAAGCAGTAAAGTTTTGAAATTTGCGGATGCTTTGATGAAGGTCTTCAGGGCAATAACAGGTCAAGATGAGCATATCTCGCTGCAAAAAGACTTAGACAAACTTGTGAAGTGGTCTGAAGAATGGCAAATTAAATTAAATTTTGATAAGTGCAAAATCATGCATGTAGGTAAGCAGCATATGAAGGCTCCATACTTGACGGGTGGCCAAGTACTATCAGTGACTCAACAGGAGAAGGATTTAGGTGTTATTCTAAACACAAAACTGGGGGCATCAGAACAGACCAAGGAAGCCAGGAAGAAGGCACTGAGAATGCTCAGGGAAATAAATAGGAATGTATCATACAGAAGTGAGGAAGTGATCAGGAAGCTTTACTGTGCATATGTCAGGCCACATTTGGAATACTGCATCCAAGCTTGGTCTCCTAGATATGAAAAAGATTGTTGGCTTTTAGAGAGAGTACAAAAGAGGGCTACAAAAATGATTAATGGCATAAGCAACCTGGGATATGAGGAAAGATTGAAGAAATTGAATATGTTTTCACTTAGATATAGAAGGCTGAGAGGAGATCTCATTGAGGTCTTTAAATTTGTCCATGGTCTGGAGATGGGATACCTTGGGAAAATGTTTGAATTTAACAGAAATGATGCAATTAGAGGTCATAAATTCAAAATTAAAGTTAACCACAGCAGAACAAGGTTAAGGCAAACTTTCTTCACCAACAGGGTAGTAGAACACTGGAACCAGCTGCCAGAAAACATCATCAGTAGCAGCACATTGAACATCCTAAAAACAGCATAAAAAATATTATAAAAAAAGAGGGTTTGTTTTTTATTATTAAAGGGGGGGGGGTTTATGGATTTTTGGGGGAAGGGGGTTTTTTTTAAAAAGGACAAAAAAAGGGGGGCCTTGGGGGTTATTTGTTTCCATATTTTTTTTCTTTATGTCTTTTGTTCTCTTAACATTTCTGGGGATTTTTTTTTGTCTAATTTACAAACAAAAACCTGACCTAGCCATGAACCTAGCCAAACTTTTCCATGCTTTGCAGGCTTTCAAAACCAAACCCTTTGCATGCTTCATGGATGTAAAATGTGTGCAAAACTTGTCTCATGGATACCTTACACTGCAATATGCCCACAATACTTCCATAAGAATCACACAACCTGCCTCAAAACAATGTTCCACAAGATATGAATGTGCAAGAAAGAACCAGAAAAGAACAATAAGAAATGCAATAAACAAAGATCACACATCCATGACCACTCACAATGACCCAGGAAAATCTGTCCAGCACTGTCAAACCCAAGATATGTTCAGCCTGCAGCCCTGCTGAGTGACTTTTTATAGGCCTTCCATTTAGATTATTTGGTCTAAGGGGAGATATTGCTTAACTGACTGGATCCAGCACAATCCTGATACCCAGAAGTCCAGCCATTCTCCTGGTGCCAAGTAAGACCCAATTTGAACCTGATTGACCAGGTCAACCAAGCTGAGATGGCAAACAGTCAGTGCTAGGCAGAGTAGGGCCTCAAGGTCCAGGGAGCCCAGTGGATCCAGACACCATATTAAATGCTGTACATTAAGAAGGTAGGTTGGAGCTGACTGCAAACCAAGGGATGATGATGCATAATGAACAACCAAGAGGGAAGGGAGGTTGCCTGGTTCATCACATAGATGACAAGAACAGTTGTGATCCCCACAGCCTCTGAGGATGCAAATATTGCAATAGTCACATTTTGCAATTTTGTATTACCACATATACTATGTAAGTGTGTGACCACATGGACAAACAATTGGAGAGTAATTTTGACAGCAGGTTGTGAAAACTGCCACAAATGAAGGGTGATGCAGAAGTGGAATGGATGGCGGTAAGAGGATGCTTGTTCTCCTGACCTCCACCCTGAATCAACCTTGTATGTGTGAGTGTGGTGTTTGATGTCCACTTAAAAACCTGGAAAAACTGAAGGTGAAAAAAACCAGGTGCAACCCTATCTTAGGAAAGGCCACATGCTTTTACCAGATTGGTTGGTGACCCCTCCTACCTAACAAGTGCAATGAGCACACTAACTGCTTGTGGTGTGCTGTGGTGCACAACCTGAAGTATGAAGCTCATAAAAATTAGTGGGTTTTTGGAATTTCGAGCTCATTTTGTGGGCGAGACTGGAGTCTATTTTTATAGTCCAACACAAGATCAATTAGTTCTGAATGGACCAATTAGTTCTGAACCTAGCAGGTTGGACAAATTCTTCGTCAGTGCGGAAACACGAACATAAGACAAGATATGGCGCCTTTTCAGATGATCATAGGGAGTACATTCCACAAGCACATGCTTCACTGTCAAACGCACATTGCACGAGGAGCCAAAGAAGTGTCTGAGAACGGTTAAAATGGTTGTTGGGTGAATTGGTGTAATTGGAAAACATGCGGAGAAATTGCCTAATGTTTTCGTGTTCCAGGGATACCATATCCATACAGAAATTTTGAAGCATCGAAGCAATTTCCCTGCTCCTCATAACAATCTTTTAAAACTATGACGTCAGGTCAGATCTGATGAAGGCAAACTGCAGGGACGGGTGGAAACAAGGGACGTTGCCAGGAATTGTTCTGGGTGAGTGGAGGGCTTATTTTGAGAGTGGGCCCGGACTACTCCTACAGATTTGAAAGTTACCGAATATCGCTCACTATATTTCGAAATGCATCCGTGTTTGCAATTTAACTATTGACTCAGATCGTCAGATACCCTCTCCCTTCAACTTGTATGCAAACATGGCACTGTTATGCAGTAGCGCAAGCAGGGGGGGCAAGGGGCGATGGCCAACAACATTTTTTTTTTTGGGCCCGGAGCGAGAGGCCCGGAGTGGGCCACCAAACTCAGAGCATTGGCTAAGGGCCCGCGAAGCGGATCTGAGGCTCGAATCAGGGGCCCCTTGAACAAACTGAATATATGAGGGCCCGTTTTAACCAGGGCCCACCTAGAACCGGGGCCATTTTGATTCAGGGGCCGCACTGAACCAATAGTCCTCTTTGAACCAGGGGCTCTCTGGAACCAGGGGCCCGCTTCGGACCGAACCCACTTTGATAAAGGGAGGAATTTCTCTAGGAGAAAAGGGCACGTAAAGGAAAAGTGCTTGTATTTATGCTAAGTGCTATAAACATAGGGGCCCGCTCAAAAGTAAGCGCATGTTTTCCGCATACTTTTTTTAAACATGAGGGGGCCCGCTTGCGAGGGGCCCCGCTCTCCAACCCTGCCCCCTAACTGAAATCCTTATTGCGCCACTGCTGTTATGAACCAGGAATGCTGACCGACTAAACATGCACCCATCTAGGTGCGGGCTGTCAAAGCCAAGATTGTGAAGGCTCCATTGGAAAAGACATCGATTCGGTATTCGCTACAAAGTAAGCAAACACTTCTCTTGTTAGGACGCTTGTAAAGACTTTGTGAAGGGTTGAATACGTTCATAAGGCCAAGGAAGCATTTGTAAAGACCCGTATACATTTGTAATAGCTCGTATCAGTTTGTAAGAGTTCGTAGACGTTCGTAATGACTCGTAGACATTCCTAGGGACCCGTAGGCGTTCATAAGGGCTCGAAGATTTTCGTAGAGGATCGTAGACCTTTTAGTGGCCCGACAACCGCCTCGGTGGCCATGGAAAGTGCTGTCGGAATGTCCATATCCACTATGAAGACGACCAAGCACATAGATGACGTAGACGTAGACGCAGACAAAGACGTAGACCAAGACGTAGAGGACCAAGTACAGGCCAGGGGACCGCGGGCATCCGAGAGGGACAGAGGGGGGGGGGGGGCAACCGCCGCGGCCGCCCCCTGATATAGTTCTTGGTGTATACCCGTCCTCAAGCCCGGAGAGCAGGGATTTTATCTTGTACATGCTTAGGGGTTCACTTTCCTCCTCTGTCACTTATTTGTCCCATCAATTATTTGTTTGGCTCACCCAATCAGACTGAAGCTTAAGCATTGCGGGCTCACAGTAAAAATGTCGACGCTGTCGGCATATATTCGGGTGAGCTCGCATCTCGTAATAGGCATGCCGACATCGTGCCGCTCTCGGCCCGACCTGGAATACGAACATGTGTCGAGTTGAGTTCGGCACAGCAATAACGACCAAGAGACGTTGGGCAGTTCTCCGCCATTTCCCTCCCCAGCCGACAATGGGCCGCTGTCGTCCCGCCACCGGCCCGACATCTCGACACCTGCTACATGTCGGCTGCATGTCGGCTACATGTCGGCTGCATGTCGGCTACATGTCGGCTGCATGTCGGCTACATGTCGGCTACATGTCGGCTGCATGTCGGCTACATGTCGGCTGCATGTCGGCTACATGTCGGCTGCATGTCGGCTACATGTCGGCTACATGTCGGCTACATGTCGGCTGCATGTCGGCTACAGGTCGGCTGCATGTCGGCTACATGTCGGCTGCATGTTATGGTGGATCGAAAATTATAAACCAACTTCCGCGGGGTCAAAACGCGTGCGCGTGAATGTTAATAGACGGAAAATCGCGGCTAAACATTTTTCAAAAATATTCTAGATACCGCGCACGAAACGTTTTTGAAACGGTTCTTAGCCCCGCCAAGCGTTGAAGTCTCCATTAGTCTTTGCCTTGTTATAAGAACATAACACCATAAGTCTTGTTCACGCTATTCCCCCACTAATTCTCGGCTACCGTTGCCAAGCTTACTAGTGTCTGCATGTCTATAACACCGAAGCTTTAATTATGTAATGAACCGTCAGCAACAATTACGTGATTAGAGGTGCACAATATTTACATTTTTGGCCACGTTTTCAGTTTTGCATAACAAGAGATACGTTCAACCGAGGTTTATTGCAGTTATTGCATTGCAGTTTTCGGAAACTTGTGATCACCACCATCTATGTAGGAACATAAATACGAGCCTGCCTAACTCTGTACTTGCAACCATTTAAACACACCATATCAACTAAACCATCATTTCAATCATCAACAGACGTCCTGAATATCGGCTGTGCGTTTTGTCTAGGAAACACTTTCAACTTTCAACGCATGGCAATAGATTATGGTACCAAATCATGGCGACAGGTCACCTCAGAATGGCGAAGCTGAACTCAGGAACGACCGGCTCCCTGAAGCCAGCTGTAAAAGTCCTTCTTTGTATCCATCACCGGAAGATCGGCTCTGGACCGTGCTTTGGCCAGAATCAGAGCATGGCGTGCCGAGTACCCGGCCTTCTTCTGTGCCGCATCTGTCACCTCCTTTACCCAACGTTCCACGCCTTGTGAGTGACATGGAAATGCGCTGAAGTCCATGGGGTGTTCACATTGCACAGCCGCTGTGATTTCCTCGTCTGACATGTCCATGGTCAGTGGTGGCTCTGTTGCATTTGTCCAGTCGATCATTTCTTGGTAGTCATCGGCATCGAAGTTGATGTCCGGAACGACGAACTGTCTGATGTCATCCGGGTCATCGTCCTCGCGTCTCTTGGCTCGGCACATCCTGATCCGCTCCACGGCCGCCACCCTCGTCTCCTGTCGGCTGTCGGTCAGCATGGCGGCGAGGATGTTCTCACTGTGTGCCCAGAACCCGTTGCGTTTCAGAACCTTTTGCACAATGTTGCGGTCATCTTCAGGCAACTTCCTCGACAGACGGATCAGTTCGAACAAGTTTTTAGCTCCATCACTGATGTGGGGCGAACTCTGCACATAAACCACCCAGGACGTACTGGTTCAGTATCATGAACACCACCCTCACTAGCTTCGGCGTTGGCGACTCCGTCGACACGTACAGGCGGAGGATCCTGTTCGCCAGATCACCCAGCGGGCCTGATGGATTGGACCAGGGTCTGCAGACAGCACACGCTGGAGGACTTGTCCTGGTCCTGCTTGGACTGCCATGCACATGTTGCACAGGTACTGCTGGTCTTTGTTCATCTCCTTCAGAACATCGGCTGGAATGGGAGGCACTTGACCCCTCACAGGCTTAAACTGAGCAAGGGGCAGTGCAGTCAAATCACCCTGAATGGCCTTACCAATCGGCCCTTTGAAGGAGGACGGGCTACTCGTCTCGCCATCAGCGTCCTTGAACACGTGTCTGAGCGTCAGTTCGTTGGTGTGTATGCCGCAAATGGCTTCCTGGAGAGGACGACCAACACCCAATTCAATCCTCCTGTTAACACCGCTATTGCGGCCTGTATTCACCGATGTGCCGTCCGACCCTATCACCACTGGATGGGCATCATTTTCCTGCATGACAGCCAACATCTCTTTGGCTATGTCCGCAGCACCGGCGCTCTGTGGAGACACATGGTCGACGTACCAGTGGCCTGGTTCAGCAACGACTACTTCATGCAGTTCTTTGACCATCTTGTTCTTGTTACCCACTCTATTCAGCGTTATATCTTCCTACCATCATAATACAATCCCACCAGGCGATCACGTCGGTTTTCCTTTGAGCTCTCATCCACTTCCTTCTTACCCCATTTGTCTCTCTGTCGCCGGATTTTATTGCGGTCAACCAGCTCAGCCTTGCTGTTGTGTGTGATTATCCCATAATCTACTAGAACTGCGTTCAGCAAGCCGGCAGCGGAACGGTCAGAGGTACCATACCGATCACACATTCGCGAGAAGTTGGGAAGCTGTCGGCGGTTTTGTCCTCCACTACCACAGACGTCGTCATCAGAGCTTAGCGAATCAGAATAGCTAGCACCAGCCTCCTCCACACCATCCATTTCAGAGTCCTCACTGCTCTCTTCCACGTCTGCGTCCATGTCACTGAGCTGCTTCGCCTCTGAACTCTGCTGCACGCCCTTTTTGTCACGTTAGAGGGGTTAGTTGCGACACGTTAGAGGGGTCCGCGCCAGCTGCGGAGTCCGACGCGCGTGGTGCTATCTTTTACGTGCCATGCTTCAATCAATGGAGACTTCGACGCCTGGCGGCGAAGAAATATTTTTGAAAACGATTCGTGCGCAGTATCTAGAACATATTATATATTTTTGCAATCGTGTTGTCTTGTCTCTACCGATGCACGCGCACGTGTTTTGAGCCCGCGGAAGTTGATTTGCGAAAAAAAAGTTGCATTCAATCCACCCTACTGCATGTCGGCTACATGTCGGCTACATGTCGGCTGCATGTCGGCTACATGTCGGCTACATGTCGGCTGGGTGTCTGCTACATGTCGGCTGCATGTCGGCTGGGTGTCAGCTGCATGTCGGCTGCATGTCGGCATGGACGGACATTCCACTCCCCAGCAGTGGTGGTCCGTGACACCCGAATGAGGTGAGGCAGACAAAAATGGCGACGGTACCCTCCCCCGTCCTCCCCCTCCTCAGAACAAAATGTCCTCGGATTTTCTCACTTTATTCTTTGGTTCCGAAAACTCACAGCTGTTTTCTCTTCGGGGTGCCTCTGGCTCAACATTTTTTGATGGATTGCTTAGACCCAGGAGCAAATTCAGGAATAATGTTAACAATAATATCTGAGCCAATTGGCTCAGATAAAAGTTTCTAATCACAATTGTTTGAAAAACTACAATTCCTACGGCCATGCTAAGTTGTGCATTTACTTTGGTAAACTGAACCAAACATTAAGGATAATATTGTATGTCAAATGGGTCTCTCTCTATCTACGTGACTTCTTCACAGTTGGAGAGGATATTATATTTTGTCATGCACTATACGGGGGTTAGTTTTCGTCATGTTTCCGTCCCCAGCAACTATTTACACCGATGTTAAGGACTACCGTCCAACAGTCAAATACTGTCGGTTACTATGGAACTTCACCACTGATTAAAACAAGCAACAAAAATATGTTTTGAAAGCTGTAAACTAAAGGAAGAAAGCATAGCTCTTTCTTGTATATACTGAAAGGTATGAATCCAGCCGTATTGTTTTATATACTTTTGAGGCGTTAAGTATTCTCTCAATGCTGTTATTACGTCCCGTAATCCATTTCGAGCCGCCTTCATGTATTATGGTCCATGATAATTAGCAGACATCAACGTCCGTAAATGGATGGATCAATGCCCCTACAATGCCTCTGCGCGACCCGTGCTGCCATCTGTTAGCGCACACGCCGCACCATTACGTGCTGCGCCTCTGATGGCCTGAGGAACGGCCGACACGTAGAGACATCTAGCGAGGCGTTAAGCCAGATTTAATACGAGGTGGCGGCGCTGAATGAGTCCAGCTTCTGTGATTCCTCAATATCCATTAGCCCGAGAGCCACCGACGACGAATGTGACAATATGGTATGTCGCCTGTCCCAAAGGCTAATCTTGCATCTACCCATGAGAGGGAAATTGGGACGCGCAAGCGATCTTGAGGGGCCCAAATTGCTTGGATGGAGCTAGAAAATTGTATATGCACCCACTTCAAAGTTTTTACTCCATCTTGCATGGTTTTCTGAAAAATATTCCGATGTGCATCCGAAAATCATATTGAGAGTGAGGTCGCGACTTGACGAAATATGATCCGACCTATTGCCGCTATATTGAAAGCCTGGAACCAAATTTTTTAAACTTAAGGTACGCAAATTGTGTGTCGAAAGGTGCGTGTCCCAAATCTCAAGGCGATAGTGTGCAAAATTAAGGTCAGGTGAATATCGGGCAGGTGGGGTGGGGAGATAAATTGCCAACCTCGATAACTGCGAGGGCTAGCAAAAAAAGAAAGTTAATTTTCTCTGATTCAGCGCAGCGCGTCAGAGCGCCGAGCGCTGTTCTTTCACTATCCGCGAAAAAAATCTAAGGGGGAGGGCTGGCGGTTGAAGACAGCCCGTCACCTCCCGAGGCGGCG
This sequence comes from Imbricaverruca yamaguchii, assembly GCA_034440575.1. Taxonomy (NCBI): domain Eukaryota; kingdom Metazoa; phylum Arthropoda; class Thecostraca; family Neoverrucidae; genus Imbricaverruca; species Imbricaverruca yamaguchii. The sequence continues at coordinate 1,126,890 of JAOTOL010001531.1, read as the reverse complement.
CGGGTTAAGCTAAGCAAATGACGGTGTGAGAATTGCCTTACTAAACTTGCGCCAGAGACGGAATTTTGCAGTTTCGTTTAAAAACTGTTTTGAGTCGACGCTCGGTCTCTTGGAAGGAATTTTTGTTGCGTAAAAACTCTGCATTGAAATTAATTTGCCAGCACCGTGTAATGATATATAAAGCTGGCACGGACTGTCTGAGTTTACGTTCGAACGAAATAGCCCCGTGATGAAAATTGTGAGATACTACTGTATTTTTAAGCAACTTGTCGCAAGGAAAGTCAGGGGTTTGTGACTGAAAAATGCTTGTTAAAAACCGCATGATATTTGTCCGGTCGATATGACTGTCACATCTTCTTACCTTTCAGCAGAATCCCTTCATAACATTTAGTCGCTCACTCTCCCGTTCACACTCCCGCTCATTTAGTCAGTGCCTTGGTGCCTTGCTCTTGGTTGGTCATTCGAGTATTAGGGCGCATCGACCATGTTTGGTCATTTAGCGCCCAACTGGCTTCCTCTATAGACGTATGAATTATCGTGCAACGTCCAATTGTTCGTTGGTTGTTCTGTGCCGACGATGACCGACTACATTGATAAATGCAATGCATTAACATTTTCCAAATAATTAATCCTACACCACTGTAGTGGTGTAATGCAGTGCACCGGCGATACCACCTGCTTTATGCCTGGACACAAAACCGGGTAAGATAAAAAGCGGAGAATGTCATGTAATACACGCACACACACACGCTCGCAATATATATACATACACGAAGTGTACCTCATTGCATCATTGCATGGTACATATGGGATGTGAAACGTGTCCTTGAGCATCGATCGGTAACCGTGAACAGCATCGATCGGTACAGCAGTCGTCCCAAAACCACTGAATACTAAACTACACCAATAAAGCAAAATATTTTCATTGCCAGCCATAAAATATGCATGAAGTTGCATTACCTACAAATACCCCACACATCTAGTCACAATAATAGCGCTGCAATAGGAAATAGCGGTCGAGAGGAAAAAGGTCAGAAAGCTCATTTTTTCTTCTCACTTGATTGATCCATGCCGTCTGGGGAAGGGGGGTCTTTATGGCCGCTCCTGAAGGTTTCCGCAGGCAGCGAAAAAATGGCTTCCGACATCGCGTCATTACTGGGCATACCTTTTCACACATGAATTGGATGCCCAAATTCATTTAATTAACTTTCAACGCACGCATGTCTCGCTAGCAAATTAGTGATGCATTCTTCATTCGGCCTGCCCATCTGGGCTTCTTCAAGGTGAGCCTTTCATGAGTAAAATTATCCAATTGGTCCATAATACAAAGTTACAAAACTCCATAGGTTTCGTCGCACATTTATTCATTCGTCACACAAACACTGCGAATCGATTTACGCAAACCCATCCCGGGATGGAGCCTTGTGAAAGCAGCCCTCTTGTTCATTCCCGTAGGCGGCCATGGCCGTGAAACATGGATGTCACGAAACAATGATGTTCGAAACGGCGTGAGCACCGTGACGGAAATCAAGAAGCTTCAAAGTTTCGGTAAAAAGTTACTTTATTGCATCACTAAAACGAGTAAAACATGTCGGAGCTGACGAACAGCGGGGAACATTAAAAATAACTCGTATAAAATACACAACAGACAAGCTGTCAACAGTAACCACCTACGCCGCAAACCTATTGCACGAATCAGTGATCGAGTAATTGAAACCTGCATGTCTCAAACTACACAGACGAGCCAGCATCTGCTGCAGTAGACTACTTGTGAGCCTTACACATGATAAACATTTTTTGTATCCTCCATCCCGAATAGAACGCCCGCAGATCACGCCAGGCACGCACAACCGATGCACGTCGCAATAATTAAAGCGGATAAGTACAGCAATATCTATCGTGCGCCAAAATCAACGCCGGCCGCTGTTACCCGCCGCACCACACGTCGCACCACCGTGTTCACTTTGGCTACTAAAATCACTGGAATAGCCGCGGGGCAGCCTGAGCCCCGGCCTCTGCAGACATCACGAGAAGCCGCCCTTCCTGCCGGCCGTCAGCACGCCGAGGGTGCCGACGCAGTCGTCCGGGCGGCGGCCGCGGCCGGCGGCCGGACGACTGCGCCGGCTGCGGCCGCCGGCCGGCACCGTGCCGAGCAGCGCCAGGCGGCCGCGCAGCGCGCCGCTGCCCGGCCGGCCCGGCACCCCCAGCTGGGCGCGGCTGATGGCGCCGCCGCCGCCGCTGCTGCCGTTCACGGCCGCCACCGCCGCCGACACGGTCACGCTGTCGGCCGCCAACACGCCCTGCAGGCCGATCCGCTGCAGCCGCTCCATCACAGACATCTGGCGGCGCACGCGGCGACTGAGCACCTGGCGGCTGGCGTCAGAGTCGGCGTCGGCGCCGGCATCGGCATCGGCGCCGGCGTCGGCCGGCCGCTGCGGTTCCTGGTTGCGGCTGTAGCAGGGCGCGCGCGGCGCCTCGTCGCCGGACGAGAAGGTGCGTCGGATCAGCTCCGCTCCCAGCGACAGCGTCCTGCCCACGTCCATCAGGCCTGCCGGTGGCCGGACGGTCTCAATCACACGCCGGCAACTCAGAGCATCACATTGAGCCCACAGACACACCACGATACGCCAAGCCAACACTGCCAAACTACGCCAACAACTGCACAACAAAAACGGTCAGACCTGACACAGGCCATCGGAATGAGCGGCATACCACGCCAGCACCTCTCCGCCGCACGGGATCTTCAGCCCGGATTACCTTTGATGATGGCTGGCTGGCGGCCGTCGGGACTGGCGGTGCGGCTGCCCTCGGGACTGTTGGCCGGTGTGGAGGTGACGCTGCCGCGAGGCGAGCTGGACGCAGACGGCACCACGCCACGCTCGTGTAGCGCGCGCGCCAGACCCAGGTGGGTGCTGAACGTGTAGGTGGAGGCGGACGGCCGGCGAGACGCCGACACGGACGTGCACGGCACGGCAGACATACATGTAGTGGTGCCGTACGAGAGTGGCAGTGTCGACATCTGACCGCCGTGCAAACTGGGGACGGCGGCCCACGTCAGCTCAGATATGGCGCAAACGACACACACAGAAAGGCAGAGAGAGAGAGAGATCCAATGTTTGATGTTTTGTTTTCAATCCAACCATGCCGTGGGCATTGTTCATCAATACTGAGCTCGATACTAATCACTTTCCACGAGGGATATTGATGTTTTATATTTCTTGAGATGAAGTGCATAATTATTTGTTCCTTACACTTTCATCACTTGCAATGTACACACATACCTGAAATTGAGACATATTCAACATATCATGGAAAATAAATCTCGACTAAATGCACCGCTTCTTCCAAATGTCACAATTTATCTATGACTGTTCCAGCACCATGGCGCAGATGACTGCAAACTGTGCGTGAAGCTTGCACTGCTAGTTAATGCTATTTCATCAGGAGGCACATCTAAGCTATGTGTGATCAAACAACATCAATTATGTATGCTTCTTGAATGTAAAAAACAAGACTGTACTCCTCGGTCTTGGCAAAATGTATGCACACCATGCCTGGCAGGCATTATACACTCCATAAATGCATACACTATGATCATACACTCCAAACCCAAGACCGATAAGTGAAAATCCAACACTGGACACAAACGAACTCAAACATCGTCTACTCGACCTCAAATCATATGGTCGATAACAACCGTTCGATGGCTATCAACGGTTCGATGACAGGAAACCATACTCAGTGTACGGGCATGACTTCGTTTATATTGTCGATTGAACGGCCTCTTCCGCTCCCATTATGGGAAGCTTGATGTTTCAGCCGCATGCCCTCTTTGGTACCGAGCCGTTCGTCGGCTCAAACCGTGCGGGGCTTCTTCGAGACATGACCAAGCCCCGCGTGAACAGCACCCACAGATCCGCGAACCAACTGGCCCGTGGGTGATCTACAAGACCAACGATCCAAGCCGCTATTGTCGCCCTCTCGCCTGCTGGTGAAGCAGGCGTCCTTACGACGGATACCGCAGGATCAAATAGCGCCACCAACCTCTCACGCCGACTTGTCACGAGTGGACTCGGGAACCATCTCGGCTCGAAGCGCCCTTAACCCAAACAACCAACTAACAACCCTGCCGACTGCCGGATTCGAACCCACCACCCACCGGCCGGGAGCCGAACACCCTGCCTGAGCGCCGCCGCCGCCGCCGCACCCACCTGCTGGTCAGCTGCGTCGTGTCGTCCGGGTGCAGCACGGTGCTGTTGGTCAGCGTGCACACGCCGCCAGTGAACGGCGGCGCGTTGAACGACACGACCGCCGGCTCGTCCTCGTCCCAGGACGAGCCGCCGGCCTCGTCGCCGGACGAGCCGAGCGGCTCGATCGGCCGCTCGCCGCGACTGCTGACGCCCGGCCGCGGCTCCAGCAGGCCGCCCAGGTGCGGCGTCGCCAGTCGCGACCAGTGGTGCAGCGTCAGGGAGCCCTCCAGCGGCTTCACGATCTGGCCGAGGAGGCAGGTGGTCAGTGTCAGTGGTCAGTCCCCCAGCGGTGCAGGGTCAGGGAGCCCTCCAGCGGCCCCACGATCTGGCCGAGGAGGCAGGCGGTCAGCGGGTCCCCCAGCGGCTTCACGATCTGACAGAGGAGGTAGGTGGTCAGTGTCAGTGGTCAGTCCCCCAGCGGCCTCTCACGATCTGACGGAGATGATCAGATGTTCAGCCAGCCCTCCAGCGGCTTCACGATCTGGCAGAGGGGGTAGGTGGTCAGCGGGTCCCCCAGCGGCCCCACGATCTGACGGAGAGGGTCAGATGTTCAGCCAGCCCTCCAGCGGCTTCACGATCTGGCCGAGGAGCCAGGCGGTCAGCGGGTCCCCCAGCGGCCTCACGATCTGACAGAGGGTGTCAGAGGTTCAGCGGGCTCTCCAGCAACAGAATGTCAGTGGGGCCTTGAGAAGCTTCACAATCTGACTTCACAATCCACTATCACTAGGCGCTGCTTCGGTACTTTGAGTGGTCTATCGCATCTGAGGAGCTACCTGCCGTCCGCTGTCATTTCCGCTTTAGTCAATGCCTTGGTACTGTCACAGATCCGGTATTGTATTTCGGTGTACGGCAATGGAACGGAAAAGAATCTGTCTCGCATCCAAAACATTATTAACTATGCAGCAAAAGTAATCTTCGGCCGCAAAAAATTCGATCATGTATCGGACCTGCTGGTGAAATTGTGCTGGCTGAACGCGCGGGACCTCGCTCAGTACCACACGCTGACCTTGCTGCACAAGGTGCGCCGCCTGGGAGAGCCAGACTCACTAGCCTGCGAATTTGCTCTGGTATCACAGACGCGCGACAGGACCACCAGGCAAGACAGCAATCTGCATGTGCCCAGATCGCGAACGAACATTGGCAAGCGACGTTTTTGTAGTCGTGCGGCTAGACTGTATAATGCCTTGCCGCCCGATCTGACTCGGCTACCCGTCCCCCTGTTTGGGCCGCACCTAAAACGTCACTTGCGTAGGAACCCGGATTGTGGAGGCACTTAGCGCCTTATTTATGTGTTTGGCTTTTATGACTGTTTGTAGACGTTAACTGTATGTATGCTACCTTTGCCGACCTCTTTTTATTTGCATGACGTGAGGCTATAATAGCCACGAGCTAATTGTGGATGGCCTTAATACATGTCTGTTCTGGGGGGGCAGAGAGCCATGACAAGCTCCCGGGCTTAGTTGCATGTTGGAAAACACGGGAAAATCGCATCGTTCATATTTCAGCAATACGAAAAGCCACAACATGAGATATGGAATCGATACCCGATACCCTACACGCGAAGTACAACAGATCCAGGCACCCACAAACCCACCCATATTTGTCGCACTTTCGCCCATGCTAGCACGAGGTAACCGGCTGTCCTCCGACACCGGGGCACATCCTAACCACGCGCCACACCCAATCAGGGCTGGAGTTAGATTGTGTAATCCTGGTTGGTTGGTAGGTTATTGGAATTTAGGGACGCGTCGACTACGTTGCTCATGCAGCGCCCATTTGTGTAATCCTGGATGTGGCTTTAAAGCCCAGCTTGGGTTTAGAATAATCGAACACGGAGACTTCCCTGAAAACCTGTGCCACCAGATTGTCAGTTTGTCCACCGACCTGCAACTTCTCGGGCAGTTTCCAGGAGCTGACCGAGCCGACGCTGCCCAGCGAGCCGCGGCTCGAGCCCAGCGACATGATGCTCTCTGGTGTGCGCATGCCGTCACTGCCCAGCTTAGTCAGGTCGCCAGGCGTCAGACGGTGCAGGGCGGCCCGCAGGTCAGGCGATCCCGGCACGCCGGGGATGCCGCGAGATATCCCCCTGTGACGGAGACGGCTCAGGTCAGGTCAGGTCAGGTCAGGTCAGGTCAGGTCAGGCGATCCCGGCACGCCGGGGATGCCGCGAGATATCCCCCTGTGACGGAGACGGCTCAGGTCAGGTCAGGTCAGGTCAGGTCAGGTCAGGTCAGAGGCGATCCCGGCACGCCGGGGATGCCGCGAGATATCCCCCCGTGACGGAGACGGCTCAGGTCAGGTCAGGTCAGGCGATCCCGGGCAGTGGGCACGCCGGGGATGCCGCGAAGTGTCTCCCTGCGACACTGAGACAGCTCAGATCAGGTAGTGTTGTGGGTGTGGTGGAGGCGGAAGGGACTACAGGGACACCGCGAGCTATCTGCCATGGAGGCGACGTTGAGGTCAGTTCAGATCAAAACGCGGGAACTAGACGGGGCGAGATGCCACTAAGAATCGCATTACGTGCCAGTTACTCGAACGCATGCCATTCGCAACGCTCACACTCACATTTTAAGACTAAATAAACCCATGGACATCCTTACAGGTCACCAACGTTCCAACATCCCAGTGGCGGTTTTATGAGCGAATACCAGTTTTTTTTTGTTAACGCTTAACACCTCGCCCTATTCCTACCCCATCCATTATCACAGGTCAAGGCCACTTCGCGCTCCTCACGCTGCACTACTTGCTTGTCAGTTGCCATCCCACACCACTACACTCGGACACAAACTCACAATTTCCAGGCTGCTTAGCGCCGTCTTCAGTCATCAGATATTTTCAGCTATCTTCAACACTAAATGCACCGCCACATTTTCACAAGTCGCGATTAGCGACGTTCCCACAACTTCGCGCTAAATACAGCTACATCACCGACGTTCCGAGAACTCCCGACGACCACCTTTCCGGCATCTAGGGCTCACGGATACCCCGCACACGAATCACCAAAAAACCCAGGGAAGAATATCCACCGCATTGTCCAGACTGTTCGCCCAGCATTGTCGGCACTTCCGGGCACCATTGCACCCGCATTGTCGGCACTCACGGGTATTCGAGATCGCTGCCGTCGTCCAGCTCAATGGAGCACTCAGAGTCGCTCATCTGACTGGCACCGTCTTGCATCCAAGCGCCGGAGTCTCCTCCGCCGCCGCCACCACCACCACCACCGTTGGCGCCGCCGCCGCCGCCGCCGCCGCCGGAGTGGGCGGACATCCACACCCGACTACTGACCCGTACAGATGCTGCCGACCATGCGACCGATATGACCATGTTGGCAACACACAAATCCGGACATCAAAATGGATGAAATATATGTCCGAAAGCTGAAACAAAGTTGCAGGGTCCAGATGTAGATTTCACCGATATATATATATATATATATATATATATATATATATATATATATATATATATATATATATATTTTATATATATATATATATATATATATATATATATATATATATATATATAAATATAAATATAATCCAAATACAGCGACCAACAGTAATCTCACATTTTTGATACGCTGCGTTCGGCTTTCTTTGGTATGCTTTATACAAATATGCGTGAACACTCCAAAGCAAATGACACGTGTTGTCCAATCGGTTCAAAAGCACTCCAGAAGAACTGTGTAGGAGGTAGGAACCGTACCAAGGCAACTGTTGAATCTTTTCCATACCTCGGAAAATATACACCACGCCGGACAAGTCGGCCACCAACACGAACACACAACACCAACCAGCGAGTTTGAGGTCAATCACCACCGCGCACCAGTCGGTGATGCGCCGTGCACTGACCGAGCGAGGCGGACGACGCGGACACGGTGCCCACGGCCGTGGAGAGGGAGGCGCCGGCGGCGCCCGGAGCCGGAGACGTGCTCCACCGCTGCGCACACTGCACTGTGTCGAACGTCGACCGGAACGGCCCGACACCCCCACCACCGTACACACTGTGGGGAGAGTCGCGGGTCAGGTAATATCGCTCCACCGCTGCGCACACTGCACTGTGTCGAACGTCGACCGGAACGGCCCAACGCCCCCACCACCGTACACACTGTGGGGAGAGTCGCGGGTCAGGTAATATCGCTCCACCGCTGCGCACACTGCACTGTGTCGAACGTCGACCGGAACGGCCCGACCCCCACACCACCGTACACACTGGGGAGAGTCGCGGGTCAGGTAATATCGCTCCACCGCTGCACACTCACTGTGTCGAACGTCGACCGAACGGCCCGACCCCCCACCACCGTACACACTGTGGGGGAGTCGCGGGTCAGGTAATATCGCTCCACCGCTGCACACACTGCACTGTGTCGAACGTCGACCGGAACGGCCCGACCCCCACCACCGTACACACTGTGGGGAGAGTCGCGGGTCAGGTAATATCGCTCCACCGCTGCACACACTGCACTGTGTCGAACGTCGACCGGAAACCCCCCCCCCACACCACACAACCAGGGGGGACTGCCCGTGTGAACGTCCCCCCCACCACCGTACACACTGTGGGGAGAGTCGCGGGTCAGGTAATATCACCCCACCGCTGCACACACTGCACCGTGTCGAACGTCGACCGGAACGGCCCGACGCCCCCACCACCGAACACACTGTGGAGGGAGTCGCGGGTCAGGTAATATCGCTCCACCGCTGCACACACTGCACTGTGTCGAACGTCGACCGGAACGGCCCGACCCCCACACCACCGGACACACTGTGGGGAGATGGTTGGTTGGCTATTGGCTTTACGACACATCGACCGTTGAGTCGTGTAGCGTCGCCAATCCCTCATGCCGATTGGTCGCGGGCGAAGAGTAGCGACAGGCGAGACTCGAACCCACAACCTTTCGATTGTGAGACGAGCAACTTATCCCAAGGCTACCCGTCCCCCGCTATTTTGAGAGTGGCGGGCGGGTAATGTCGCAGCACAGCCCATCCGACTATCGGTGAGAGAACGACAGGTTGAGTAATGCTAGATCATAGTCCATATCGCTGGTGATGGCGTGAGAGGAACGTTAGAGACATGGAGGCTATGAGGAAATGTGGGCGTTGGACACGGGGAAGTTCCAGATATCGCAGGAACACATCAGCCCCGACTGTGGATGGGTAGCGGCGAGAGAACGCTAAACAAACAGGTACTGCTAAACCACAGCTGAGCACTCGGGCAACAGCGAGAGGAACAATTTCTGCATGCAAGGTTGGTTTTTTTTTTTTTTTTCTTGGAGGGGGGGGGAATATGTTCGGTAATAAAAAAAAAAGAAAAATTTTTTTTTATTTATATAAAATAAAAATTTTTCCTTTGTTTTTTTTGGGGATTTTTGAGAACCTCATCACAGAGAGTACAATATCAACACGCATCCCTGAACCACGGAATGAGAAAATGAGGACAATTTCCTGTGGAGGATAACGCTCTGGATACCAAAATCCACAGACAGCCTCGACCGCAGGTAGCTAGGCTGTTTTCAACCTCGACCGCAGGGGGACGCGACAATACCTGCGCGGCTTGGCGGCAGAGAAGGGGCTGATGCCCAGGGCGGGGCTGACGCCAGAGTCGTTGCTGCCCATCGAGCAGAGCGAGAACTCCAGCTCGGACGCCAGCGAGTCCGGCTGGGCCGGCTGGCAGAGCAGCGGCGCGCCGCCGCCCAGGTAGCTGCTCCGCTGAGACGTGCTCTGCCGCAGCGACACGTGGCGGTGAAACACAGAGCTCGCAGATCAGGATCAGAAACAGGGGTGTCTACAGAGCTACGGAGCGCAGGAAACAGAGTTACCGAGCTACACCGCTCTCCCGCTCTCCTGTGATGGCGATTATTGGTTTTACATCTCGACCGTTGAGTCATGTAGCGTCGCCTATCTCACACGCCGATTGGTTGCGGGCGAAGAGTAGAGACAGGTGAGGCTCGAACCCATAATCTTTCGATTGCGAGACGGACAACTTACCCCTAGACTACTCATCGCCTCTCCCGCTCTCAAACACCGCAGCATGCTCCACGCTGCACGCCGCGTTCGGAGGAGGGACATAGAGAACAGAGGCGCATCCACGGAATTTCGAATACAAACGGGGCAACACACAAGTCAGAGGTGGATGAGAACGGAAATCAGTCCTCACGTGGCACGAGGGACAACACGCCGAGCTATACCCTCCGCCAAGGAGCCCAGACATGGACACATTCCACACAGCGCCCGGAGGACAACATGCCGGCATATACCCTCAGCAGATGATCCAGGACATCGACACATTCCACACAGCGCCCGGGGGACAACATGCCGGCATATACCCTCAGCCCGTGATCCAGGACACCGACACATTCCACACAGCGCCGCCCCCGCAACCGGACCCGACACATTCCACACAGCGCCCGGAGAACAACATGCCGGCATATACCCTCAGCCGATGATCCAGGACACCGACACATTCCACACAGCGCCCGGAGAACAACATGCCGGCATATACCCTCAGCCGATGATCCAGGACACCGACACATTCCATACAGCGCCCGGAGAACAACATGCCGGCATCCAGCCGATGATCCAGGACACCGACACATTCCATACAGCGCCCGGAGAACAACATGCCGGCATATACCCTCAGCCGATGATCCAGGACACCGACACATCACATGAGGGCTCTGCGTCACAAGGTGTTCCGAATGATGTTACCAGACAGACTCAGACACAGACTAACTGGCGCAAACACGCATGACCCACAGCACACCACACAACACAACACAACACAACACAACACACAACACAGCACAGCACAACATATAATACAACACATAACACAACAGTGATACCTTGGACATATTGAGTGACCAATTATCGGCTCATCAGTTGCCACAGCAATGCGCAAATCTCTTGGAATTAGGGCGCTATAGGGATACGCCAACTGAAGGAAATAACAACCGCGAGCCTTTTTATCAGCACATCAGCACCGACACCGCTACACCTTCTCAACATACCGACATCACCCCGCTTCTGACCTTCTTCTCGCGCCGTTTGATGAGCTGCTGGGTGTCGTGGTACATGGCCTGGAGTTCGGCGTACTTGTCCTTCAGGTCGGCCAGCTCCAGAGCCAGCTCAGACTGCGCCTCCTTGCTGGCCGACATGAAGCTCTGTAGTTCCTCGTTCTCTCGCGAGAGGCGCTTGGCACGGGCCTGACTATCGACCAGCTGGCGACACAGAACGGGGAGAGGGGTTGCCAGGGGTTCAGGGTGGCATGCTATGTACACACACGACATACATTTCGGAGGTCCAAATGATGGGGAGCTGGCAGCGCCGTTCGTGGCATGGTAGCCGCGGTCACGGTGACACATACCACTGCGCATAGTTGGCGGAAGGAGGCGGTGCGCCACAATACGCCCTTAAATCGGGAAGCATAACACTGATCCTTTGGCGTTTATTGGAAATAATCGACCAAGAAAACGGACGTGTGCCTCCTCGAATTTGAACCTTCCGCCATCAATGTCGTGCCAACCAGCGAGTGGATATCCGGACCAAGTGGGCTGCTGGGGGGTGGATGGCCGCCCTTTCAATACACGCCGCCGACTTGTCAGCAAATGTTGAAGGCGCCAATACTCTATCACAGCTCCCCAATAGTCAGCCCAGTTCGTCTCCAGAAGGTTTATGTGAAGGCATCGTTTCTTCGACGCGACGCAAACGTTATTTACACGCTTGCAGGTGTCTTCGCCCCACGTCACCTTGGAGGAGACTGAGCACTACTGATTCTGATCCACTTTCTGCTTCCTTCCAACGTGAGCTTACGTACGACCTATGCTGGCCATTGGCCCGTCTTCCGCACGCACACAAAACGTGTTCTACAAATACATTCTGCGTGGCCCGCATCACCATGGCACCGTTTACGTGGACGAGCAATGGGCACTGCATGACCCGTATTGCTGATGGACTCCAGCGCCCCACTCACGAACTAAGCAGGCGACATCGTTGCGTCGACTTCCCGAACGGTAGTATATTTCACGAGCCGACTGCTTAGTTATGCAGCTCTCCCAATCCCTCATGCCGATTGGCCGCGGGCGAAGAATAGCGACTGATGGGGATTTGAACTCGCAATCGTTCAGTCAGGAGACGGGCGCCTCACCCCACTAGACTGCCTTAAAACAGGCACACCGTACGAGTTGTACACTGTACAATGTCAATCCCATAGGCACCGGCACGCGTATTTCTTTCTGGGACTTTTCCTACCACGCATCCATCTGCTGGGTCACCTAGCGTCGCCAGTCTCTCACGCCGGTTTGTTGCGGGTGAACTTAGTCACCTCGCCGGCTGTGAGATTCGAACCCACGACCTTGCCACCAAGAGCTATCTGCCGGCTGAGCTACCGCGCCCCCCGTTTCTTCCTGGGGCCGGGTAGAAACCCTTCACACTAACTCTGACTTGGACCCTCCCCGGTGACGTACGATCGCTCCTGCCACACTGACGACCTTCAGTTGCAGTCGGCCGGGCCGGCGGACCGGCGGCACCAGCTCCTGACCCGCCTCACCTGCGCCAGCAGGCCGGTGACCTCCTCCTGGTTCCTCATGTGTTCGTCCACTCGGTTGGCCAGCTCGTCGGACAGCGAGCGGATCGTCTGGTTGGCGTCGGCTGTGGAAGGTGGGCGGGCGGTACCGGGTCAGAGGCCGTCACAGCTGTGGAAGGTGGGCGGGCGGTACCGGGTCAGCGGCCGTCACAGCTGTGGAAGGTGGGCGGGCGGTACCGGGTCAGCAGCCGTCACAGCTGTGGAAGGTGGGCGGGCGGTACCGGGTCAGCGGCCGTCACAGCTGTGGAAGGTGGGCGGGGCGGGTCAGCGGTCAGCCGTCACAGCTGTGGAAGGTGGGCGGGCGGTACCGGGTCAGCGGCCGTCACAGCTGTGGAAGGTGGGCGGGCGGTACCGGGTCAGCGGCCGTCACAGCTGTGGAAGGTGGGCGGGCGGTACCGGGTCAGAGGCCGTCACAGCTGTGGAAGGTGGGCGGGCGGTACCGGGTCAGAGGCCGTCACAGCTGTGGAAGGTGGGTGAGCGGTACCGGGTCAGCGGCAATCACAGCTGTGGAAGGTGGGCGGGCGGTACCGGGTCAGAGGCCGTCACAGCTGTGGAAGGTGGGTGGGCGGTACCGGGTCAGCAGCCGTCACAGCCGGAGCACGCCAGTTATCAATGGCCACAACTGGGTACCACTGGTCACTGATAGTCACAATTGGGCCCCACCGGTCACGACTGGGTATCACTTGTCACTAATAGTCACAATTGGGCCCGATCGGTCACTCATGATCACAACAGAACACACGGTCAATGGTGAATACTGATGGCCGCACCTGGGTCACTAATGTTCACACTTGGGCACCGCCGACTACCAATAGTAATACTTGGGTAACACTGATCACCGATGGTCCACAACTGAGTTACACTGGCCACTAATGATCACAACTAGGAGCCGCTGGTTACTGATGGCCCTAACTAGTTACCGCATACCAATAATGGTCATAATTAGGGTGGTCACTGACGGTCACCACCTAAATGAACTTTTGCATTCCTGGCACCAAATCCAGTCGATCAACCTTTCCTCGACAGAGAAATGGCTGGTAGTGGTTGTTCATCGTTTACGAAGCATCTACTGTTGAGCCACGCAGCATCGCCAATCTCTCATACCGACGCGTCGCAGGCGAAGAGTAGCGGCGAGCGGGACCCGAACCCATAACCTTTCCGTTGGGAGACGGTCACCTTACCCATAGACCACTCGCCACCTCCCTGACAGAGCGAAGCTGAGCCCATGCGCCACAGACCCGCAAAGAGCTTGCCGCAAGAGCAAGCACCTCGTCTCATATGTGATCCATAGTTCGGCCGCTATCCGGCGCTTCCCGGGGTCACAGTGGAATCTCCTCCCAAGACTCGGCCGGTGCCAGCAACCGTGACCCACATACGGACGGTGGGATTGAGCATGCTGTCCAGACATCCAGATGCTGCAGCGCCTGACCGGCTGGCCCAGTGCACCTCTAGTCACGTGCCGGCAGCTGTCAGCCCCACAGTCGCCACACAACGGAAACTGCTGCAACTGCCGTCATCACGATCGCGTTCTGTCGACGCGACGACAGCTGGTTTGCATGGCGCCACTCGCCACGCCCACGCACACCAGGCGGCCTCGCGCCACTGGGTGGCTGGCCATTCGAGTCTTGGGGCGCATCGGCCGGGTCTGACCATTTAGCGCCCGTTCCCGCCAATTCACACCGTGATAACTGATAAAATAAAGTCCGTGGCCGCCGCTATATTGGATATTTATCGGTGAGCGTTTGTTATGCGAGCATTCTGCACTGTAAATGTGACCATATAAGTGCTATGCAGAATATATCCAAGGTCTCCTTGTCCTAACTGGCTGAAATTATATCAAAATACATAACCAAAATATGACTCATAATTAAACTCTGTACATATAACATCACGTGTGTCGTCACAGCAGGCCAATCCCTATATAGCAGTACAAATGTTAGAATGCACAAGCTCGAATGTATGGTATTTCCTCCAAATGCATGGTAAGATGATGTAGCCGTACTTAGAAACATAGAACACAAAAGACCAGAACCAAACACATCACATAACTTACCCAGTTATGAAAAATAGCGCTAGCTATTGGCTATTTATGGAAAACTCTCCGACATTACTATTCATTCAACCCGAGCCTGTAGTACTCGGAGGGCATTCTATCATCCGCTGACATATCGTGTCCTTCCAGAACTTCAATCTCATTAGCATCCTCTTCTCCACTCATCTCCTCTTCATCTTCCGAAACTGGTTGTCCGGCCCTCTTTCCCCAGCCAACTCAGATGATACCAGCAGGTGACTGATGTCAGCTGAAATGATGGCCTCTCGGACATCTCGTGACCGCAGTCGTCTTTCAATTTCTTTTCGAGAACCAGCTCTCCTTGTCTTGTACTTGTGTCATGTGCATTCTAACAATTGCGAGATAACTGGGATCGACGAGGGTCTCGTCGTCCGTTTCTCAGTGATTCTGGCTTGCAGAGCAGCCAGAATCACTGGGAAATGGACGACGAGACCCTCGTCGATCCCAGTTATCTCGCTGAATGTAGCTGGGTCTCTGAAGGCACGTCGAACCATGTTCCGTACCCGTACCCGTTAGACGTACCCGAGCCACCCGCACGTGGCTGATCCACAAGAACCAGTCTGTCCCTGAACTGCTGCTGCAATTTCTTCTTCCTTTCGTTCACACGCTTCTTGTTTTCTTCGCCAGAAACCTCCCACACTTTGATCTCCAGGCGGTAAGAAATGTGGAGAAGGCACTCAAAACATCGAATCCAGGCATGCATAGTTGAGAGCTGGCATGTACCTTCGCGGGCAGGTCTGGCCGCGACAGCAGACAGATCATTCATCTGACGAGGTGTGCACCAACAGATGGTGCATGCCACGCTGCTGCCGGTGTTGGTCAGAGCGTTTGCCACCTTGCCGTCATTCATGGTGAGTTGAAGATTGTACGCTACTCTGAGGCTGGTACCATCTGTTGCGGAAACGTAGGTAGGCCTCAGTACACGTATCTCGAATTCAACATTGTCTCGTTCTTTCCGGGAGGCCTCTGCTGTCTCGCGCTTGTACTGGGTCTGCAACGGCCGGCAGAAGCAGGTTGAAGACGGCGTTGGGTTGGTCCAGATGCAAGTGCCACCCACCGTCAGTTGCAAAAACACCAGAGTAGTACAGAACATATTTTGTTGCACAGCTTCATCGCCGATTCCCATCTGTTGGCATACCCTGTGGCCCCGTCAAAACCCCATTTGATGTGCAGCATGGCCGAAGTCTTGGTGCTGGATGACGTCGACGGTTGGTCGGCAGGTAATCCTGAGTCGGTTCGGATGACAGACGGCATACATGCCACCAGCCGCTGCGTCGTATGTTCCAGGAGAGCCTGCAGAGTCACCTCGGCTGACGTCTTGGTGAATTGCATGCTGCTAACCATCGGATAGCACTCTATCTTGGCCTCATGCACCTTTCCATAAGCGGGCAGGATGTCTGTCTTCGCCGCAACATTCGTCACTCGGCAGACCATACGATAGCCGTCTACAGACAAGTCAGCTGGCACATTGCCAACGCTCGTTCTCCTGACACGTACTCGGGTTAGCTAACTGCAGAGCTTCTGAGAGCCCGGCGAATCTTGCTGGGTCGATTCGGCGATGACCCCACCTGTCGCAACACGAAAGCTGCGTCCTTCATGCTCTCAGCACGATAACTTTTCCTGGCAACCTCCACGAGCTGCAGAGAACTGTGCTGCTGAATAACTCTTGAGGATGTCCGACGCTGAGAACGGGCGCTGAGGTGATCGTAGATTCTAGTTGGTCGCCCTCGCGCTCTCTTCACGGTCTCGTCATCAAGGCGGGTCTTGGCTTCATCATCACTCACGACGTGGTCACCAAGCTCCAGGAACACGGAGAACACCTGGTCTTCCGAAAGATAAGTCGCAAACTGACCTCCGAATTTGCCCTGGGCTCGCATACACTTAACTCACTGTTCTTGGCGGTCAAGTCGGTCGCCTTTCTCATTTCCACACTCGACGACTCACTTGGAAGCTATACCTGAGGGATTTTTTCCATGATCAACTGCAAACTATAATTAAACACATGAGCATAATAGTCTCCACGCCCAAATGTTTTTGCACTGGTTAACAAGTCCACTAATTCCTCTGCTGACGCGCACCTCCATCTTCACTGTACGCAAAATCCAATCACAGTGGCCCGACTCTTACAGACAAGGACAGCTTCCCTGCCACAGGAGACGTAAGTGCCCTATCTCGACTCAGTCGCCTCGTCAGCTAGGGGAGTTGTTTGGCATAGCGACCGCTGGATCAGGTTCTCCTATCAAAACACCCCACTAGCCGGCGCCTCACGGCGTCCGACTCGGGCTTTCCCGTGCCAGCTGAGCTGCCCAACGCACCATACCGCGGCCTGTCGGGATATAATTGATCACTGCCGGTGTTAGAGTAGATAGGTGCAGCTGAAAATTGCAGCACATATAGTCAAAGGATCGCCGATTTCATTGGGATTGGTCGGGGACCAGACCACACCTGGACAGTGTCCCCAGCCGGGGGACCGGACGCCTGTCGGCGGGTATCCACCTGGTCGTGCTGCGGTTCCACACAGGCCAACTGACAGATCCAACAAAGTCCAGCGGGGACAACGCCGGAGCCTCGAGGCCAGTCCACCCTACCAGACCATATAAACACTACAACACAAACACCAACGGAGCCTTTCAGGCGACCGGGCCGCTTCATGCTCATGAAGTGCCGCGTCACCCTTACAGACTGGATCCGTAAACCGGTTGTCAGCCGATCAACAAACCGAGTAGCCATTTGAACCAGGAGAGTGCTATGGAAACGCAGCCAGCCGTAAACAGCCACGTTGGTGGCTTATTGTTTGTTTATTGGATGGTTCACGACGCACTTTATGCACATTCAGGACTAATGGCGCCGCCCATACTGTTTCGCCGGTGGGCCGTGGGATTGGGAAATGTCCCGAGCGGCACTAGTGTCGAACCCGGGACCTTTGGCGCGCAGAGCCCAACACATTAACCACTTGGCTATCCCGGCCCCAAGTTGGCGGCTTAAAATAACAAAGCGTACAAGGATCAGCGGCAAACGCGTGAAAAGAATCACGGACCTGAGTAACGGTGAGCGGCTAGTTTGTGGAGGGACTGGGTGGACTAGAGGTGGATTGGACTAGATACGGAGTGGACTAGAGCCGGAGTGGACTGGGGACGAAGTCGGTTAGCATTAAGTGCGCCGGGGTCAGAGCCAGCGGCCTGATCCTGGCAGTTCAGCCGACGTGGCAGTTCAGCCGACTTCCGGGGACAACCGTGCCACCCATTTCCAGCCGAGCTTTTCTAACGACCCCGCCCACACGAACCACCACTCAGCCAACCCTCCCCCACAGCCCTGGTCACCAGTCCCGGGGAACAGCAGAGTGTGGACGAGCACACGAGCGCCGATACAACGCCAGAGACTACCGTGTGGCCGCTGAACAGTCGAGCCCGCCGCGTAAGTTGGCTGAGCACACTGCAGTCGGCGCCCAGACCCCGGCTGGTCAATAGTTGATAATCGTGTGGTTCCCTGACCTGAACGAACTGACGACCACCCGATCACCCTTGGCGATAGAGTCCTGTCCTACACTGAACTCAAAATACTTCCAGACTTTGACACATAATTCGACGTTTGGTAGCGAGCTTCATGCCGAATATCTATGAGCAACTGTATACCAATCACTCAGGAACGAACGTCGATCGCCCACCGAGCTACGCCACGCTTATCACTAGCTGGGGAGAAAAAGACGGCGAGTAACACCCCGTCCCAACCTCTGCCGGAGAGCAAGCAACACCCTGTCCCAACGTCGGTCGAGACGGCGAGTAACACCCCGTCCCAACCTCCGCCGGACAGCAAGCAACACCCTGTCCCAACGTCGGTCGAGACGACGAGTAACACCCTGTCCCAACCTCTGCCGGACAGCAAGCAACACCCCGTCCCGACCTCTGCCGGACAGCAAGCAACACCCCGTCCCAACGTCGGTCGAGACGGCCAGTAACACGCCGTCCCAACAGCCTCGGTCGAGGAGACGACTACTCACTGAGCTCGAAGACGACGTTGTTGACCAGGTCCTTTTCGCGGCCCTCTGCCGTCTCCGTGCTCTCGGTGATGGTCTGCAGTTCAGTGCGCAGCTCCACGTTCTCCTTCTCCAGCTGAGAGGTGCGCGACTGCAGCAGCTCCAGCGACAGGTGACGCATGCCGGACGGCGTGCCTGCGCAGACAGCCAGAGTGGCACGTGACAGAGACACGTACTCGTAACTGCACACCTCCATTGCAAACTCATAATACTCGTGGATAATACTTTTCGTCATAATCATTAACACTCCTACGTCCGGCGGTCCGCACCAACTTCGCATGTCCGGGGGGCAGATGTCTGCCCCCTATGATCTCTAGAACTATGCTAGCTAGCGACAAACGGAAAACGGCGTTTGATAGTTGGTGACAGGCTCTATCGAAAGTGCTCTGGTCATGTTTCGCTCAGGTCAATATTCAGATCACTGGGCCATCATGGGTAAAATTCGACCAGGTCGGGTATGACGGATATTGACACATATCTCAGGACCTGTAACAAATAGAAACAAACAGCGAACGCTATTCGACAGTTCTTGAAATGTGCTATCGACAATAGGCGGTGTGATTTAAGGTCAGGTCAACCGAAACTATGACCTCGGGTCAAGGTCATGAAGTAGCCTAGTGAGGGAATGTAATGTATCAATCGACACGTCTTGGCGATACAAGCACAATGACGGTAATTTCAGCCTTCTAGCTCAATGCAGTGCGATAAAATAGGCAAAAATGTGTAGTGTTCTCAGGTGACCTCAGACGACCTTGAGGTCATTGAGCAAAAATGTCAGCGGCAACAATGAGTATAGCTTCCAACTACATGCCACAACGTTGTGAAATAATTCCTAGAGCAAATATATAACAAGGAAACATTTGTATATTTTACCATAGCCCTATAATGGGGAAGCCATGGCCGCGACCCGACCTAAGGTCAACGCTATGAAGAACCCGATATACATCTTATGGTCCCTGATGAGATCAGGACGTGTTATAAGTTTGAAATCAATCGCCCAACTATTGTGGAAGTTATGCCACCTAGATATACGAGTGTAATCGGGTTTCTTCGCCTGACCCGTGACCAGACCTAAGATCGCCTGACCTGGTGACCTGACCTAAGATGACCCAGGGTTAAAAATGTATGAAGATATGCGGAAACGACTAATGAGCAACCATGCGAGGTGTGGCCTTGCTAACTCGATTAGTATGGCGGCAAATTAGGAAAAACCGCAGGGTGGCAGATATCTGCTCTCTCCCGGACGTGCGCGGGTTAACAAACGAGTGGGAAAATTGAACAAAAGGTCTTGACATTCCACAAGGACAGCATAACACACCTTCTCACAGGAAGAAAGCATATTTTACGGTGGATAATTTGCTTTGGTTCTGACTTTAGCGTGGGAAGGGGTGGCATATATTCGGCAGTAACACCGAAAGGTTCGTGATACAATATCAGTGCACTCCAGTTCTGGTTTTTTTTAAAGTGTAATGTTACTAGGTATCACAGCACTAATCGCTTTAAACAACCAAATTGCGTATTTACAACCACACAGCAATAAATCAAACTCGTACGTCATGGTAGGCTAGCTTGGAAACTGGCACAGATACCATATGTTACCTGACGTGTTCAGAGAAAACTTGGCTATTTTACGACGCACTTAGCAGCTCGGATTCGAATAGTCATCCCGACATTCCACGCGAGATGTCACGACAGGGCTCCACTTTACAAGATTGACAGCAAAGGGAGCATCGCGGGATCACAGTCATGAGCGGTACTCTGTTGGCCCAGCACTTCCCGAGCCCTACAACGGTGTCCACGGCGAGGATTCGAAGAAAGCGATCCGTTGCTGCGAGGCAAGCAGGACACCACAGGGTTCCTCCACACACAAGAAGAACACCGATGTTGTACGCCCCAGGCGTATAACAGTGTATCGCATAACATGGCGGAATATAGCAATGCTCCATCACTGGCTATCGGGGCGACCTGTCAGCAGTCTGCTACATGACTACCAGTACGCACCTTCCGAGCGGTGACACGCAGCGCCATACGGGACGAGGTAGACAACGGAGGAAAAACAGTCAACCGTTTCATATCGATTCGTACACAACACGGACTTGAAGAACAACAAGCAAACACACGAACAAACAAACAAGCAAGCAAGCAAACAAACAAAAAACACTCGCACGCCATGGTGGCCTGGGTTGCAAGCCTGTACAGAGACGGGACATTATATCACAAATGAACAAAGTATCCACCGGGAATATGCCCATTAACATCACATAGCAAGGTGTAATGCCGACTCTGTGGACAGACTGGGCGGCTTTTTTCGACAACAGAGGCCAACTGGAGAGTGCGCTTCACCACGCCCACCACCTTCGCCTCACCACGCCCACCACCTTCCGACACAAACCGTCCATCACAGCTGGCTACGTGGCATCAATGTCGCGCGAGTCGTGGCGTCTACGGTCACCGAAATAGAGGAACGACGGCGAAATAGAGAAGCAATGGCACCGCATCCGCGGCCAGTCGCAAGACACCCGGAGACAGCCGGCTCACGTCCCGGCAGATCGGCTTCCACACATCAGGTCACCTTCAGTTCACACAGGACCTGGCTATCCAAGGGGATAGTGACCCATACGTTCACAATCACACGCTGGCCTCCTCACACCAGGTCACTTTCAGTCCTCACAAGACATATACCAGAGGACAGTGACCCTCACTCTCACATTTCGCCCTCCCTCTACATCAGGTCACTTTCAGTCCCGACAGGACCCACACCAGTGGATAGTGTCCCGCACCTCCACACCACATCAGGTCACCCTCAGTCCCGACAGGACCCACACCAGCGGATAGTATCCCGCACCTCCACACCACATCAGGTCACCTTCGGTCCCGACAGGACCCACACCAGTGGATAGTATCCCGCACCTCCACACCACATCAGGTCACCTTCGGTCCCGACAGGACCCACACCAGTGGATAGTGTCCCGTACCTCCACACCACATCAGGTCACCCTCAGTCCCGACAGGACCCACACCAGTGGATAGTATCCCGCACCTCCACACCACATCAGGTCACCTTCAGTCCCGACAGGACCCACACCAGTGGATAGTATCCCGCACCTCCACACCACATCAGGTCACCTTCGTTCCCGACAGGACCCACTCCAGTGGATAGTGTCCCACACCTCCACACCACATCAGGTCACCTTCGGCCCCGACAGGACCCACACCAGTGGATAGTATCCCGCACCTCCACACCACATCAGGTCACCTTCGTTCCCGACAGGACCCACTCCAGTGGATAGTGTCCCACACCTCCACACCACATCAGGTCACCTTCGGCCCCGACAGGACCCACACCAGTGGATAGTGTCCCACACCTCCACACCACATCAGGTCACCTTCGGTCCCGACAGGACTCACACCAGTGGATAGTATCCCGCACCGCCACACCACATCAGGTCACCTTCGTTCCCGACAGGACCCACACCAGTGGATAGTGTCCCGCACCTCCACACCACATCAGGTCACCTTCGGTCCCGACAGGACCCACTCCAGTAGATAGTGTCCCGCACCTCCACACCACATCAGGTCACCTTCGGTCCCGACAGGACCCACACCAGTGGATAGCGTCCTTTGTTTGTTTATTGGTTGGTTCACGACATACTTTATGCACATTCACGGCTAATGGTGCCGCCCACACTGTTTCGCCGGTGGGCATCGGGATTGGGAAATGTCCTGAGTGGCGCCAGAGTCGAACCCGGGACCTTTGGTACCCGTAGCCCGACACCTTAACCACTCGGCCATCCCCGCCCCAGTGGATGGTGACCCGCACCTCCACACCACATCAGGTCACCTTCAGTCCCGACAGGACCCACACCAGTGGATAGTATCCCGCACCGCCACACCACATCAGGTCACCTTCAGCCAGTGCAGACTCAAGGCGAGATCGTGACCGCCAGTCATATCAACATGTCGCTTTCACTAGGCGGCAACGACACCGTTACGCCTCATCGGCTCAGACGCGCCGGCGGGCCCGCAGTTGAGCGGCGCTGGAGACTGCAGCGACGGAGATACGTCTCGGGTACAGGGCTGGATTTTCCCTCGTTCACCTTGTATGTCGAGAGGAAATTGCGTCGGTAATCGAACGCCTAGACAATATTTATTTATTTATTTATTTCACGATACATACCCTTCACGTGCAGTGGCTATTATGCACAGTCTGGGACTTTCACATATATTTGTCTTCCCATCAGACTGCGTGTCTGCTGAATCACAATATCAGCTTGCACATTCCAGTGAAGCTTAAGCACTTATCACATAGTACTTCATTGTGAAACAGCACCATTTGACTTCGAAATGAGAATAATGAAAGCAAAATTGTCTCGAGAGGATCATGTTCTGTATGGCAAAAATATACAACCCATTTTTCTAACCCTGTTTATATACATAACTGACGTTCCAGGGATAGGGAGAGCCAACTCTCCAGGCGTGAGACTCGCCTTTTTGGGGTGGGGGTGGCGTAGGGGTGGGAGGTGGGATGTGGGGGGGGGGGGAGAAGGCCACTGGATGAATTTATTGCTACCAATTCATCTGTTCTGCCTCAGCACTGCAAGTTGAGAATCAGGGGTGTGAGAGTATACAAATTCACCAGTTAGTATGTATATATATTTATCCCTAGGTAAATACTAACTAAATTAAACTAATATACTGTATTATCCTAATATGCCGATAATACTATATGTAACTCTAGATCTACATAAATACCAACGGCAAGTTGGCACAGTCTCACCCCTCAGTCTCTGAATGTCACTGTTAAATTTCAGAAAACATATTTGACCGACGTCAAAGCTGGGTAATTAAGCAAACAATCTTCCGGTATCTCCACAGTTTTAGGTGCACCTACGTACATAAAAATCGACACATCCACTTTTGTTGCCGGACTTCCATGGGTGGGGACATAGATAACACTCATGGGTGGAGACAAGTGGACGAGATCATCGACGGCGACAACAACGGGATCTCGACTCCAATGCATCCCTTCAGCACAGCCTCGCACAGGTCCAAAACATGTGCGACCAAATGAAGCAACATGCTTCGGGCGCAACCACGACAAGAGCACGCGTCGGCCTGCCAACAGCTGGGGGTAGCTTTTCTCACGGCTTTCTCCAATGCCGCTCACTACACGTCGGTCGTTCGACGATGCAGCTCGTCTCCGCCACGTCGCCGACACTCGCCTCAATAAGCCCCACCTCGTCGTAAAAAGCCGCTTGACCGACATTAGTAAGTGTGGCTATGTCTCCGGTAAAAGCTAGACGGCTCAACTTGGCGGTCCGAAACTGTCGTGAAAAACATCCGGGAGATGTTTCCCCACCCAGCCCCGCCTTCGTCACCTTTACAGCACACACATTGGTATGTCAGTTTTTCCTAACGTAAATGTATATTCGTTTTAGACTTGCTCGCACAACCCGCTCGTTTTGAAGGCGGCGCAAATGACCTCTATGGCTCGGCACGCCCCTGGATTGTCCCCCCGTCATGCATCGTCCTCTGTGTGGTTGAGTGCTTTGAAGGTGGAAAATCCGGCGTGTCGTCATCACGTACCGGCCTCGGAGCCGGACTCCTCGCAGTCATTGCTGTAGATGTGTAGCAGTTCAGTTTTGAGCTGGAGGTCATGCCTCAGTTGAGTGATGTTGTCATTGGCCGTCTGCAGTTCACCCTCCAGATGCGTGAGACGCTCCTCAACCTGCGGATACAGATCAGGTCACGCCATGTCAAACCGATCAGCATCAGCCATAATATGGCGGGAGGAGAAACACAGTGCTGGCTGTATGTTTTAAAATTAAAATAGCCAAATGAATATTAAGCGTTCATAAGAGATTAGGAAGATTAAACGAGATCAGTATATACCACAACTCAAGCATAATACCGTCCAGGTGCCCTGTAAAATGTAAGAGGCATTGTAGATCCCTCGAAACAGAGTACAACACGTAAAACTTCGCAAGACTATATTTTAAGATAGAAACAGAATACCCACAAGAAATACTGCTGCTGTGATACAGTTATAAGCCATGCACTACACGCCATGAATGCCGAAAAATTCGCGGCAAGAGCACAAATTTGACAAAAACCGAACAATGACAACCCAACGAGTGCAACATTGCCACGAAACCCAACAATGACACTACAGTGCAACCTTTGCACAAAACCGAACAATGACACTTCAACACATCCTTGGCACACAGCCCAACAATGACTCTGCAACGCAACCTTGGCATAAACCTCAACAATGACTCTACAGGGCAACCTTGGCACAAATAAAAAAAACTGCACCACAACGAAACCTTGGCATACAACCAAGTAACGGAATCATAGCGCAATTTTGGTACAAAACACAGCATCGGCACTGCCACGCAGAATTGGCACCAAACCGAACAACGGCACCACATCGCACCGACACCGCCTTCACAGCTTTCTGACCCACACGCTACCACGGAGAGTCGGGTGGTTCGGACTAAAGTGCAGCACATTCGCAGCACAATACATGACCGACACGGTAACGTTAGCCCAGCAGCCGGCGACCTGGCCGCTTCACGGCCGTGCTGTATGCTCCCGGATGGCAACAGCACCACCCGACGGCCGGGCTCACCAGCGGCAGTGTCGACCGTCAATCGCCCACCTGTCCATGACCGGGGCGAGGTGGCGGCCGGGGAGAGGTGGCGGCCGGGGAGGGGTGGCGGCCGGGGAGAGGTGGCGGCCGGGGAGAGGTGGCGGCCGGGGAGAGGTGGTGGCCGGGGATAGGTGGCGGCCGGGGGAGGGGTGTTGGCCGGGGAGGGTGGCGGCCGGGGAGGGGTGGCGGCCGGGGAGGGGTGGCGGCCGGGGAGGGGTGGCGGCCGGGGAGGGGTGGCGGCCGGGGAGGGGTGGCGGCCGGGGAGGGGTGGCGGCCGGGGAGGGGTGGCGGCCGGGGGAGGGTGGCGGCCGGGGAGGGGTGGCGGCCGGGGAGGTTGTTGCCGGGGAGAGGTGGTGGCCGGGGAGAGGTGGTGGCCGGGGAGAGGTGGTGGCCGGGGATAGGTGGCGGTCGGGGAGACGTGGCGGCCGGGGAGACGTGGCGGTCGGGGAGAGGTGGCGGTCGGGGAGAGGTGGCGGCCGGGGAGAGGTGGTGGCCGGGGAGAGGTGGTGGCCGGGGATAGGTGGCGGCCGGGGATAGGTGGCGGCCGGGGAGGGGTGGCGGCCGGGGATAGGTGGCGGCCGGGGATAGGTGGCGGCCGGGGAGGGGTGGCGGCCGGGGAGGGGTGGCGGCCGGGGAGAGGTGGCGGCCGGGGAGAGGTGGCGGCCGGGGATAGGTGGTGGCCGGGGATAGGTGGCGGCCGGGGAGGGGTGGCGGCCGGGGAGAGGTGGCGGCCGGGGAGAGGTGGCGGCCGGGGAGAGGTGGCGGCCGGGGAGGGGTGGCGGCCGGGGAGAGGTGGCGGCCGGGGAGGGGTGGCGGCCGGGGAGGGGTGGCGGCCGGGGAGGGGTGGCGGCCGGGGAGAGGTTGTTGCCGGGGAGAGGTGGCGGCCGGGGAGGGTGGCGGCCGGGGAGGGGTGGTGGCCGGGGAGGGTGGTGGCCGGGGAGAGGTGGCGGCCGGGGAGGGGTGGCGGTCGGGGAGGGGTGGCGGTCGGGGAGGGGTGGCGGTCGGGGAGGGGTGGCGGTCGGGGAGAGGTGGCGGTCGGGGAGAGGTGGCGGTCGGGGCGAGGTGGCGGTCGGGGGCGAGGTGGCGGCCGGGGGAGAGGTGGCGGCCGGGGAGAGGTGGCGGCCGGGGGAGGGGTGGCGGCCGGGGAGGGATGGTGGCCGGGGAGAGGTGGCGGTCGGGGAGAGGTGGCGGCCGGGGAGGGGTGGCGGTCGGGGAGAGGTGGCGGTCGGGGAGAGGTGGCGGCCGGGGAGAGGTGGCGGCCGGGGAGAGGTGGCGGCCGGGGAGAGGTGGCGGCCGGGGAGAGGTGGCGGCCGGGGAGAGGTGGCGGCCGGGGAGAGGTGGCGGCCGGGGAGAGGTGGCGGTCGGGGAGAGGTGGCGGCCGGGGAGGGGTGGTGGCCGGGGAGGGGTGGCGGTCGGGGAGGGGTGGCGGTCGGGGAGAGGTGGCGGCCGGGGGAGGGGTGGCGGTCGGAGAGAGGTGGCGGTCGGGGAGAGGTGGCGGTCGGGGAGAGGTGGCGGCCGGGAGGGGTGGCGGTCGGGGAGAGGTGGCGGTCGGGGAGAGGTGGCGGCCGGGGAGAGGTGGCGGCCGGGGAGAGGTGGCGGCCGGGGAGAGGTGGCGGTCGGGGATAGGTGGCGGTCGGGGAGAGGTGGCGGCCGGGGAGGGTGGCGGCGGAGAGGTGGCGGTCGAGCCGGGGAGAGGTGGCGGCCGGGAGAGGTGCGGTCGGGGAGGCGGTCGGGGAGAGGTGGCGGCTGCAGCTCAGCCAGCCGCATAATTCCTCAACATGCCGCCAGACACCACACCGCGCCGGGTCCTGGGCCGGCGCGGCACGCCAAGACCATCACACATGCAGTCACCAGCGGATCTTTTGTGTGACGCCCCCCAACACCCTCTTGACTGAAGTTCCCGAACGCCGAGTTGGGGGACCCCCCCCCCCTCTTTTTGGGGGGGCCCAAACAGCCGGGTGTTTTTCCCCCCCGCGCCATCTTTGTTCAGGGGTGCTACAGGAGCCCGAGTCTCTCGTCGACCAGAGCTACATTGTCACGGGGTGCTACAGACGCACGAGTCTCTCGTCGACCAGAGCTACATTGTCACGGGGTGCTACAGACCCCCGAGTCTCTCGTCGACCAGAGCTACATTGTCACGGGGTGCTACAGACGCACGAGTCTCTCGTCGACCAGAGCTACATTGTCACAGGGCGATAGTTAGTTAGTTATTGGGGTTTAGGGGCGCATCGACTGCAGAGGTCATGCAGCGCCCATAACAGCGTCAGTCATATCAAGTTTTTAAAGGCGAAACTGACGAAGGGTACTAGATGCGACACATAATCCATTGCCATGACGTACATCCCATCCATCATGGTTTTACAACATATATGTCATCGCATTAATGGGGCGTATATACCACAGAAAACCTAACCTCTGAGAGGAAACGGAATAACTGTCCCGATTGTATAAACGGGGATTCATCCCCCAATACTTCCCGTAGCGATAGTATAGTGCGACCGAAGTGGCGTCTCCGCGCATGTGCAAGTCTGGGGCACGCAACCAATATGTGTTGTACTGATAGGAAAGCATGACACCTCTGACATAATGGCCTTTCGTCACCGCTAAGAAGGTAACTGTGAGTGTCGAATGTGTGGCCTATTCGTAAGCGACACAGCACCACCTCGTTGCGTCTGATGTTATGTGATGATGATGGCCACTCACCGAGACGATGTTTGACTCTCTTCAACTTATTATGAGTCATGCACTCCCAGCTGGCTTCCCATTTCTTTATAACCGAACTCTTAATGTCTGGGAAAAAGTCCCTCGCAGGGAGAGGTAGACGTCGAGTGCGTGGACATTCAGCGCCGCGCTTCGCTGCGACATCCGCAGCCTCATTTCCGACGATTCCCACGTGGCTTGGGAGCCAACAGAATACTACTTTCTTACCTATAGTGTTGAGCAACGTGAGCCTAGATAAAATGTCTTGTGCTACTGGGTTTTGTGGATAAAACCCTTTGAGCGCCAATAGGCTGCTGAGCGAGTCGCTGTATATCGCATGTAGTGTAGCATGCCCAACCTCAATAAAACACAGAGCTTTATTGATTGCAACCAACTCTGAGGTGTAGACTGATGCATTTGCTGGAAGCGAAAACGTTCGAGTTGCATTGTCTGTCACAAAGGCACTGCCAACACCGGTGCCCGTTTTAGAACCATCCGTATACGTCGACGTGTGGTCTCCGTATGACGTAATCAGTTCCAGTGCTCTGGATTTGAGTTCTGCAGGAACGACATCACCTTTTCTCGTGCATGCCAGCGATAAATCAATATCTGGGGCGACCAGTCTCCAGGGAGGAGTTTTTAAAGTATCCAGACGCACTACTCCACTCAAGCGTATGCCACTGTTCTCGAACAGGGCGCGGATCCTAACACAGAAAGGAACAGATGTTCCCCGGCGCATCCCCCTGAACAGAGCAAGGATACGTCGGGAAAACACGGACCGATATGTGGGGTGTTCGGGAAACTGGCGCAGCTTGCATGCATAGCGCATCCCAAGTAATTCGCGACGCATAGCAAGACTAGGCTCGTTGGCTTCTGCTAAAAGACTCACTGCTGGTGACGTACGAAAAGCACCGGTAACAATACGTAGCGAAGTGTGGTGAATGGTGTCTAGCGTTCGCTTCACTGTTGCACACGCACCGTCATACACAAAACACGCATAGTCGAGCTTAGACCGGATTAAAGATCGGTATAAAAGCAGCAATGTGGGCCTATCGGCACCATATGAGGTACGTGAAACCACCTTAAGAATATTCAGAGTTTTAAAACACTTGTCACGAAGCATTTTAAAGTGGTCCCGATATGTTAAGCGAGAGTCGAGGAGAACACCAAGGAATCTAACCACCGGTCTCGTAGGGATCTGCGACCGATACAGCCTGACTTCTATGTTTCGACAGCCTTGACGCCGACAGAAATGAGTGGCCACAGTCTTGCATGTTGAAAATCGGAAACCACTCATGTTTGCCCATCGCTCCAGGCGGGAGACAGCAAGTTGTAGCTGCCTTTGCATGGCCGGTGCTGAGGTGCTCGACGTCCAAATAGCGAAGTCGTCGGCAAAAAGCGAGCTACAGATAGACGGCGGCAACGCACTGCCGATGTCATTGATCAAGAGGGCAAACAGAGGCACGCTAAGCACGCCGCCCTGCGGAACCCCATTCACCTGCCGGAACCATTCTGAAAAATGGTTGCCGATGCGGACTCGAAACCGACGATCTTTTAAGTAGTTTTGGAGAAAGAGAGCAAGCGGGCCACGGAGGCCGCATTCATGTATTTTTAGAAGTATGCCATAACGCCATGCCGTATCGAACGCGCCCTCAATGTCAAAAAACACAGCTCCAACATGTCGTTTCTTTATAAAAGCAGCACGTATGGCAGTGTCGAGGGTAATAAGATGGTCTATCGTACCGCGATTCTTCCTAAAAGCACACTGCGAATTTGCTAGAATCTTTCTGTCTTCCAAGTACCATGACAGGCGAACATTAACCATTTTCTCCATTAGTTTACATAGTGAGGATGTCAGCGAAATCGGGCGATAGTGGAGTGGATCATGCCCATCCTTGCCTGGTTTGAGAAGAGGAACTATAGTTGCCTCTCTCCAGGCTTCCGGAAAATTACCTCTTTTCCACAGTAAATTGAACACCGATAACAAAGCGACTTGAGCGCATGGAGGTAAATGACGCAACATTTCGTTGTGAATTTTATCGGGACCTTCCGACACATCCCGTAATGAAAGTACTGCCGAGGTTAGCTCTGCATTCGTGAATGGGTCGTTATAGACCAGCCGTTTTGATGTGGAGAAGTCCAGCCTTACTTTCTCGCTCTGGGAGCGATGACGCTGGAAATCTGGGTGCTCATTTCCGGACCTGCTGCGTTTGTATAACGCGCGGCCAAGTTCCCTCGCTACTTCACCTGGATGCATAATGCGGCGTCCTGCAACTTGTAGGACAGGTAGCGGAGCGGAGCAGAATTTTCCGGATATGCGCTTTATGCGCGACCACACCTCCGTTGAGGGTGTGGATGAGCTGAGGCCCCCGACGTACTTCTGCCAGGATTTTCGTTTCGCCTCCTTCACGGTTCTACGAGCATGAGCTCTGGCTTTCATGAAGGCGATCATGTTGGCCGTTGAGCTTTCGCGGTCAAAAACTCTGAAGGCTCGCTTCCGGGCACGGATCACGTCCCGGCACTCCGGGGTCCACCATGGAACTGGGGCACGACGGGGGTTCCCAGAGGTCATTGGGACACACGTAGTAGCTGCCTCGAGGACTGCCGCT
Source organism: Imbricaverruca yamaguchii (assembly GCA_034440575.1). Lineage (NCBI taxonomy): Eukaryota > Metazoa > Arthropoda > Thecostraca > Neoverrucidae > Imbricaverruca > Imbricaverruca yamaguchii. The sequence continues at coordinate 1,095,992 of JAOTOL010001531.1, read as the reverse complement.
GTAAAGGTAGCCACTGAAGGTGGAATGTCATTTTCAGAAGTAAACCTTTCCTCAATTCTGGCCTCAAATTCCCCCCAGTCTGCTTTTCGGAGGTTCCACCTCCGAGGCCTCATGCCGAGGACAACTCCAGTGCGGTAGTCCAACCACACAGGGAAGTGATCGCTTCCTAGCGGATCGTTGTCGACAGACCAGGTAAAATGCTCAGCTAGTTTCGGGGAACAGAGGCTCAAATCTAAAACCGATGTGCTCCCGCTCGGTGTAGTAAAATGAGTGGGCGAGCCTGTATTTAAAAGGAATAGCGATTCGGCGTGGATAAAACGTTCCAGGAGTCTTCCGCGAACATTAGTCGAGTCACAGCCCCATGCCGTATGATGACAGTTAAAATCCCCCAGGAGCAAGACTGGCGAAGGGAGCTCCGACATCAAACGCCTAAGCTCTGCAGAGGGGAGAGGAAGCCCAGGTGGCAAGTACAACGAACAAATGGTTACAGGGCAATCACTAAACATCACACGGGCAGCAACTGCCTGGAGCGATGTGCACAGCGTGACCTGATGCGCGGGTACGCTATGGTGCACCGCCAGCATGGTTCCGCCATGTGCTACTGTGGAAGTCGGTATGTCTTTGCGGAAGACTGAATAGCCATTCAACGAGCAGTACGATCCGGGGGACAGTTTCGTTTCTTGTAGGCAGACAACGGCGGGTTTTCGTTGAGATAAAACGACCTGAAGATCGGTAAGATTGGCTCTAAAACCACGCATGTTCCACTGTAAAATGGACCGAGGCTGAACCATTTAAAACGAGTTAAAGTAGGTATGTAGAAATATCACAGTTACTATCATCACCGAACAATCGCATAAACCCATGGGTCCACTGTAAAAGCAATGAGTGCATGGGTTGACAGCGTGAAGCGTGTGTGAAATATGTTGTGTATATTTTAAAAAGGGGGTAAAATAGGTCATTTCACGACTAACTTAGCGGAGCCCACGAATTAGTCGGTGCGTCAGAGGGCACACCTGCACTCGGTCCGCGGGACTGGGTCCTAGAGCGGGACCTCGGCGATCCTTGGTCCGGTGGAGAGCCAGACGTCGGCAGGCCCCGCTTCTGGGAACCCAGTCGGGGTGGGGGGTGGGGGTGGGGGAGGGCCCATGCTGTAGGAAGCCGGTCCCTCCACTCGCCGCCTTGCCGACGGGGTGGCCGGCCTTTGGGGTGGAACCTTGTCAGCGCCTTGGCGGCTCCTCGCTCGGGCCTTCCCCATGTCAATGGGCCGCGCTCGCTTCGCTTCACGAGCTCGCCTTTCGGCTTCTTGATGAGTGAGCCTAGCATCGGATATTTGAAAAGGTCGGTCTGTACTACGAGACGGCGATGGAGGTGCAGAAGTAGAGGTTGAAAGGGAGGGCGAGGTCTGACTCGGAGGAAGCGCGGAGGGTTCAGGGAGGGAGGAGGTGGAAAGGAGGGATTTGGAGGTGGTGGCGGTACATGAAGGAGGTGAAGGGGGATTGGAGGAAGGAGGAGGCGGAGGATTCATGGTGGGTGGGTAGGGGCTGGGCTTGTGTGGAGGAGATCGAACGGGTCTCTTTGACAGGTGGACCTGTGTCCATTCCCCATCTCTAGATGTTGTTTTGGGTGAGGTCTCGGACGGCTCGTTGGCGGCCCCACTGGTGGTGGGTGGGGCTATGGTTTCCTCCGCAACGCTTTGGATTGGCCGCCCCTGCCTCACCGGAGACGCAAGAGGAGCGCCAAAGGCTCGAAGGAGGGCAGTCAACTGAACGATGAGATCAGAAACATTTTCGGGCTGTATGTGTTGCGGAGGTGTCAGACTATGGACTGGTGTATTTTTCAATTTCGAAGCGTAAGACGCTTTGGGATGTGATCGGCCATATAAGTCTCTTGCTTCCCGAAATGTTATTTTTTGTGTGTGCTTGATCGCTATGATTTCTTTTTCCCTCAGGTAGGACGGGCAAGTTCGGTCAGAAGATGTGTGGTGGCTTCGTCCTTTCTCACAGTTCACACACTGGGGGGTCGAGGAAGTGCAGTGCTCGAAAGTGTGGTCATTCGAGGCACACTTACCACATGCTGGGCGATTTCTGCAAAATTGAGTCGTATGCCCATATCTCTGGCACCTAAAACAGCGCATTGGGTTGGGGAGGAAGAGACGCACCTTCACACGCACGTACCCCACACGTATTTCTGATGGTATGTCTGTTCTGTTAAAAGTCAAAATTATGTTATTTGTCGGGACTGTGTCCGCACCTCTTCTCACCATCATCCTTCTCGCTTCCGTGACTCCAAACTCGGACAATCCATCAACTATCTCGTCCTCAGGTACGCCGCTCAGGTCATAGCAGTTTATTATTCCTCGAGACGTGTTCTTTGTTCGATGGGGTTCTACTTTTATTGCAATACTCTCATCCACTCTCGTGTCACCTCTCCGCACACTGTACACGAACTCAGATAACCTCAGGGCAATCTCTGCCTCCTTGGCCACCACAAACTCCACCTCCAAAGCACCATCCTTCAACCTCTCACATCTAGCAATGTTTCCAAATCTGTCGCATCCGTTACGTCGTTGAAATGGAGATAAAGATGCAAGACTCATCGTAAGTCCTCTGAAAATGAGGACCCGAGGTGTTGGGGGAACGTTCGCGCTGTCTGTGTTGGGGGAGCCCCCACCCACGACGGGTGGGGGGCAGGTCTGGCCCCTACGAGAGGGACCAGGGGAGTTTTGGGTTATTCTGGTTGCCATGTAGTGTGTTTTAGTTTCTGCTCCTCGGGCGCCCCACCGCATAGGGCCCTACTGGGGGGACGCCTGGGTCCCGCGAACGGGAGGTCGCCAGGCGCCCGAGGAGCTATACGGGGCAAGCGGAGCCTTCGCCCGGCCGGGAGAGAGATACTCACCACCCCGACCGGGATCCAGCACCGCCCACCCCTTGACCCCGGCCGGCCGGGCCGGCGGGCACCGGGAAGGGTCCCAGGCCCCCGACCCGAGGCGACCAGCCACTTAGCCCGCGTGAGGCCCCACGGGCCCGCCCGCCCCTCCGGGATATCAGGACCAAAGAGGTGTGTTGGTCCCCCGTCACAACTAGCACCGTGCGACGGGGGACCTCAACCTCCAGGACTCCGTCAACCCCGGGGGGCGGGCCGAGGGGGCGCGGCTACCCCGATAAAACTGAGCTGGTGGGCAGGGCCGGGGAAGTTGCCCTGCCTGCTCATAGTAGGGATAGTTGGTGTTGCAGGGCCAGGTGAAGGACATGGATGTTGGGATGATATGGGTATTGGAATGGGAGCGTATGGACGGAAGGAAGATGGGTGGCTGTGGTGACCCGAGGGAGCGCCATTTCCCTAGCCAGCCGTGTAACGAGGCCGGCCCCACTGCGGGCTATAGACGGTCGAGTCTCTCGGCGACCAGATCTACACTGTCACGGGGTGCTACAGACGCCCGAGTCTCTCGTCGACCAGAGATACACTGTCACAGGGCGCGGTCGAGTCTCTCGGCGACCAGAGCTACATTGTCACGGAGCGCTACAGACGGTCGAGTCTCCCGGCCGCCAACACTGCCGGGTGCCACACGAGGCCCACGTTCGACGAAAACGGCGAACAGCTGAGGAAGGCGCTGAGCAGACGGATCACGACCTGGATCGGCGGCCGGGTCGGAGTGGTCACGAATGGCAGCATAGCGGTCTGGATCGGAGCCTGCGACCTGGACTGGCGAGCTGACGTCGCGCCCCCGCCCCAATACGGCCCGGAACAGAGCCACGGTTACCGAGCACACATCGACCTCGCCCCACTGGCCAATTGGAATGCACGTTCAGCATGAAGACTGTCCACTTCGGCACACGTCGGCAAGGTAACGACCGGGGATGACGTTGGCACCAGCCATAGCTCGAACAGGAGAAATTATCGTCGATCGACGAGTATGTCCTTACCATGATTTGTACGATTTGAACTAATCATAGTTGTGCATACAGCATATTGGCCACATGTTGAGGCTTATTATGACACGCATTAACAAACAAAAATATCTTCCATGATAAAAAAAACAGTTTTATAGTTTCGATGATGCGAGAAGCAATCCTCGATGTCACGTAAGTAACTGGCCTGGTGAAACAGCACGGGTTTGGCGCTGTTCCGGGGGTACTACCGTCGGTCCAGCCCGCCATCGCGCGAAGTCTCAGCCAGGGCTGCAAGAATAGCGCCATACCGCCAACCGGGTTTGGAACATAGCCGATTTTACAGTTAGGATCACCTTGAGTGAGGTACCAGCCGTGCCCGGAGGCCGAGGACCGTGGCGGTAGCTACCCGCCAGTTGGTTCCCTCCATGTCGTTCTGCCGTCCACACACGCCCCAACGGTCACACCCATTCCTGGTTATCACCCATAGCCACCATAGCGTGTCGTGGGCATCACCAGTAGCCACCATAGCGTGTCGTTCACTCACACCCCAGCGGCCGCACCACCCCTGCGTATCACCAGTAGCCACCATAGCGTGTCGTTCACTCACACCCCAGCGGCCGCACCACCCCTGCGTATCACCAGTAGCCACCATAACGCGCCATCATGCGGCTAAGACGACATGATGTCTCGCCCTGTGATCGATAGCGCGAAACATATCGCGACCGGCGAAGTCACAAGAGTTCACTGTGGAGCGCCTAATACGGAATGCGACAGATTCCGTGCCTCACAACGACGAGTGACACAGATAGCATCAGCGGTATGAGGCACGGCCTGAGTGGCGGTATGGAGGCCGGCCCACCACCGGCCAGCGGAAGCCCGGAGGTCGACCCACACTAGATTATGATTAATTGACGCTTATGGGAAAGCCGACGGCGAGCAATAACTACGGCTACAGGTAATGCCACGCAATGTCCCGCTAGCTAGGTGTTGGCTGAAGTTGGGAACTGGTTCCCAAAAGAGACATCAAAGTTCGCATCAAAGTATGCTTGCTGAGAGAATGCAAGTTGTGGTAATGCTATCAGACGCCGCGGCATCCAAGTAGTCGTCCATTACCATACGCAAGGAGTCGACGTTCGCTATTCCAAAATACCAGCAGCGCTGATGTTCCAGCAGTGAACACACCACCATGACATGATCCACAGCAAGCAAGGCAAAACAACATAGGCATTGCGGTCGTCCACTTCCAGCTGGTACGTAGCCACGTGGCTGGAGCATGGCCTATACCCAGACAACAGAGCGTCATAAATGCCGCTCACGCGCGCACGCACACACACACACACACACACATTCACGCACACATGGGTTGCTAGAAGTCTTACACCAAGTTGGGGACGCACGCTTCCCGTCACTACACCATGTGCAGAATGAAATAGGACCGGGCAGTGCTGCACGGCGCTGCTGGCAGAACAAAAGCGCGCGCCCGAAACGAAACAGAGGCCTGAACGTCACTTCTGCCTCGGCACCATGCGGACATGAGCACAAACGCTGGGCGAACTTTCTTCCCCGAAAACCTGGCTCTTCCTTGCAAGGGCATCTAATAAAGGTGGACGCTAGATAGCCAACAGCAGTTCAGGGGTCCTTAAGCCCATATAAACAAAATAATTCTAATAAAGGAGGCACCCGACAGTACACCCCAGTTCGCTCCCGCAGCACCAGTACACCACCGGCGGGTCACCAGGCAGCCGGCAGGTATCGCCAGACAGTTGGCATGTATCACCAGGCAGCCGGCATGTATCACCAGACAGTTGGAATGTATCACCAGACAGTTGGCAGGTATCACCAGGCAGCCGGCAGGTATCACCAGACAGTTGGCATGTATCACCAGGCAGCCGGCAGGTGCCACCAGACAGTTGGCATGTATCACCAGGCAGCCGGCAGGTATCACCAGACAGTTGGCATGTATCACCAGGCAGCCGGCAGGTATCACCAGACAGTTGGCATGTATCACCAGGCAGCCGGCATGTATCACCCGACAGTTGGCTTGTATCACCAGGCAGCCGACAGGTATCACCAGACAGTTGGTATGTATCACCAGACAGTTGGCATGTATAACCAGGCAGCCGGCATGTATCACCAGACAGTTGGAATGTATAACCAGGCAGCCGGCAGGTATCACCAGACAGTTGGAATGTATCATCAGACAGTTGGCATGTATCACCAGGCAGCCGGCAGGTATCACCAGACAGTTGGCATGTATCACCAGGCAGCCGGCAGGTGCCACCAGACAGTTGGCATGTATCACCAGGCAGCCGGCAGGTATCACCAGACAGTTGGCATGTATCACCAGGCAGCCGGCATGTATCACCAGACAGTTGGAATGTATCACCAGACAGTTGGCAGGTATCACCAGGCAGCCGGCAGGTATCACCAGACAGTTGGCATGTATCACCAGGCAGCCGGCAGGTATCACCAGACAGTTGGCATGTATCACCAGGCAGCCGGCAGGTGCCACCAGACAGTTGGCATGTATCGCCAGGCAGCCGGCAGATATCACCAGACAGTTGGCATGTATCACCAGGCAGCCGGCAGGTATCACCAGACAGTTGGCATGTATCACCAGGCAGCCGGCATGTATCACCAGACAGTTGGCTTGTATCACCAGGCAGCCGACAGGTATCACCAGACAGTTGGTATGTATCACCAGACAGTTTGCATGTATCACCAGGCAGCCGGCAGGTATCACCAGACAGTTGGCATGTATCACCAGACAGTTGGAATGTATCACCAGGCAGCCGGCAGGTGCCACCAGACAGTTTGCATGTATCACCAGGAAGCCGGCAGGTGCCACCAGACAGTTTGCATGTATCACCAGGCAGCCGGCAGGTATCACCAGACGCACAGATTGGTGCCGCCGACCCGGCACTGACGCTATAGAGACGGCTGCCAGCTTACCGCCATACAGCTGCACACAGCGGCTGACCTTCACCGAAATATTGGGGAGGGGGAATACATAGAGGAAACTCAAGTACCCAGTCGGTGAGTGTAGGGGGTGGGCACTCCATTTGGTCGCAGGACGAAAGCTGATTTTTTATGTGGGGGGGGGCACGCTAGCATTCGGGGTGGAGGAGGGGGGAGGTAGCCAAAAAGCATAGAAAGCCCAAACTCGGCTGCACGCCTTACCCACTCAACCACCGGCGACATGTTATGCACAGACCGTGGGGAGGTATGCAATGCACGAAATAGCTACGATGCTCCCAGCATCGATGATGAGGCGACTCCATGTGGTTCCATGTAGCTTCCATCGTAACGGTCAGTGCGGGCAGCGCAGCTGAGTCCGGCTGCTGGAAACGGTCACAGTCCTCGCCAGGTCACAACGGTCGGCTTTGCCAGCTGCCAGGCAGCGACGGTGCACGCAAACGTCGCCGACCGGCGGCACGAGATATGTGCCACGGCCGCCAGCATCGACCTGCCGTCTGTCCGCCGAGTCTCGAACTCGCCCACGCTCCCACATCTCTCGTCCACGTCCGAATACAAGGACAAGCAGACGGCGGTTGTCCGTGCCGACCTGACACCCGGCAGACGTTCCCACTACAGTGGCATGTGAATACGGCATTGTCACGGCACGCTTCACACTCGCCAATCACGCGCTCGACTGCGCTCAAGGCCACGCCTGCTCAGACACCACACACCCCGTCCGCTGTCCCTCACGCCCACATCCTGTCTCACGGAGACGCTCTCGCTCGACGTGCGCGACTGTCCGCGGCCCAAGTGGCCTGTCACCGGCTCAGGACTGGTACGGGGTGAAGTTCAGACCACGCAGTAGATACTGCTGAAGTAGCCGCTGAAGTTGCTCCATGGGTGGCGTGTCATAGGTTCAGGACTGGCACGGGGTGGAGATCAAACCACACGAGCGCCGTGGCTGAAGGAGCTGCTGAAGCCGCTGCAGTGGCGGCGTGCCACCGGCTCAGGACTAGGGCATGGCAGAGGTCACACCACGCAGTCGGTCCTGCTGACGACCCCTTACCCAAAGACATCAGCATCCTTCACCACAAGTAGACAACGCAGGGACTCAGGAACTCATGGTGCTACAAGGCAGAACCGACCGGCATTTTATGCCGATACTTTACGTAGAGAGAAAGATATATAGAGTGCTGAGCACGAAGAACAACCATGCTACAATGATCGTAACATTCCCGAGACATTTTACACTACACTTGAACACGAACACTATGATAATTACTTCCAAACACCATACACATCCAATGCGCATCAAATATCCTTTCACTGTGCTCTCTCTCCCCCTTTCTCTCTCTTTCTCAGATGCTATTTTTAGTTATCTTGAATTTATGAAGTCTCCGCAAGGTTTGTTCCAGAGTTGCCACCATTAATTCATCAATTGCTAAGCACGGCACACCGACACCGCTCAGGCAGACGACGGCGACCTCAGGACAGCCAGTCTGAATGGCCCCACTCTTCTCCCCCAGTGACGTCAGAAATACACACAGCTGGCAGCGCGCTGCCAGCTGTGTATTTCTGATGAGCGGCGTTGTGAATGGAGCGCTCCGCTGGAGCGGATCGCTCCAATCACAACGCTCATCCGAGACGGCGGCAGGCTGCCAACAGCTTGTTCAGCAATCCCGGCGCAGTGGTGGGGCTTTCATATTTGCACAGGTAACATTTGTCGGACCTGTTTAAGACAACATCCATCTCATACAATGGTTTTTTTGTTTGTTTGTGTATCGAGTGATTTACGACTCACGTTGTGCGCGTTCACGGCTAATGGCGCCGCCCACACTGTCGCCGATGGACAGCGGGATTGGGAGATGCCACGAGTGTTCAGAGCGTTGAACCCGGGACCTTGGTACCCAGAGCTCAACACTTTAGCCACTCGGCCAGACCGCCCCAATAATGCAATGTTCTTAGATTTCGAGAAAATGTCACTAATGCAAAATATACCGGCATAATATATCAACAATACTCATCATGATGTGCGGTGGGGGAGGGCATGGCCCCTTTGCCCCATATATCAAACCCTGGTCGGCCAAGGAACCAGCGCCGCGCGGTGGAGCGATTACATCTATCTTGATCTTTGACTGACGTTTTCTGTGTGAAAACAGGTGCACCCCTGCGTTACGATAGTGATCCGACATCGGTGGCTTTGCATTTCTTTTTGCAGGGCGCAGCCACGTTGCTGCTGAAGTGATCGCTAACACAATCACTTCTGAACACTACATGCATTCCATGTGCAACATATCCTCTCCGTACGCTCACGTGTGACCACTCACACGATCACTTCTGGGCTGTTGTGCACCATACCCTCTCTGTACGCTTACACCATCACTTACGGGTTGATGTGCAACACATCCCTCTGTTGCGCCCGAAAGCCCAAATAACCAACCAACATCCCTCTGTACGGACACACGCACGGAACCGACATCCTGCTTTCCCCCTCTCTCTCTTTCTCCTCCAATTCCGTGGCGTCTCTTCTCCACTCGCCATGTTCCCATTCTCATCAACCATCGCTTCCTGTATGCATCGCTCACCTGTTTGTTCCTTTCGAGTAGCTGCTGTCCGATCTTGGCGGCCAGCTCCAGGTCCTTCTCCTTTTCCTCCAGCAGGCGGGTGACGGCGTCGATGTCATTGTACGCCTTCGTCATTTGACTCACTCGGTGGCCACATAGAACTGCGGGCACAGGAAAACACGCCTGTCAGCAGGGGTTAGAACAGGTCAGAAGGGGTCAGAATAAGTCATAAAAGGTCAGAATGGGCCAGCAGGGGTTAGCAGGGGTTGGCAGGTAGGGGTTAGCAGGGGCTAGCAGCGGTTCAGGGGTTAGGGGGCTAGCGGCGGTCAGAAGGGGTTAGCAGCGGTCAGAAGGGGTTAGCGGCGGTCAGAAGGGGTTAGCAGCGGTCAGAAGGGGTTAGCAGCTGTCAGCAGCGATCAGCAGCGATCAGCAGCGATCAGCAGCGGTCAGCAGCGGTCAGCAGCGGTCACAGCGGTCAGCAGCGGTCAGCCCCCGTGGTTAACGGGGGCCAGCGGGGGCCGGCACGGCCCACATGGTTCAGAAGGTGGTACTAGCCCTCCACGACATTCGACGCTCTCACGGCATCGACTCGCCAGACTCTCTGAAGTCGTGAGATGCCGTAGGAGCTGGCGCACATAGCTGACGTAGCCGATTTACACGTCGAGCGGGCACGCGAGAAAGGCCGCCGGGTCACAGCGCTCGCCCCCGCGAACGGCAGGTGGCCCGGCTGAAGTGGCTTCAGTCACGGATGGTCCGACAGCACATTGTCTCGCCAGTAAACGTCGGTCCGCGCGATACTTTCTCTCCCGCAAATGAGGGTAATATTCTCCTTTGAGGGTGTGCAGATTACGGTCAAGACACAAGCACCAACTGCGCGGATGAAATATACCCAGGCCGGCGCTCGGATTCCACCAGCCAAAGTCCATGGCAATGATTCAGATCGGTGTTGATCATACCGCGCGCCAGATGTAACAGCCCGGACTGATATTACACGGACTCTACTCTGGTAGGTCGGCAGCTAGATCCACCACCCAGCAGAGTCGAATCACATCTCGTACGCACTACGAATGTCTGGAAGTATCTCACCGCATGCCCAACACAAACGGTGCGGATCGAGAAATGCATCGTGCAATGATCAGGACAGCGAAACCACCAATCCTATAACCAGCTGAACAACCTAAAAGCTGGAACACTTGGCGAGCAGAGGTGGCATTTCCGTGTACCGTCTAGGAAAGCCACGGGAAAGAAAATGGCTGCACTACAACCGAACGCTGCTCGCCCCGAGTGTGGTTTGAAACCATCAGGTACGCCACCGGACAGATGTGGCGTGTCACCCTAACACCACAGCGTCGCCGCTCCCCATCCGTCACGTTACGTCACGTCACGTCACGTCACGTCACGTCACGTCACGTCACGTCACGTCACGTCACGCCTGTCCCATCCCCGGCGAAACAGACTCGTCGTGACAGAAGTGCGGCCCGTGACGGCACCTGTGTCCGACTACCAACGAAGCCGCCGCTCGAGTCTGGCGGACCAGACCGGACCGGACCGGACCGGACCCCGCTGGACCTGTGGCAATGATGCTTTACGACGGCACTGACGTCTGGCGGACCGGACCAGACCAGACCCAACTGGACAGCAAGTCGTATCGCCACTGATGCCTGGCCCACCGGACAGAATCAGACCAAACTGGACGGAGCTAGACGTGGTATGTCATACAACCACTGACGCCTGGCTCACCGGACCGAACCAGACCGGCCGTGTTACAGTCACGCCGGCGCCGCACCGGTCGAACAGTAGGCGGCGTTGCCGGCCTAACGGACCCGCCCAGCTCTCACGGTCAGCCAGATTTTCCGCGGTCGATAGACACATCGACCGGCCAGCTGTGCCAAATCCAGCGCGGCCTCTCGATCAGGTTATTGCCGGCGGCGACGATGACGGAAATCGACACGGTTTGTTTGTTTATTGGGCGGTTCACGACGCACTTTATGCACATTCACGGCTAATGGCGCCGCCCACGCTGTTTCGCCGGCGGGCCGCGGGATTGAGAAATGTCCTGAGCGGCGCTAGTGTCGAACCCGTGACCTTTGGTACCCATAGCCCGACACCGTAACCGCTCGGTCATCCCCGCCCCAAATCGACGCGGGACTGGCTTGGCGACGCGCGCGTGTGTGCACTGCGCAGCGCACTTCGATGCAATCTGGGAGGAAGCTAGTGCTTCCGTGCACGCGAGTTGACGTCAAGGTTGATGTTAAGCTGATGCTGCGGCCAAAACGGCGGCTTTACACCCGCTGCTCTCGCGCCAACCACCACTTAGCTATGCATCGCACTTTAACGCACGCACCTGAGAGGGTCAGAACTTGCCACACCCTGCCTGTTTTCGAAGGCATCTCACAAACGTGCAACGATAGCGTAATGCAAACTTTCGAATTTGTTGCAAATTGAAAGTGCATCGCATGACTCAATTCGTTGAGAAAGTCACTCAATTCTCAATTCTAAATTTTCGATCTCAATTCGTTCGCATAGGAGCAGCAGGAGTGAAAGGTCAGCCGCCCGGCCGCCGCCCGGCCGCCACAAAGGTCAGGTCGGCGCGGTGGCGTGGATGGCCACAGTACTGCCGCGGAGCGCCGGCTCAGCCTCCAGCAGCCGCCCGGCCGCCACAAAGGTCAGGTCGGCGCGGTGGCGTGGATGGCCACAGTACCGCCGCGGAGCGCCGGCTCAGCCTCCAGCAGCCGCCCGGCCGCCACAAAGGTCAGGTCGGCGCGGTGGCGTGGATGACCACGGTACCGCCGCGGAGCGCCGGCTCAGCCTCCAGCAGCCGCCCGGCCGCCACAAAGGTCAGGTCGGCGCGGTGGCGTGGATGGCCACAGTACCGCCGCGGAGCGCCGGCTCAGCCTCCAGCAGCCACCCGGCCGCCACAAAGGTCAGGTCGGCGCGGTGGCGTGGATGGCCACGGTACCGCCGCGGAGCGCCGGCTCAGCCGCCCGGCCGCCACAAAGGTCAGGTCGGCGCGGTGGCGTGGATGACCACGGTACCGCCGCGGAGCGCCGGCTCAGCCTCCAGCAGCCGCCCGGCCGCCACAAAGGTCAGGTCGGCGCGGTGGCGTGGATGGCCACAGTACCGCGCTGCCAGCAGCCGCCCGGCCGCCACAAAGGTCAGGTCGGCGCGGTGGCGTGGATGGCCACGGTACCCGCGGGGCGGGCTCCCTCGCAGCCGCCGGCCGCCAGGTCAGGTGGCGCGGTGGCGTGGACGCCACGGTACCGCCGCGGAGCGCCGGCTCAGCCGCCCGGCCGCCACAAGGTCAGGTCGGCGCGGTGGCGTGGATGACCACGGTACCGCCGCGGAGCGCCGGCTCAGCCTCCAGCAGCCGCCCGGCCGCCACAAAGGTCAGGTCGGCGCGGTGGCGTGGATGGCCACAGTACCGCCGCGGAGCGCCGGCTCAGCCCCCAGCCGCCCGGCCGCCACAAAGGTCAGGTCGGCGGGTGGCGTGATGGCCACAGTACCGCCGCGGAGCGCCGGCTCAGCCTCCGCAGCCGCCCGGCCGCCACAAAGGTCAGGTCGGCGCGGTGGCGTGGATGGCCACGGTACCGCCGGGAGCGCCGGCTCAGCCGCCGGCCGCCAAAAGGTCAGGTCGGCGCGGTGGCGTGGATGACCACAGTACGCCGGGAGCGCGGCTCAGCCGGCAAAAGGTCAGGTGGCGCGGTGGCGTGGATGCCAGGTACCGCCGCGGAGCGCCGGCTCAGCCCCCGGCCGCCACAAAGGTCAGGTCGGCGCGGTGGCGTGGATGACCACAGTACCGCCGCGGAGCGCCGGCTCAGCCTCCAGCAGCCGCCCGGCCGCCACAAAGGTCAGGTCGGCGCGGTGGCGTGGATGGCCACAGTACCGCCGCGGAGCGCCGGCTCAGCCTCCAGCAGCCGCCCGGCCGCCACAAAGGTCAGGTCGGCGCGGTGGCGTGGATGGCCACAGTACCGCCGCGGAGCGCCGGCTCAGCCTCCCGCAGCCGGGGGCGTCGGCTGCTGATGACGTCATTAGGCTCGCCGCGCGGAGTGATGGTCGTGAATGTGCGCTCCGTCGGCTCGCTTTGATACCACCAGACCACACCACCGCTGGTCACCACCCGCCCGCGGCAACACGGCGAACTTGATTACAGTTTGTGTTTCCCAGAAAACAATGGCGTGGACGACTGAATGGCAACTGTTGGATGTGAGGTATTCACCAACCGAAGAACAAAGATTAACTGATGGCATGCACGTACATTGACTTGCGGTAAATTATACTTTGCTTGTCAAGCTACGTCAATTATAATAATCATGGTCAAGTGAGATTATGTGTAGCAAGAGCTTCGGAAAATTTGGTCGCGACAACTTCCAAATCTATGACAAATAGTGATTTTTTAAAAGATCTACATAACATTTTTACACTGCTGTATCCTATTGCAGGTGATGTATGCATATTTCGACCTTCGGAAAGCAGTTTCCTAACTATCAGTAGACATGACCCGCAAGGAAAGCACCAACCAGGAAATCATCAACCTCAAACTTATTCGACGTCATTTGAACTGCACACATTGACATAGGGTCGTCAAATTTTGACTGCAGATAATTCACTGCAGCGGTATATAATCCTACCTCCAAATGTTTCGTTTCTAGTTTCATTAGTGACCAAAATCGAAAGGGGGCAGTCCCTTCTCCGGCATGCGTTTCTGAGGGGCCATCGTGCGTTTGTGTTGAGCCAAATACAACCAACCCTCAAACATCCAATCACTGCCGATCGTATACATGCCAACGCCAGGCTAGCGCTCTAATGTTCCCGCCATCACCCGACCACAAGTGACCGATTAAGAAGCAGCGGGCATTCCCAGTGACAAGCGGGCACCGACCGCAGGCCGGGTCACAGAGACGGAGACTGCCGCACCGACCGCAGGCCGGGTCACAGAGACGGAGACTGCCGCACCGACCACAGGCCGGGTCACATATAGAGACGGAGACTGCCGCACCGACCACAGGCCGGGTCACATATAGAGACGGAGACTGCCGCACCGACCGCAGGCCGGGTCACATATAGAGGCGGAGACTGCCGCACCGACCGCAGGCCGGGTCACATATAGAGGCGGAGACTGTCGCACCGACCACAGGCCGGGTCACATATAGAGGCGGAGACTGCCGCACCGACCGCTTGCCGGAGCACAGATAGCAGCGGAGATTGCGGCGACCGGTTTCGGCTGGGCCCCAGTGGCTAGCGCCGACGTTTGACGCTGATGTCTGACGCTGATGTCTGATGCTGATGTCTGACGCTGATGTCTGACGCCGATGTCTGACGCTGATGTCTGACGCCGATGTCTGACGCCGATGTCTGACGCCGATGTCTGACGCTGATGTTTGACGCTGATATTTGACGCCGATGTCTGACGCCGATGTCTGACGCCGATGTCTGACGCCGACGCCCGACGCTCCGCCGTACGCAGACGGCGAACGGCGGCTCGGTGGTCCGGCGCGTCTCGACACGCATCGCTCGGCCGGTCGCCGTCAGCCGAAGTACGAACAGCCGCCGGCCGGTCTGACGCTCTGACGCTCCGACCAGCCGCCCGCCGCCGGCCGTCAGCTGTCGCCACGGCAGCACGAGCAACGGTTCGTCCGGCCGACACCGGCGCGACACTGGCGTCCGCCCGACGTCCGCCCGACACCGGCGCGACACTGGCGTCCGCCCGACGTCTGCCCGACACCGGCGCGACACTGGCGTCCGCCCGACGTCCGCCCGACCCAAGCGACACTGCTCCCCCACGCGCGACACTGGCGTCCGCCCGACGTCCGCCCGACACCGGCGCGACACTGGCGTCCGCCCGACGTCCGCCCGACACCAGCGCGACACTGGCGTCCGCCCGACGTCCGCCCGACACCGGCGCGACACTGGCGTCCGCCCGACGTCCGGCCGACACCAGCGCGACACTGGCGTCCGCCCGACGTCTGCCCGACACCAGCGCGCCGCGCACAAGCGTCGCCGGACGCCACCATAGGTGGACGGCGTGTCCACCTATGACACGCTCTGGGACGGTCTGGACGCCGCTGCCGCACGAGGCGCCGTCGACAGACGCGCCTCGTAGTGCCGACGCCTTCCGATGGCGCCGACGCCGACGCCTTACGACTGGCGGACGTCCGGCGGCACAGGCATACACTATTACGACCAGTGCCGCCATGCGACCCAGGAATCTAACGGCAGAATAGCATTCACGATCGCTGGTCCACACGCGGCAAGTGGTAGTATGGAAATGACCTTGTTTATTGGGTGGTACTCGACGCGCTTTATGCGCGATCACGGCTAACGACGCCACCCACACTGTGTCGCCGGTGGGCCGCGAACGGAGAGGCGTCACGCTCAAATCCCAGGGGCTCAGGCACTCTCGCAGAGGACGTAGCATGGTAAATGCAAGCTTGCGAATGCCAGCTTCCTTTCAAATCGCATGAAATGGCTGCGACACCAAATGCGTTGAGCCCTCCACAAACTGCCGACCAACATCAACAGTCGGCACCAGCCACGCCGGCCGAACTGCACTCGGCTCGCGTCGCCTGTCCGCGGAGCCGAGCCAGCTGCGGTCGGCACGGCACCATCTCTTACAAGCCGGCAGCCCCACCACCACCACCAGACACTGTGCGGCTTCCAACCGCAGGAGGTCGTGTCGCCGCACGGCGAGGTCAGGTTCGCCGCCTCGGTCACCGCGACAAACGGCGAGGCGGTCGCAAGCGCCCATGGCCGCCGCCGACCGCCGCACCAGCCGGTACAGCAGCGGCGACACGACCGTCCCGTCAGCCGCCGACCCTGGCGACACCAGCGCAGCTCCGGTCAGCGCGACACCACGGCGCCGCCCCCTGCGATCCGGCCGGCGAGCGGGCGAGCGGGTCAGCCAGCCAGCCAGTCCGCTCTGCCCTGCGGCGACAATCAAACGCCGCCCCGCAGCGCCGGTTCGCCCCCCCCCCCACTCACCGTGAACGCTCTAACCGGCAAGTGTCAGGGCTACCTCCCCTGGCGTCGGCTCCCGCCACCGACACCACTTCGCGGCGACCGACATTCCAACGCCATTGGAGCTGTCGTGGGCTCCGATCTCGGCGCGCCTTCGAGGCGGCGCGTGCAGCAGCGCTCTGACGACACCGCCCACAAAACGGCGGCAGCGGGGACGGGTCGACCACGCCCCGTTGACGGCTGAACAGCTCTGTTTACTGTCCGCCGGAGTGGGTGCCGATGCCGGGACGGGTGCGTCACGTAAGTCACGTGCGTGCAGCGCGTGCGTCAGCTGCCAGCGGGTCCACGGTAGTGTAATTCGCCTAATGGCGTGTAGAGCCAGCACATTTCATTAGCACGCTTTTTCGAGTACCACAGCAGCGTCACAGGCAGCCACGGGGGCGCCACAAGAGAGCCACAGCCAGCTACGGTAGTGCCACAGCCAGCTACGGTAGCGCCACAGCCAGCCACAAGAGAGCCACAGCCAGCTACGGTAGCACCACAGCCAGACACAGCCGGCCACAAGGGAGCCACAGCCAGCTACGGTAGTGACACAGCCAGCTACGATAGTGCCACAGCCAGCCAAAAGAGGCACAGCCAGCTACGGTAGTGCCGCAGCCAGACACAGCCGGCCACAAGGGAGCCACAGCCAGCTACGTAGTGCACAGCCAGCTACGATAGTGCCACAGCCAGCCACAAGAGGCACAGCCAACGGTGTCCGCAGCCAGACACACCAGCCACAGCCAGCTACGGTAGTGACACAGCCAGCTACGATAGTGCCACAGCCAGCCACAAGGGGCCACAGCCAGCTACGGTAGTGACACAGCCAGCTACGATAGTGCCACAGCCAGCCACAAGAGAGGCACAGCCAGCTACGGTAGTGCCACAGCCAGACACAGCCGGCCACAAGGGAGCCACAGCCAGCTACGGTAGTGACACAGCCAGCACGATAGTGCCACAGCCAGCCACAAGAACACAACTACGTAGTGCCGCAGCCAGACACAGCCGGCCACAAGGGAGCCACAGCCAGCTACGGTAGTGACACAGCCAGCTACGATAGTGCCACAGCCAGCCACAAGAGAGGCACAGCCAGCTACGGTAGTGCCACAGCCAGCCACAGGAGTGCCACGGCCAGCCACGGGAGTGCCACAGCCAGCCATGGGAGTGCCACATCCAGCCACAGGAATGCCACAACCAGCCACGGGAGTGCCACAACCAGCCACGGGAGTGCCACAGCCAGCCACGGGAGTGCCACAACCAGCCACAGAACCAGCCACGAACACAGCCACGGGAGTGCCACAACCAGCCACGGAGTGCCACAACCACCAAAACCAGCCACGGAGGGCCACAGCCAGCCACGGGAGGGCCACAGCCAGCCACGGGAGTGCCACAGCCAGCCACGGGAGGGCCACAGCCAGCCACGGGAGGGCCACAGCCAGCCACGGGAGGGCCACAGCCAGCCACGGGAGGGCCACAGCCAGCCACGGGAGGGCCACAGCCAGCCACAGGAGTGCCACAGCCAGCCACGGGAGGGCCACAGCCAGCCACGGGAGGGCCACAGCCAGCCACGGGAGGGCCACAGCCAGCCACGGGAGGGCCACAGCCAGCCACGGGAGGGCCACTGGGGTGTCACAGCAGCGCCAGAGGCAGCTACGGGAACACCGACGAAAAGTTCCTGCAGAGACATACTACAGTACACCGGGATGGGGAGGAGGGGAGGGGGCGTCCAAACCTGGATATAGATGTCGGAAGCGTAAGGGAATGACTACGTTATCCAAGTTTAGTGCGAGGTTCACGGCGCGTGCTCCTGAAACTGCCTGGCTGTTCCGCAGTTTGTCTAATCGTTCCCCGCCCTCAGCAGGACCATTCGCTTCCAGTCGGACTGTCATCTGCACGTGGGTGTGGCATGGGGCAGCGTCTGGGGGCGCCAGACGTTCACGAGGACAGCTCCAGTTTCAGTCGAGGATGGCTCCAGTGAGAGCCATGCTGGCATGCAAGTGAAGCCAGCATAACAATATCTTAGACTGTCATACTAGCCTATCCTGGTATTCAGCGGCCAGGGCGCTGGACGAAAAAACCAGCGGCCGAGCCGATCCGGCACGTAGCTGGTAGCTCGCAGCTCGCATTGTCAGCCGACTCACCGCTCCAGGAGAGGTCCAACAGTGAGGTGGGCCGGCGCATCAGCGCCCGCCACACCTCCTCGCCGCGACCCAGCAGGTCGCGACGCTCCGCCTCCGGGTTCGGCTCGTCGTCGGCCAGGTCGGTGACCGCGATGTTGCGCAGCGCACACTGAATGATCGCCTTGCGGGGCGGCCGCGACCCGCGTCCGGGCGGTGTCGCCATCGCGGCGCGGTTGTCGCCGAGGTGGCACCGCCGTCACAGGGCTGCCACTCGCACACCACACCAGCCGCCGCTCAATACTGCCAACACACCAGACGACCGCCTCTGCGGCGCCACACTACACCTCCGGCCGACCGGCCGGCAGGCCAGGCCAGGTCAGGTCAGGCCGCTGCCCACACCCGCCACCACCATCCGCTCCCTCCGCCGCCGCTGCGGCCGGCACCGGCTCGCAGCATCGACTGGCTCGGCCGGCGCAGACGCAGCCCAGTCAGCTGACTGCGGCGTGGCAGCGCGCGCGCGCGCACGTGATCCCACGCCGACGGTCGCCAGCCGGCCACGCCCGCCGGCCCTGGCCGGCCGGCTGGCGTGAGACACGCCCGACCGACGAGACTGTCGCCACTCCCCCCACCCACTCCGCGGGACGCAGGAGCAGGAGCTGATGTAGACGTCGGCGGCAGCGGCCCAACAGGCAGTCACGGCGACCGACTAGCGCCGGGGACAACTCAGCAACACCGGCGGCCACGCTGACCCGGCGCCGAGTCGTGTCTCCAGCTGCCACACACACACACGCATACACACGTGTGTGTGTGTGTCGGCGGCATCCAGCCCGTCCGGCCTGCACCGGCCGAGCCCGACTGACCTTCGGCCGATGCCAGAATAAATACCGACGGCGGCCGACATCGGCCGGCCGTATCCGCCGGCCGTGCACTCGCTCACCGGACGGCCGCCAACCCCCAGCTGTCAGGTGCACACAGACGGTCGGGTTCCGGACCGCCAGAGGTGGTGCCCACAGTCTCTGACCTGCGGTCCATCAGAGTCACATGCCCCCAGTCTGTGATCGGGAGTCCTGGCGGCCTGGGGTAGCTGAGGAGTCCAGGGGTACCTGGGGCAATCTCTGAGCTGAGGAGTCCAGCGGTCATAAGTGGTAATCCACAGTCCCTAAGGACCCGAGGACCCGAAGAGATGGCCTAAAAAGCCACGAGAGGTTTCAATGGTCACAACAGAGGTCAGAGATGACTAGCAGTCATCGACCTGGGATCTCCTGCGGTCAGAAATTGTCTTCACATTCCAGACCTGGAAGCGTTGAGGCGACCGCCCAGCCAGTTTTCGTGTCGATCCGGCTACTGAGGCTGTGAACCACCTGCACGGCCGCCTGTTCCTCGGCGCAGGGCATCCACTGACCCCTGTCGTCCGTCCCCACCGCCACGGGAGCGAGAAACCGCAGGCACGCACGGCACACAGTCAGGCTCGCTAGCCAGCACCACAACCACCACAACAGTTCCTCGTCTGGCCGATAGATGGCAGGTGCATCTGGTCCAGCTCATCCGCCCGGCGATGGTCAAGGATGCGTGCTTGGTCTAAATGAATCCGCGGATTCCACCGTGTGTGGCCTTGAATCTCACTCAAGAGGCATTGTGTTCAACTTAGGCCCAATCGCATTGCCTTCACACTATCTACCACCTTCACATGGGTATGTTGGGCTCATGTCACACGAGCGTCGCCATCTTTCACGAAGCACCAGCACAGCGCATGTGCCAGCTTATCTTCGTGTTCGCGCGAAATCCACGAAATGTGCGCGAATTTCGTGAGCGAAATTACCGGATGGCTAACCGCGAAAATTATATGTACGTGGAGGGGCAAATAGCTTCAGACTCGATTTGATCTCACGCACGTCAGCAGGCTTGACGGCTCAGGATGGAATCGTTAGGTGGGTCGAGTTGCAAATATACGCAAGGCGCCATCCTAGTCCGATAGGCTGCATTGAACGTTTCAGACCAACGCTCGGTTGTTGGGTGCATCTGCACCACAGCCACGCCCGTCGGCGTCCGGCGACGTCTGCTTAATAATTAATGTATTATTTACAACATACAGCTATGGGCATGCAGAGTACCCACAGATGGGTTAAACACGAGGTGAAAGTAAGTATCAGCATCACTGGACCGGGCCACATGCCTTCAAAGCATCTACCCGATAACTTTCCCAACTACACCGCTGGAGAATATTCTGATCGCTATCTTCATTCGAAGAGGCGTAACAGGAGAAACGCAATTCGCTCAGATTCCAAATCAGTCATTCAGTCAATTAGCAAAACACACTACTGCCCACTTTCAGTCAGTGATCGAATCCAACAAGTTGTGACCCATAACGTAAATGACTTTTCGTTAGTTATTCGGAAGACTACTTCAAAGCAGCACTCCTACAACGCCACATACGTAAGCATCAGCAGAACATATGGACACAATTATTTACAAGTATACAATACAATTACAATACAATTACATTATGCCACACAATTACAATATGCAATACAATCACAATACAATTTACACAATTCTGCACCTCACCGTTCCCACCACACCAAACATGAAGCCAATGTCAGACAAACGGAACACATCAAATAAATCACACCATCAAAAGGAAGTCATCCTCACTAGACTTATAATTGATTGGACCAAACCAACACAGTCTCAACTAGATGATAGCCGATACACCCCAATGCGACAACTGCAATACCACGACAAGCATCGGCCATATCCTATTAGACTGCAGCAGCCTTGGCGCTCAAAGCCAACCACTTAAGGCCTTCTGCCACAAAGAAGCTCTCACCATCTCGCCTCCATCGCTTCTGGGTGACAGCCAGAACTCCTCAAATTATTATTTGGCTATATGTATGCCCCCAAACTACAGGGAGCTTTATAGACACCACACCACCAACACGCAATTCAACACAATGCATGCCCGAGCTATACATTCGTAGGCATAACGTAAATAGCCGCCCACGAATGGCATCCATGTGCATGAACCGTTCCACTTTTCCGTTGCAAATAAATAACTGCCTATCGGTGCCGCCGGACGTAGTTGAGCCGATTTGCCTTGCAATTCATAACGTAAAAGGGCTACCCAGAGGTACAACGGGCGCAGATGAGCCGCATTGCAAAACACTGCACCAACCTCGCTCACAGCCCTGAATGAAGGCATGCTTCCATTAACCCACTACTCGCAACTAACATGCGGCGGTTGCCGTGATAGGCGTGATAGTCGGTGTGGACAACTATCTCTTTGGCTGCACGCTAAAGACAGTGATCTCGACAAAAGTAGGTCATTCGCCGAAACCCTGGCAATACCAACTTTCCCCCACCCCCTCCCCACTCCAACTACAAATTACCTTGTGAAGAAGTAAGGTAATAAGTAAAAACACCAAACATATGGGATATGCCCCTCGCCCAGCCCCCAGCTTCAGCACCTCAGCGTCACATACATTGTAACGAAACTCATTTAACGTAAATGCATACGCGCCTTTGACTTGCTTTAAAGGAGGCGCAAATAACCCATGGTCTGGCACGCCTCTAAACTCAATCCCCCGCAAGGAAAGATTTGTTAGAAATTGATATAGACCACGCACAGAGCAACATTTGCACTTATTCTCTGGCACCAACGTAACAACCAGTAGCAAAGCTACAGGGATAGCGACGGAGTGGTGGGGTGATGGTGGTGGGGTGGTGGTGGTGGTGGGGGAGGCAGCTGTTCACAACTTAGTGTTTCGGTCAGTTCAGTGGAATCAATTTGTTAGTATATCCCACCCGCCGCCACCTTCCTCTCCAGCACGTCTGTTATCAAACCGGTTGCCTCCAGGGTTGGGTTTAAGTTTTGGAATCATGGATTTGGAGTGGAAAACTTGAGGGAATCCCAGGTGATATTTATTTTTCTGACGTTAAAAGTATCATTGTGCACTTTGCACTCCATTTTGGCACGCTCATCAAACAGCAACTTGCTTGCAGTCAACTTGAAAGAACTCCACCGATATTCTGGTGACGAAAGGAGCGGATAATTTCCTGGAGACTAACATTCTAGAGGATGAAAATCAGAGAGAAGGCCGCGCTTCCAACCCTGGCTGCTTCTCTCGGAGAAATCTGTCAGTCGCATGTCAGAAATCCGCGGCGACAGAGCAGGCGTGCACCGAGCAGACTGAAACCGCCACTGGACGGTCGCGTGCTGCGATTCGGCACAAACTGTCCGACGAGATCAACACCCCCACTGACGGAGCTTTGGCCGCGTCACAGTGTCAGTCAGCAGCTAAGCTCCGGGCTCCCAGTTCTAAATTCCAAGTTCCAAGTTTCCAGCTCCAAGTTCCCAGCTCCAAGTTCCCAGTTCCCAGTGCCCAGTTCCCAGTTCCCAGTGCCCAGTTCCCAGTTCCCAGTGCCCAGTTCCCAGTGCCCAGTTCCCAGTGCCCAGTTCCCAGTGCCCAGTTCCCAGTGCCCAGTTCCCAGTGCCCAGTTCCCAGTGCCCAGTTCCCAGTACCCATTGCCCATTGCCCATTGCCCAGCCCCCGGTTCCCAGTTTCCAGTTCCCAGTTTCCAGTTTCCAGCCTCCAACTCCCAGCCTCCAACTCCCAGCCTCCAACTCCCAGCCTCCAACTCCCAGCCTCCAACTCCCAGCCTCCAACTCCCAGCCTCCAACTCCCAGCCTCCAACTCCCAGCCTCCAACTCCCAGCCTCCAACTCCCAGCCTCCAACTCCCAGCCTCCAACCCCCCCAACTCCCAGCCTCCAACTCCCAGCCTCCAACTCCCAGCCTCCAACTCCCAGCCTCCAACTCCCAGCCTCCAACTCCCAGCCTCCAACTCCCAGCCTCCAACTCCCAGCCTCCAACTCCCAGCCTCCAACTCCCAGCCTCCAACTCCCAGCCTCCAGTTCTAAGCTACCATCGGTCGGTCCGTACCAGCAGCCTTGTGCCGACACGGAACACGTCGGCTCTGATTTGGGACCGGAACCCTCGAGGCGAAGCTCGGCGTCGCTCGCCGGGCGCCACAAACTGTCGGAAGTGGCGTCCAGCTGGCATTGGAGCAGTCATGCCGGGCGGCGGCCGCAGAGGCAGGAGCGGGCGTGGGGAATACACACGTGTGCATTGCTTTGCGTTACGTGCCACGAAACGAATCCAACGGCTTTCAAGAACTTCCAAAGCAATTCGACCTTCCAACACGCCAACTTGCATCGAGGACTAATTACATGCGCTACTGCCACTGTCAATATGCTATTCAGTACCCATTTACTGACAGTGACGAGGCGTCTGTCTTCCACTTTCCTTAACAGCCTTCGCTGCTATCACAATCAGCTCATCAAGTTATATCACATCGCCCCATCTGTTGTCACTTTCAGAACTGGCGCTTCAGACAAACGCCTCGATGAAGATAGCACCCGGCCACAATGAAAACAAAAACACCGATAAAACATCCACAACACGCGAACTGTTCCATTGTCGAGTGCGTGGCTTCCTGAGCGACCACCGTATCCGTGGAATGACTACACGTCAGCTGCACAGCCAGACAGTAGGCTCCACACTTCGCCATTGTCAGCACGAACGACGAGGCGAGTCGTGGGAGAGCCGAAACCCGCCACCTGCGATGCGCAACATTTCCGTGCCGACCAGTCGTACACGTCGGACCCGGGCGGTGCCCGCGGGGTTCCGGCTCCAGACGGCCGCCCTCGCCGCCGGTCACGTGACCTCCCGGCCGCGCGGCCAGAGGCCGCCCGCGTCGTTAGCGCCGCGCCGGAAACACGGCCGCAACCGGTGGCGAAACGCGGCGAAACGGCGAGACGGCCGCCGCCACAGTGGTGAAACAACAACAAACGACGGCCGGCGAGCGCGCCGCCAGTCAGACGCCGGCTGCTGCCGCCGCCGCCGTGGCGAAACAAAGTCGGCGCGGCGGCGAGATGGCGCGACAATCTGCCGCTCAAAAAGCGCGCCTCGCCCGCCGGACACGACGGAACAGCGTGCGACGACGCCGCTAACGAGACCCAGAACGCACGGTCACGCGACGCCAACACATTCACCGGCTCTTTCTTCGGTCACGAACGAGCCGGTCTGGCGGCGTCACAATGGTCTGCGGCGAAGGTTGCCTCATGGACGTCCACACCCGACGGCTGACGAGCGGTGATGAGCTCGCATCTCAACCGCGACACCGACACAGCCACAGCCAGAAAAACGGCGCAACACCCGCATCTGAACCGCAGCATCGACACAGACACAGCTAGACAGACAGCGCAGAACTCTCATCTAAACCGCAGCATCGGCACCGACACAGCTAGACAGACAGCGCAAAACTCGCATCTAAACCGCAGCTAGACAGACAGCGCAAAATTCGCATCCATCGATGAGGGTGTACTCACAGCGCTAGCGTGGACAGCAATGCGAGAAAACTACGCCAAAACAATTTTGCCAGTTCATCAGCTCCCGTGATGGGTTAGCGATACCCGCCCACTCCAAATCTGCTCCCTACCACAACAGCTGGTCAATAGCCAGCCCTCAGTCACGGTGCATAGGCCAAAACAAACGTCAGGCGACAATGTGAGCCGATGACAGACCGCTTGGTGTGGTTTGTATCAATGGCAGACAGGAGAAGCAGCCTGCCATCCAAACTAGCGGCGTGTCGCCGACCACAAGCAGAACCATTCACAACGGAGCGATAACTCCGGCACATACTCTACAGTATATATCCAGCATTCAGCTCTTGCGTCTCAGTGTCGGTCAGCGCCACAGATCCAGCCACGAGCCATGTCCAGGGACGGGGTGCTAGCATGCGCGTCGGAGGAGCTCCCACAACGCCAACAGGAGGGGCTGGGCAGATTCTATCCTAACCGATCTCGGAAATTACTAAAGCTAGGAGCACAACTTTGATGGCAGGTTAACTCCGTTGTGAACTGCACCCGTCACAAGCTTCACGCCTCTAAATTAAATATCTTCAGGGTTAAATGATATGAAATAGGCCTATAAATATAAATTATATATATATATATATATATTATATAGATAGATATATTGGTTGTGACGTACACAAAAAGACGGGAGCCGGCCCCTTCCGCGCCTCCAACGCCCGTGCAATAGCTCACGAAGCTGTTTCAAACAGATGGAGACATTGGTTGCGACGTCACATACCGCGGCCAAATAAGACGCGGGGGAGCCGGCTCCGCTTCTGCGCGGCGGCCTCAGCGGCGACGCGCCGTGCAATAGCGTCACGTGATGTGACGCAACGCTGTTTCACGTCACGGCTACCATGGCGGGGCGTGATCGGTGATCGGTGATCAGTCCCGTGACACCTGGTCAGTGGCCACGCAGCACGACAGTCACGCAACGTCACGTCACGGCTACCGCGGTACAGCGGTACAGTGGCACCGCGGTACAGTGGCACCGCAGTACAGTGGTACCACGGTACAGCGGTACAGGTGCACTGCGGTACGGTGTCACCGCGGTACAGCGGTACAGAGACGTCCGCTACATCGTACAGAGAAGTCCAGTGTACCGTACAGACAAGTCCTGTGTACCATACAGAGACAGCAGCGGTACCGTACCGAGCAGTCCGGGGCATCGTACAGATACGTCCGCTGTACCGTACAGAGAAGGCATGTGTACCATACAGAGACAGCAACAGTGTCGTACCGAACAGTCCGGGGCTCCAGTACCGTGCACAGATGACCCGGCCACACGTGCCCGGACCTGCCATCCAAACTAGCGGAACTACCCGGCGCGGCGCAGTTCCGGCTGAGAACTGCGCGGCGGGGTGGCCGCCGAGTTGACCCGGCCCCGACCCCGGCCGACCCGGCTGGGCCTAACGGAGCGGCCGACTGGCCGCCAGGTGACCCGCCGGGAGCCCGCCGAGCCCGCCGAGCCCACTGTCACATGGCCCGACCCGGTCAGAGTCGGCTGACCCCGCTCCCACTATCAGACACAGCCGGAAACTGTCCGTCTCAACCCGCGTGACCCGGTGACAAGCGGTCTCTGCACGAAAACACAGAGCTCGTACTACGTCCTGTTCTGAAAGCAAAACGGGACATCTTTATTTTATACCTCTTGGTTGGCTGGGTCGCTAATTGCAAAACTCCTTTGAATGAACCTAAATGGCCCACTGTTCTAAGAAGTGGCTTCGTTAGAACAGACTGAATATTGTATGGGCATTCCGCAAAATGGCTGACAGCACCGACATGCAATGTGGTGATTATAGATCGCACAAATACGACAGCAAATGATCCAAAGACGACTATTTTCACAGTACCTAGTAGCAGATGATGTGTGTAATTGGATGCACGCGGGTATCTGATAGTAGGTAGTGGTGGCTTTAGAACATCTTCATGATAGCAGTCGAAGGATGCAGTGAGAGCGACGGCACGCGAATTTCGCCAATTGATGAAATTCTGCGAAATTTCCAGGGATTTCATGCAATGCAATTTGCAAACAATGCACGACGGCCAGGCCACGACGTGCTTACGCTGCGGCTACTTTGTTGGTTGGTTATTTGGGCTTAGGGGCGCATCGACTGCGATGGTCATACTGCGCTCATAACAATGTCACGGCTACTTTGTGAACACTCTGTGGACACCCCGTGACCACCCTGTAAACGCCCCGTCACAACGGCTCCTGCGACGACACTGCCACAGTGCCCAGCGGGTGTGCAGCAGCATCGAGCAAGCCGAAACACACGAATCGTTCGTCCTCTCACAAGCACGCCACCAGCCGCTGACCAGCCGGCGATGGACGAGCGGACCCCGGACCCCGGACCCGGACCCGGACTCTGACCCGGACCCGGACTCTGACCCGGACCCGGACCCGACCTGGACCCGACCCCGGACCCGACCCGGACCCTGACCCTGACCCGGACCCGGACCCGGACCCGACCCGGACCCGACCCCGGACTAGCCGACACGGTGCGACGGCCACCGTCTGATGGCGTGGGCGTGGTGGCCGGTGGCGGCTCCGACACAGCCGACCCAGTCACGACCGATAGTTCACATGACCGGCGACAATCTCCCTCCGCCAGTAGGATGTCACGCACCGGAGCGCTGGGCGATACCTCAAGCACGGCTCAGACAAGCCCCTGTTGAGCGAGTTTATCGGCTGAGGATTGTGCACGTACGAGGGCCGTATCCGCAGCTAGCGGTCACGACCGTACGGCTGCTAGTTCATATCAAACAGATTTTGGCTGGGCATGCATGTCAGATTACCCGCCAAATTGTTGCAAAAAGCGGCACGGAAGCAGATTAATAGTGCTAGCAAATTTTAATCACAACACTTCGATCTCCAGTGAGGCTTTATTTTTGTTTAAACAAACACGTGGAATGCTACGAGTGTAGATAAAACTGAAACACGGCTTGCAAAACAAATCTTGCAACATTACAAAGGATGTAACTGACTTGTATGGGTGTTTTAGTATCCGGGCTGAATTATAATTTTCAACAAGAATTTGCAGAGTATATTTATTACAGTCATACTAACCGCACAAATGTCGCATTCTTCTTGCATCTTGAAATAACTACGAAGATGTCACATTGGTGGTGCTTGAAATCCCGACGTATCGCTTATAAAATATAAATAATGCAATCAAGACAAAACCGTACTCTTCCCTAGCTAGTTTGTAATGCAAATAATATGACACAATACGCTATTACACTAATTAGATCAAAGGTCTCCGAACCAGAAGAGAACGCGAACTAGGTCTAGGACTGGGCAGCGGCAGCGACACACGCCTCAATGACTACGAACACCACGGCCGAGCCGGTTCCAGTCGTGCAAACCAGCCAGCACAGTCTGCGCGTGACAGTTTGTGTCGCACCACGGCCAGGTCGGCACTTCACACGGCGCCACCGGTCACGGCGCCGACACGGATGCCGTGTCGTGCGGCCGGCGCCGGTCCCACCACCAGCACCGACGCCAGCCGGCAGCCGGTCCCACCACCAGCACCGACGCCAGCCGGCAGCCGGTCCCACCACCAGCACCGACGGCAGCCGACAGCACCGACGCCAGCCGGTCCCACCACCAGCACCGACGCCAGCCGGTCCCACCACCAGCACCGACGCCAGCCGGTCCCACCACCAGCACCGACGCCAGCCGGCAGCCGGTCCCACCACCAGCACCGACGCCAGCCGGCAGCCGATCCCACCACCAGCACCGACGCCAGCCGCGGTCCCACCACCAGCACCGACGCCAGCCGGTCCCACCACAGCACCACCAGCCGGTCCCACCACCAGCACCGACGCCAGCCGGTCCCACCACCAGCACCGACGCCAGCCGGCAGCCGGTCCCACCACCAGCACCGACACCAGCCGGCAGCCGGTCCCACCACCAGCACCGACGCCAGCCGGCAGCCGGTCCCACCACCAGCACCGACACCAGCCGGCAGCCGGTCCCACCACCAGCACCGACATCAGCCGGCAGCCGGCGCCGGTCCCACCACCAGCACCGACGCCAGCCGGCAGCCGGCAGCCGGTCCCACCACCAGCACCGACACCAGCCGGTCCTACCACCAGCACCGACGCCAGCCGGCAGCCGGTCCCACCACCAGCGCCGACGCCAGCCGGTCCCACCACCAGCACCGACGCCAGCCGGCAGCCGGTCCCACCAACAGCACCGACGCCGCCCCGCCCACTGGTGCCACTCCCGGCCCGCTTCGACTGAGGCGGCGGACAGACGTGGCCGAGAGACGCTGCACCGACATGACGCTCCCACCAGCGGCCGTGCAGCCGCGGGACCGTGCCGGCCGCCGCCGGGGGTACCGGCGGCTGTCCCGACAGGCCGACCATGACCGAGCCGACTGGACACTGGAGGTAGCAAATCTGCAGGTGGCAAATACGAGAACCGAAAGCCCGGTCAGGCACCATGCTCAGGACCGAGGGGCTATTGACCCTGGTTTTGAAATTATATATATAAACACATATCTATCAAAGTCAGTCGCCGGGTAGCGCTGGCGAGGCCGGGGCGTGTCCAGACCGTGGGAGGGGCGCCCGCGCAGTGTCCGGTGAGCGGTGCTCACGAAGACTGATGCCCACTTCGCATGACCGTCCGCCGTCGCCGCCCACCCGCCGGCGCCAGCTCGCAAGGTCGCCACCGCCGCCTGCCCACCGCCGCACTGCCCTCCAGCCATCGGCGGCCAGCACGGCAACCAGCAAAGCGGCCGCCCGGCAATTCAGCCGCTGGCAACGCAGAACCCAGCAAGACAAAGCGCGACCAACCAAACAGCCGACTCTTATGTACCAAGAGTCGGCTGCGTACCAGCAGGCAGCTAAGTACCAAGAGTCGGCTGCGTACCAGCAGGCAGCTAAGTACCAAGAGTTGGCTGCGTACCAGCAGGCAGCTAAGTACCAAGAGTCAGTAACAACTCTGTTACTGATGTACGCTGTTTGGCGGTGAAGTGCCAAGCAACAACTCTTACGTCCCAGGATAAGGCAGGGATACTGTTTCCACGAGCTCGTCCAAGGCACAACTTCCGAGTGTTCTACAATTCGCACAAATTCCGCATCTGCTGGTGTTCGGTGACCGTGTCGGTACCGCCGGGCTGCGCATCGTCGGCAGGCCAGGAGAGCACTGCACCAGAGGGACGTGACTACCGTCGGCAGGCCAGGAGAGCACTGCACCAGAGGGACGTGACTACCGTCGGCAGGCCAGGAGAGCACTGCACCAGAGGGACGTGACTACCGTCGGCCGGCCAGGAGAGCACTGCACCAAAGGGACGCGACTACCGTCGCAGGCCAGGAAGCACTGCACCAGAGGGACGTGACTACCGTCGGCAGGGCCAGGACAACACTGCACCAGAGGGACGTGACTACCGTCGCAGGCCAGGAGAGCACTGCACCAGAGGGACGTGACTACCGTCGGCAGGCCAGGAGAGCACTGCACCAGAGGGACGCGACTACCGTCGCCCGGGCCAGGACAATACTGCGCCAGGGGGACGTGACTACCGTCTGCAGGCCAGGAGAGCACTGCACCAGAGGGACGTGACTACCGTCGGCAGGCCAGGAGAGCACTGCACCAAAGGGACGCGACTACCGTCGCCCGGGCAGGACAATACTGCGCCAGGGGGACGTGACTACCGTCGGCAGGCCAGGAGAGCACTGCACCAGAGGGACGTGACTACCGTCGGCAGGCCAGGAGAGCACTGCACCAGAGGGACGTGACTACCGTCGCCCAGGACAATACTGCCGGGGCGACGTGACTACCGTCTGCAGGGCAGGACAACACTGCACCAGAGGGACGTGACTACCGTCGGCAGGCCAGGAGAGCACTGCACCAGAGGGACGACAGTGACTACCGTCTGCAGGGCAGGAGAGCACTGCACCAGAGGGACGTGACTACCGTCGGCAGGCCAGGAGAGCACTGCACCAGAGGGACGTGACTACCGTCGGCCGGGCAGGACAACACTGCACCAGAGGGACGTGACTACCGTCTGCAGGCCAGAAGAGAGCACTGCACCAGAGGGACGTGACTACCGTCGGCAGGCCAGGAGAGCACTGCACCAGAGGGACGTGACTACCGTCGGCAGGCCAGGAGAGCACTGCACCAGAGGGACGTGACTACCGTCGGCCGGCCAGGAGAGCACTGCACCAGAGGGACGTGACTACCGTCGGCAGGCCAGGAGAGCACTGCACCAGAGGGACGTGACTACCGTCGGCAGGCCAGGAGAACACTGCACCAGAGGGACGTGACTACCGTCGGCAGGCCAGGAGAGCACTGCACCAGAGGGACGTGACTACCGTCGGCAGGCCAGGAGAGCACTGCACCAGAGGGACGTGACTACCGTCGGCAGGCAACGCACCAGAGGACGTACTACCGTCGCAGGCCACTGCACCAGAGGGACGTGACTACCGTCGGCAGGCCAGGAGAGCACTGCACCAGAGGGACGTGACTACCGTCGGGGCAGGAAACATCACCAGGGCGTACACCGTCTCAGGAGAACACTGCACCAGAGGGACGTGACTACCGTCGGCAGGCCAGGAGAGCACTGCACCAAAGGGACGCGACTACCGTCGCCCGGGCAGGACAATACTGCACCAGAGCGACGTGACTACCGTCTGCGGGGCAGGACAACACTCACCAGAGACTGCACCAGAGGGACGTGACTACCGTCACCCGGGCAGGACAATACTGCACCGGGGCGACGTGACTACCGTCTGCAGGGCAGGACAACACTGCACCAGAGGGACGTGATTACCGTCGGCCGGCCAGGAGAGCACTGCACCAGAGGGACGTGACTACCGTCGACGGCAGTCTGTGGGGGACGAATAGCCTAGGGGTAAATTGCTCGTCTCACAATCGAAAGGTTGTGAGTTCGAGTCTCACTTGTCGCCACTCTTCGCCCGCGACCAATCGGCGTGAGATATTGGCGACGCTACATGACTCAATGGTCGATGTGTCGTAAAACCAATAACAAACAGATAGCGGTCTGCGCTCCACGGACGCCGCGAGACCGACCAAGAGCCGGTGCCGAGCACTTCCACCGGCGTCGCCACGTGCGCTTCGCCGCGGCGCCGCTCCACGGACCTGTCCCACCTGCGCAGCTGTCGGCGCTCTCCAGGCCGGCGCGGAACGACAGGCGTGACTCGTGTCTGCCCGCCGCGTGCGACCCGAACGGCCGGCGTGCCGCACACGGAGGTCGGCGACGTGACCCCGGGGTCGGCGCATTTCGGCGCGGGTCACACCCTTCACGATTAACTGGGCGTCGCGCCGCCCAACAGCCCTGGGCCGGCCACGTCAACAACGGACACACCGCCGCGCTGCGGCTCTCGGCCGCCACGGAAAGTAGGTCCGCCCGGGCCTGCGGAACACACCGGGCAGGCCGCTTCCGCTCGGATAGGTGGCGACCACCGACATCTGGTGAGGCGACCCCGCACAGGCGCGTGACGTCATGCGGCCGCTCGGCCACCGCTTGCGACGGAACCGGGTGGGGGAATGAATGACAGACTGCTGCATGAAAAACCGCGAATGTCAGGAGATAACCCCTGCCGGCCACACCCGACGCGTCATTAACACCACCACGGTGACCGCCGGCAAGAGGTTCCTGTCGCTGGCGTGCAGTGAATCACTGATGGGTAGTGGACTGCCAGGCATATTGGCTCACTTCACACTGCGTAATGGCGTAAGTTCCGACTAGATGCATGACAAATCTACTGGTAGCAGATACTGAAGGTACACGAGCCAAAAACTGCCCTCTGAAAACGCAAATCAACTTGCTGCCCATTACTTATTCGCAATGCACATTCATGCTTCTGAAAACAATGGGTCGCCGCTCTCCTGTACCTCTAACAGGGCAGAGGATGCGACACCATGGGAAACAGCGCCCAATTAGCCCCGGAGAAAGCTCATTAACGTCGAAGCGCAGCCGGGCACCGCTCAGACAGAGCGTACCGAACTGGAATTAGCACGATATGCAGCGCAGAAAGTATCCGCGAGTCACGACGTCGAGCGCGAGCTTGCCGGCGCAGCCGTTTTCCACGCCGGTCGTGTCGCACCGGGGCGCTCCGTGAACGTCGCCGGCCGCCGTGAACTGCGCACTCACTAAGGACGGGCGCACCTTGTCTGGTCTGCGACCTGGTCGACGGACCCGCCAAGGGCGCGCCCGCTCCTGCTCTGCTCACGCACCCGTGGCTGATCAGTCGTCACGCGCAGACGCACACGCGCACACGCGCACACGCCATGCGCACACGCTCACGCTCACGTGTCTGTCTTTTCACGTGGAGAGTAGGGGCGGCAACGCGCGCCGAGACGTCGGCACGCGACAGGGGGGGGGGGCACAATGGCCGGCACAAATGGTACGTCACGACGCGACAGGCGCGGCCCGCACGCGGCGCTAACGACGTCGACACGCGCCGACCCGGAGAGATGCTTTTTCTTTTCTCTGCCGCCCCAGACGACTGGCGATGATGGTCTGAATATCGCCGACAAAGGCCGCGTCGAAGGCGCGCCACACTGCTCAGGTGACGTTCAATGGCACGCCGCCCTGCTCAGGTCACGTTCAAAGGCGCACCACGCTACCGGACCACCTCTATTGTCCCGATCATTGCCAAAACTGTGGGGCGTGCAGTCCACCAGCAGCTCTACGCCTACCTGTCCAACAATCACCTCCTCTCTCCTACCCAGGATGGTTCCCGCCCCCGTCACTCAACGCAGATCGCGTTGATATTAATATCCGACCAGATCCTATCGGCCAATGATCGCGGTGAGATCTGCCTTTCCTCCTGGACTTGAGCAAATGCTTTGATGTGGTAGACCATCTAAAACTTTTGACCAAATTAAGCCACCACGGTATTGACGCCTCATGGTTTTCGGCCTATCTGAAAAACCATACCGAGTGTCAACCTCACCGACAGTCTGGGTCGCGGCTTAAATTCTGTTCCGCTTCCAAACCACATCGGAGTTCTTCAAGGCTCATCTCTCGGCCCTTTGCTCTACTGAGTCTTCGCCAACGATCTCGGCCTGTTCGCTGAAAGCGCAGTAGTTATTCAGTATACAGACGACACACAAATTCTGGTCACCGGAAACAACTCGCATCCAAAGCGTCGCTGCCGAGCTGGAACACGTCATGGCCTCCCTCAACGCTTGGTTCCGCGGCAACGGTCTAAAGGTAAATGCGGAGAAAGCCCAACTTATGGTCTTTGGTAGTGAACAAAAGTTGCGCAATCTCCTCAACTTAACTGTAACATTTCGCGATCAACAATTGCTCAACGTTTCGCAAGGAAAAAATATAGGGCTCACTTTTGATCGCACCCTCAGCTGGGACTCGCATGTTTCCACCATTTCTAGAAGATGCTTCGGAACTTTTGCCGGTCTATCGCATCTTCGAGGCCACCTGTCACCATCTGTTATCTCGGTCCTCGTCAATGCTTTGGTGCTCTCTCAGATCCGGTACTGCATTTCGATGTACGGAAATAGTACCCAAAAAGTACGTCTCTGACTAAAAAAATATCAACTTTGGAGCAAAAGTTATTTTTGGACGATAAACATTTTACCATTTCAAGGATCTGTTGGAGCGTCTTGGCTGGATGAACGCTGAAAACCTGGCCTCCTACCACAAGCTGTGCCTACTGCAGGAGCCGGCTTCATTAGCTGGCACTATCTGAACAGTCGCCGAACACCGTGACCCCCACACCCGTGAGGACCGGGACCTATACGTCCCCAGGTCGCGCAGGGAGATGGGCAGACGCCGTTTTTGTTCCAGATATCCTGCCCTGTATAACGAACCGCCACACGAACTGGGGCAACTGGCAGTTCCCACGATTAGTCACCGCCTTAGGCGGCACTTATGCATGGGGCCGGTCAGATTGACCTGATCTGCTTCCTGACTTCTCATCATACTCGACATTCCTTCTTACTTGCTGTGTTATCCTCATACTTGCTGACTTCTCATTATACCTACGTACTTGTTGACTCTTTCCAGGCCGCCGGTATGAGGAATTGCCATATGTTTTTATGCGTGTATGTGACAGTCTTTTTCATGTAACATCTGTTTTAAAAATCGACCATAGGCTGTAATAGCCACGAGTATATTGTGGATAGCTTAAATATCGGTCTTTGTCTTTGTTTAGTCCTCCAATTTACCAAGCAGTCACTGCAGTTTTCGGAGCCTGGCAGTGAATGTAATGCAGTTTCAAAGCCTAATATAACACATACACCTAAAACCCTTCCTGATACCGGGGTGTCCGTCAAGATCGGGTTCACGAGGCCAAATCAAGATCAATTTGAACGAAATTGATGATAAATTGTTGAAATTGACGACTTTGCATCAGACTGTCTCTAGGTAGAGGCCAGAGGAAGTCGCCAATGCAAACACAAAATATTCACCCGCGGACTTTGACATTGTACAACCATATACATCTCAATACATAAATCAGCGGCCAAAACATACTATCTCTATGTTTCCATCTCTAAGATTGCCTTACTTACCCGATAATAGCGCGATAAGAACGATTGACTTTAGAACGCTGCTTGAGGACGTTACTCTCAAGTGCTATATGCCGGCTTCTTAAACATGGTAAGAAGTGTTTTAAAAAAGCATACACACTCCAGCTTACTAATCATTATTAAGCTCAAGTCATGATTTGACTTGAGGCTAATGCAAAATAGTTGCATATCTTTCCAGAGTCACTTGCCTGTACGCTCGTTTATGACTTCGAAGTACGTCTGCTCCGGATAGTTATTGGCAAGCTTTCAAGTACGTCTGATGGTGGTGGTGGGTGGTCATTGGTTTTACGATAGGTCGACAGTTGAGTCATGTAGCGTCGCCAATCTCTCACGCCGATTGGTTGCGGGAAGAGTGGCGACAGGTGACGCTCGAACACACAATCTTTCGATTGTGTTCAAGTACGTCTGAAAACCACACACTAAGAATATAGGCAAGCGGCCCACGTCGAGAACCACACAGGTCTGACCCAACCTCCACCTGCCACAGTTCCGCGATCTGGATGTAATTGTTTTATCCTTGCAACACAAGATGCGCCCGCGAACCACATGCAGGAAGGCGCGCCAATCTTCCAAGCCACATCTTCGGTTTGTGAGCAACTCTGAGAAAATTCATGCAGGGATCAAACCGAGTCCCACACTGCACACTGGTACATGACGAGGAAGCAATACGCCCCCGAAACAGAGGCCACACCGAACCCATTGCATCGCCACGTGTTATCCAACAATTGAGCCATCCGCGCTCAGCAGTCACAGCCGCCGCAACACGGGTGATACGAGTCACCTGGGCTCTCCAAACATCAGCGTCGCCAGCGCCGTCAGCCGGCCAGCGCTGCCAGCACCGCCAGCACCGCCAGCGCCGCCAGCGCCGCCAGCGCCGTCAGCCGGCCAGCGCTGCCAGCGCCGCTAGTGCCGCCAGCGCCGGCCGGCCGGCCAGCGCGACGTACTCCACTCTCGAGTGGGGAGGTACGCGCCGCTTTACGACAGGCGGCGAGCCGGTCAGCCGCGACACAGGAGCCGCCGGCCAGACAGGAGCCGCCGGCCAGACAGGAGCCGCCGCCGGCCAGGGCCGCCGGCCAGCCGCGACACAGGAGCCGCCGGCCAGACAGGGGCCGCCGGCCAGACAGGAGCCGCCGGCCAGCCGCGACACAGGAGCCGCCGGCCAGACAGGAGCCGCCGGCCAGACAGGGACCCCCGCACAGACAGGAGCCGCCGGTCAGCACGGGCCGCCGGCCACAGGAGCCGCCGGCCAGACACGGGGCCGCCGGCCAGACAGGGCCGCCGGCCAGCCGCGACACAGGAGCCGCCGGCCAGACAGGAGCCGCCGGCCAGACAGGGGCCGCCGGCCAGACAGGAGCCGCCGGCCAGACAGGAGCCGCCGGCCAGGAGCCGCCGGCCAGCCGCGACACAGGAGCCGCCGGCCAGCCGCGACACAGGAGCCACCGGCCAGACAGGGGCCGCCGGCCAGACAGGGGCCGCCGGCCAGACAGGAGCCGCCGGCCAGCCGCGACACAGGAGCCGCCGGCCAGACAGGAGCCGCCGGCCAGCCGCGACACAGGAGCCGCCGGCCAGACAGGAGCCGCCGGCCAGACAGGAGCCGCCGGCCAGACAGGAGCCGCCGGCCAGACAGGGCCGCCGGCCAGACAGGCCCAGCCGCCGGCCAGACAGGAGCCGCCGGCCAGACAGGAGGCCGCCGGCCAGACCGCGGCAGACAGGGGCCGCCGGCCAGACAGGAGCCGCCGGCCAGACAGGGCCGCCGGCCAGACAGGGCCGCCGGCCAGACAGGAGCCGCCGGCCAGCGCCGGCAGAGGAGCCGCCGGCCAGCCGCGACACAGGAGCCGCCGGCCAGACAGGAGCCGCCGGCCAGCCGCGACACAGGAGCCGCCGGCCAGACAGGGGCCGCCGGCCAGACAGGAGCCGCCGGCCAGACAGGAGCCGCCGGCCAGACAGGGGCCGCCGGCCAGACAGGAGCCGCCGGCCAGCCGCGACACAGGAGCCGCCGGCCAGCCGCGACACAGGAGCCGCCGGCCAGCCGCGACACAGGAGCCGCCGGCCAGACAGGAGCCGCCGGCCAGCCGCGACACAGGAGCCGCCGGCCAGACAGGAGCCGCCGGCCAGCCGCGACACAGGAGCCGCCGGCCAGCCGCGACACAGGAGCCGCCGGCCAGCCGCGACACAGGAGCCGCCGGCCAGCCGCGACACAGGAGCCGCCGGTCAGCCGCGACACAGGAGCCGCCGGCCAGACAGGAGCCGCCGGCCAGCCGCGACACAGGAGCCGCCGGCCAGACAGGGGCCGCCGGCCAGCCGCGACACACATGGCGCGCGGACTGAAGCCGACGACTAATGGTGCCGGGGGAAAATGGCTAACGGAACGCCGCGACGGCCACGTTATAGGGTGTAGACTGATGGTGGTGATCTAGCCGCCGTGACATCCGCCGTAGACTGACCGTACCCACCCGCGACCCGCTCCACCAGCGCCCCCACCCACCCTCACCCCACGGGCTTCGTGCCGCGCAGGCCGGCGACGACGAAATGTCACAACCGCACGGTCCGCACACCTACTTCCGAGGCGGTGCAGCAGTGGCAGACAGCACGCGACGGTGGCGGATTGCCCACAATGCAAAATTGCTCGCCGTAATGAGCAGCGTTTCGTTTTTATCGCGTCTCCTTTCCCCGTTTCACCTTCACCCGGTGACCAACCACATGGAGCCCGTCGAAGCGAACACTACCACAGCGACACCACTGCAAGTGGAATGAGTCGCGGAACTCGTCATATGTTACTTGTTCATGTTTCCCCACGCTACACAGCATGGGCGCAATCAAGAGTGTGTACTCGTCATGCGCGAACACTTTGCCGTTTACTCCGGATTGTACGAGTTGCAACTTATGAAGTAGACGCCACAGGACAATAATTCTAACATTTTGGGCTTCGTCAACTCGCAAATGTACATCAGACAAAGTATGACCTTATGCGACAACACAATGCAAAGAATGCCGGCTGAAAGCAATCTAAGCTGGGCTGACCTTATTTCACGGCTTAGGAGATGGAAGCAAAACGCGAAATTAGATGTCGCGTTTTGCTTCCATTTTTATTCCGAAATTTAATTTCGCGTTTTTTCATGGCTTAAGGTGAGCCCGAGAAGTCAAAGAGGCGAGTATCGCATGGCGTACGGTGCGCGAGCACCGTGGGCGTTGGCTTGATGGGCGGCGTCCGATATTTTATACTTACTTTGCCCCTATAACCGAACGACGGTGCGAACATTTCGCCTGATGGCCAGATTTAAGCCGCTTGCTTTTATGTCAGGCCAATATCCTTGCAACAACCAATGTCCTTAGTTTGAACAAACGATTGCTCTCGTCAAGTTCAGGGTCAGACAGGTACTCCCGTTCCAAGAGATCTGAGCTGTTTCGTGGTTTGATGTGCCTCAGGAAGAAGATACTTCGGAAACATCAGAATCATGAATCAGGTCGGACCAATACGGACCACACCAGTCACTAGCTACCACGGACGACAAAGTGATTATCAACAATCTGGGCGGTGTTATTACAAGACAACCCATCGGGACCATTGGCAACATGCGGCATGAAGTATCAAACGGGGAAGTGTAAAAACGTAAACAATTAAAACCGCAAAAACGTAAACAACTAATTGCTTGAAAAAATGAAATAAAACATGGAAGTCCAAGTTAAATAATTACAACCATTAAGCTGCTTCACTGGCAAGTTGCACAACAAAATCGATAGTCCAATGTCTACTGAAGCGGCTAAGGTACCACATAGCCGTACGAATTTAAGCTTTCTAAAAATAATCCCAAACTCGATTCTCACACACTGGCACACCCAATTCCACTAGCTCATCGGCACACGTGAACAATGAGCAGCGTGACGCCAGTCATGCCCAGTCAGCACATCAACACCGCCGCCCATCGGCTTCACAGCACAAATGCGAGCCAAAGTGGCGCTCGTACTCGCGCCGTCTGCCCATAATTTACCTCGTCGCCAAGCCGTTTCAATGCCAGTCATCCAGCAGCCGCAGGAATACGGCTTCGGCTTCGAACCTAGACGACCGTCTTGGACGTCTCCGTAACACCGACTGGGTGATCCCTAACGGTGACAGATAAGCCTACGGGCGTAGAAACAGAAGGGGGCACCGGACCAAGCCCTCCTCCCTCAATTATTCGTGAAGCTCAACCACCAGGCCCATGAGTGTATGGAAGCGTAGAAATAAACTGACCACCCCGCTTTGGGGGCACGCTCATACGACCTCCGTCAAGGAGCGATGTGCAAGAGCAGACAGTTGCATGATGCTGATTAATATCAGCGCGAATTCGGCGAGGAATGCACCTGTGTTAGGTGCGCCCGGAATAACTTCCGAACTGTATAGCCATGGATGGCCCCTGCACCTTGGACTAACCTGCCACAATTTACAGTACGCTCGCTTTACATTCGCCGGGAAAACCTTTAAGAGTGCCTACTACTTAGGAGTGAACAGATAATTTAAATTTCTGAAACCACTTGCTTTTAAATTGGTTGAATAAAACGCTGATGTGCTGATGTTCGCGTTTTTTACATTTCAATGACAGCGGCAATTTCTCACACGTGCACGTGCTAGTGTATCACACTTAAGCAAACAGCTAACGTTTATGTCTGGTGCAATGCCTTCTTGACAGCGCAACCGGAAAGCAAGCATCTGTAATTGCTGCTACACAACACTGAAACACAACACTAAGCAATGATAACCTTCACCAGCATCGCCAAGAAGTTGGATATCAGCCTCGATGCTTTACGCTTATCGAGCACTAAGCGAATCACATGAGGCCACTTAATTCACATGGCAGATGTAGCCACAGCGGGACGAGCGAAGCCATCTCATGGATGTTAAAGCGCACCGGTAAACCATGATAACGGTCAAAATTATTGCAAGTCGCTCGGATCAAATACTTCGAATGCAACATTCCGAATGGCGGTTCCCATCGGTTTAACGATTTCACTTGTTTTGTAGGATTCCATTGCGGTTATTTTCGTCGTCACCCAATTCATGTGCGAGGCTGGACCATTCCACCTCCTTCCCAATCCTGAGGTCTCGACGAGTTACAGTCCAAATTGCCGAGCAAGATCGCATGAACGAATCGTGACAAAACCAGCCCATGAATGTCTTCAAAATTAAGGAAGTAAAACAGAGGTCAGAACCCTAGTAGTTCCCAAGATTAAGTGCTTCCATTGTTCCAAGCATTCCGCCACCTACGCCTGGGAATGCGCATCTGATTGCAAGGGGGTAGTTGTGCAGGACAAAATAGTGGGATTGCTTGCTTCCTGCCCACAGATCACTTATTTTGGGAAACCCAATATTTACTACCACTACAAATTATTTTTAGAGATAACAAACATAGTTTTCACATTGATCTGTGCAAAACTATGTTTACATTGTCACGCCCGCAAATTTGGACCTGTGCTCGACTCCCTCCAATGTATAATGAACATGCGTTATTGCATAAGTTAGAAGAAACTTCATTTAGATTAAGCTTAACTGAAAACAACGCTTTAATACTTCAATTAATACTTGCAGCCCACATCAGAATCAGTCAATTCCCTTCGTCCTGACAAGACAAAACTCTGACCAGTGGCGGACAACAGACAAACGGCAGAAGGGACACATGCATGCACAGCTAATTTGTATAGCATGTGCAAAAATAGTCTGAAACACTCGCCGAAAAACGTTTCATTCTAGTCGGTGGAATTGGAAGTGTGACACATTGGTAAATATAAATCACACAGAGCACAAATAAGTATCGTAATCTACTGCCCAGAGCGCGGCAAACCTATACGCCCTAGATCTAACCTAGACGTGAACAGCTCTCATCTGCTTGTTGTGGAAGGTGACAAATGGCATGCACTAATCGCCACCAAAATTCAGAATCCTCCCGTGCGCAAGAAAATGGCAAGTACGGCTTGTTTTCCCTTCATTTTGGCTTTGCTTGCGGGAGCCACAAGCTTTCCTAAACAGCTCGTCTGCATTGAATGAAACCGCACGACTGCCGTTAGCAGGGTTTCACAACTTTGAGACATTCGAGGCTTGGCCATGGCCGTGCCCGGCAATACAACTAAAACCACAGCCATGTCTATTGCCGTGCCCGGCAATACACATTAAAACCACAGCCGTGTCCATTGCCGTGCCCGGCAATACAACTAAAACCACACCCTAATCCATTGCTGTTCCACGTATCACATCAAACTGGACATTGACGTCCACTTTAGTCAATTTGTTGGATCTCATTAACCGGGGCTTTGACAGTAGAGAAACTGGACGGAGGGAAGGGGAAAGGG
Source organism: Imbricaverruca yamaguchii (assembly GCA_034440575.1). Classification (NCBI taxonomy): domain Eukaryota; kingdom Metazoa; phylum Arthropoda; class Thecostraca; family Neoverrucidae; genus Imbricaverruca; species Imbricaverruca yamaguchii. The sequence continues at coordinate 1,054,208 of JAOTOL010001531.1, read as the reverse complement.
GAAATGCTACACTTTGTTAACGTACACACATTGTAAAATTATTCACCATGTGGCCTGGAAATTCACATTTAATGGAGTTGTGCTATTTCATCCTCGTCTTAGGTTTTTATCATTTTGACACATGATGTATGGGCAGTCATCATGCATATGAGGATGAAAATCATGTAAAGTGCATGTGACTGAAGCGAAAGGCATTCCGCTTTTTAATCCTTAAGTGGCAATCCTTTATTTTCTTCCAATCTTTCAACTATTCCCACTTTAGTCAACTTCGGATCCTTCATCCACGGGGTTTTGACAGTTAATGGAGATGGAAGCGAATTTTAGGACACTTTGTTACGTACACATGTACAGCACCGTGTGGTAGGTATAGGCAGCACAGAACGGTTCGACTGAAGGCACGAGTGGACCTGGCGACAAATCAGCCGATAACACCGGACAGTAGTATTCAGGTCACACGCCATTGTCGCATCAAAACCGGCCACTATGCCGTACTACCGTGAGAACGGATCGGCACTTACTCTGGGTGGTTTCGCGCCGGTGGGTGGCCCTGCAGCCCAGCACGGGGTGCTGCCAGTCGGAGGTGGTCACCACGCACAGGCTGCGGTACTCGCGCATCGACAGAAACATGGCCACAGTCCGGCCCGGCCGACCGGCTCGGCTCGGCGATCTGTCCCGCGGGAACGGCGTCGGGGTCGGGGTCGGGGTCGGGGTCGGCGACAGGTGTCGAGGAGTCCAGACGTCAGGACCACGTGACCAACGTCTCGGCGAGCCCTCAGCGTGCACAGGCTCTCCGGTGTCGGGCCGACACCGCCACGCTCTCAACAGCACCAGGCTTCAGACGGCCCGACCTGGCGCGGTCGGTATCCTCCCCGACTGCAGACGATCCAGAGACATGAAGTGGCCGGGTAGCTCGAGCTGCTTCAGGGCCCGCCCGGCTGGCGGATGGCTCGGAGACCTGAAGTACCCAGGTAGCTCGCGCTGCTTTTCAGGACCGGGCTGTCCTGTGGCTCGGATCCGCCCGTAGAGTCGGAACCGTGCCGTAGTCCGTGACTGCGTGGATCAGACTCCTACACAAGGATCTTCCCTGCGCGCGGGGCTACGCCGAGATCCGAGGTCAAGTAGGCGATGCTCCGCAAGAAGCAAGTCCATCGACGGCCGGACACTGCCTTCACACCGGGTCTTCCCACATGGTCGCGGGGCTGCGAGTCTCGGGATCCGCCGTGTTCTGTGACCCCCGCCACACAGGTCGGAGGCCACCCGCCGGACCTGGTCACCAGAGACCGTGCGGCTGCGGTCCGGTCCGGCCGACGGCACGCCACGCACTAACCGCTGCCCGGGGCCGGGCCGGGCCAGCTGGCCGACTGACCCGCCACAGGCACCGCCGCTGGCTCAGCTCGACACGGCCGCCGCCACCCTCCGGCCGACGCGACGCCGCCGATCAGAGTGGGGCCGCCGTAGCCGACACCGCCACCGCCGCCGCCGCCGCGTGCCCCGGATTACGGTACAACCCGACCGCCACTGCGGCGGCTCCGCAGGGGGAGGGGCAGGGGCACGGACCGTGTGGCGGCGACCTAGTGAACTATGCTAATGTGACCCAGGCCGTGACCGCGCAGCGTCAGCCTCATTTTGCAGAATAACAAACAGGCAAACAAGCGTCCACGTACTCCCCCGACAGACAGCACACTTTATACCGTGCACTGCGTAGGAACAACACCACCTGTGCAGATACGACAGAGCGGCGCCAACAGGCTCCATGACAAGGACAGCTGGTGTTAGGCATCACATGACATCAAACATATATCACGACACAGCTACCCCCCCCCCCCCCCACCCAACTACCCATCCGCGCAGCCAATGCGAGGAATGACCTGGGCTTAGGCGACTGTGCATCAAGAGGCGTGCTAGAACACCGACTGTGTCAAATAAACACGCCAGGTGCGACGGCCACGTCGTCCGGGCTCGGGCCGCTTATAGTATGCGCTTCATTAAAACTGATCAGACCACTTGGCGACCCTCATTGAGTTCGGTAATATGGTAAATGTGCCATTATTTTGTGGCACTGTGATACATATTATACTGGAAAATCATGCCATAAACCATTACTTCATTTCGAAATTTCCTTCCCATAAAATCATCGACCACAGTGAGCTTGACACCATTAGCAGTCGTTGAATTGTATGCCACCGTACGATGACAATTACCACCCACAAATTACAAGCTATTCGTTCACCAAATAGTTGTCTGTAAATGGTGCTCAGCCACATTTCATGGTTTGCCATACTTTAAGAGTAACTTACTGAATGAGAATACATCGCTATTTTACACCACGGACAGAACCGCCGTTACTCACTGATCAGAAGTACTAGTTTGCATACAATTTGTATCGTGTACGACGTGTCCGGTGGACACTGCTCTGGCTGTTTACGATCGCTCACCATGGAGGATCATCCATCGGAAAATCACCTAATGGTCACAGTCCAGGAACGCATGACATTCCCCACATCACGGGTAGCGGCACCTGAGTCAGTGCGGGACAACAACCGAACTAGCCGAGTCCGGTCGACAGTCCCGCACAACCATCTACCTGCACGACGGCGCACGGCCGCTGCGCCATCGTGCAGGTGCGTCATGCCGGCCACGTGCCAACGTGCACAGCTTCGTGGGCGCGTAACCGATGGCGACATCTGGTCAGTCCAACAGTCGACTGACACCACCTACACCGCACCGCCGCTTGGCCAGTGCGCGGGTGGTGGCCCAGGCGATCAGGCACCCGAGGTGCGTCGCGGCTCGGGCGGTGCACCGGCGACCCGGGCAGCCAAGCACGCCAGATCCGTCGCCGGGTTCAGATCGTCCGGCAATACCGTTGCACTTCACAAAAAGTGCTGCCGGCTTTGCAGGTGCCGCAGCACACGCACTGTGCGCGGCTGCGCGTCGTGCGGTCGTGCCGGAAACGGGAAGCCGGCTCACAGCGCCCGGAAGACATGACCGTCACAGCCGTCACGTCGCGGCGGTGCGGGGGCGGGGTTCACCGACCACGGGCGCGCCTCCAGCCTTCAGCCTCCAGTCACACTGCAGCCGCCGGCAGTCACGCCTCGCCACCGGACCCAGACCCACGCCATTGAACGCCAGACATCGCCGCTATCCGCACCGCCAGCGGCCGCGTGTAACGAGAGCGTGCTTCCGCTCGGCCGGCCGCGACGCCGTGCGAGCGGGCTGGCGACAAAGTCGTGCCGCACGCACTGAACGGACCGCAGCTCAGTGACGCAGATGTGTCGTCATTACCGCGCAGACAACCTGTTCGGCTGCGACGACAGCACAATGGCGGCCGGCGGGGAATCGCCGCATTTTAATGGCGCAGGGGAGTCGTCTATTAAACTGCCGGCCTTTCCCAGGACAGAGATCAATTCCCACTGGCGGCTTTCGGCACAGACAGTACTTAAGAGCGCGACACTGAAGGAGAGGAGGCGAACCCTCACTTTGACGTCCTGCGGACAAGTTTTTTTAATCGCTGACGGGTCGGCGATTGAAAAAAAGATGACTCAGACCGAGTCTTTACCGTCTGACTCTTTGGAGTTCCAGATGTCACTGCCAAGTGTCCACTAGGGGTTCGAAGTGACCGGTGATTCTGGTCACTGACCCAGCGCGTCCGGCGCCTGTTCTCGGGGTGTGCACATGTGCGTATGGTCACCAATCATGCTAGCGTATGTGGAGCACCACTGATCCACTAGGCGGGGATGGAGGGGGAGGTAGTTCCCTGACGGACGTACTGACGTTGCCGACGGACACGCGGCAACCTCTGGTGCCAGGCCGGGCCGCCGGTGGCGCGCGTCTGTCAGACTCACACCGCCCAGCAGTCAGCCCGCCCGACCGGCACAATCGGCGCCGCATCAGTGACCACGTGACGCGACACACACACACACGCACCACCCACCGGCCGCGACACCGACACCAGCCAGTGCCGACATTCGCCCGTGGGAGCCGCTGCAGACCCGGGACCCGACCGGCGGAGGCGGCGGCGGATGCAGAGCACGACCGGGTACCGGGCTCTGATCAGGCTGCGGCACCCACTTATGATAACTGTGCGTCGGTTGAGGCTGGAGCGCCAAACACCCGATCAACATCCACGTCACGCCACGTCACGTCACGTCCAGGTAACGGCGCCGACCGGCGTCTGGCGGTACCACCGTCGGCGAGACCGTCACGACACACGTCCGGTGCGTATCGTCCGCTGCGTGTGCTCTGATCAGCGGCCACTTCCGCCGTCCTCGCGCGTCACACACACGGGCGTCGGCCATTTACCTGACCCGGCGGTGACCCGGCGGTGACCCGGCGGCGACCCGGCGGCGACCTGACCCGGCGGCGACCCGGCGGCCCGGCGCGACCCGGCGGCGACCCGGCGGCGACCCGGCGGCGACCCGGCGGTGACCCGGCGGCGACCCGGCGGCGACCCGGCGGCGACCCGGCGGCGACCCGGCGGTGACCCGGCGGTGACCCGGCGGTGACCCGGCGGTGACCCGGCGGTGACCCGGCGGCGACCCGGCGGTGACCCGGCGGTGACCCGGCGGTGACCCGGCGGTGACCCGGCGGTGACCCGGCGGCGACCCGGCGGCGACCCGGCGGTGACCCGGCGGTGACCCGGCGGTGACCCGGCGGCGACCCGGCGGTGACCCGGCGGTGACCCGGCGGTGACCCGGCGGTGACCCGGCGGTGACCCGGCGGTGACCCGGCGGTGACCCGGCGGTGACCCGGCGGTGACCCGGCGGTGACCCGGCGGTGACCCGGCGGTGACCCGGCGGTGACCCGGCGGTGACCCGGCGGTGACCCGGCGGTGACCCGGCGGCGGCGGTGACCCGGCGGTGACCCGGCGGTGACCCGGCGGTGACCCGGCGGTGACCCGGCGGTGACCCGGCGGTGACCCGGCGGTGACCCGGCGGTGACCCGGCGGTACCCGGCGGTGACCCGACCCGGCGGTGACCCGGCGGTGACCCGGCGGTGACCCGGCGGTGACCCGGCGGTGACCCGGCGGTGACCCGGCGGTGACCCGGCGGTGACCCGGCGGCGACCCGGCGGCGACCTGACCCGGCGGTGACCCGGCGGTGACCCGGCGGTGACCCGGCGGTGACCCGGCGGCGACCCGGCGGTGACCCGGCGGTGACCCGGCGGTGACCCGGCGGTGACCCGGCGGTGACCCGGCGGTGACCCGGCGGCGACCCGGCGGCGACCTGGCGGCGACCCGGCGGCGATCCGGCGGTGATCCGGCGGTGATCCGGCGGTGATCCGGCGGTGACCCGGCGGCGACCCGGCGGCGACCTGGCGGCGACCTGGCGGCGATCCGGCGGTGACCCGGCGGTGATCCGGCGGTGACCCGGCGGAAATGCATCTCACGCACAGTCCAGCCGGCTGCAGCTTGTTCAGAGTTCACTGTTTGCGCCTTCCGCCACACCGCAGCAGTATGCTGGCGGCATGTTGCCTGTCTGTTGACTCCAGCTTGTCTGTGCGTTAGGATTACTTGACTGCGTCGTTGTACTCTCGGTTCAAATGCACTGGCCGTTCCAGTTCATGAAATGTTCGGCGTCAAGACTGGCTATATGGCGACTTCTGGTAGTTCGTGCGCCGCTTCTGGTACTAACAAGCCAGGAATATCTTCTTCCTATCTTAATTCTACATTTCCCTGGCTGTGTATGTACACCTTCCGACATTCGCTATTGTCTATCTTACATAAGAGACCTGATTCATTCGTGATATGTAAGACATATTCACAGGTGCATCAGCGGCTTCGTTATATTATGTGGTCCGAAGTACCTATTTGGTGAATGCTGCATACACTCTCTGAATGGGCTGCGATAGCTTGATATGTATGCGAGAACTGCTATATATCTGCTTTTTCAATCATCCGGCGACCAAAAACGCTTAAAGCCGCCCTAAACAGCTCTCTCGCAGTTAAAACGGCGCGCGGGCGCGATACAGAACCGGACCACTTGAAGCCGAGGAATACCCAACGTGAAGACAGCGGACGGTGCGGAAGGGAGCCGCATTGCCTTTCCCGGACACGGCACGCATTAGACTCGCGTGCAAGCGGCCGATAAACGCGAGCAACAACGCGGCGCAGCTTGGCCCGTCGGCACCCATGTGCAGGGTTGCGCCCATGACGGCCCATGTGCACGGTTCTGCTCATGACAGCCCATGGGCACGGTTGCGCTCATGACGGCCCATGGGTACGGTTCGACCATGTGAAACCGTGCGCCAGGAAACTCCCAAAAAAGCGTCAGAACGTAGCCTTCGCTGATGTTCTGATATGGGAGGTGCCACTGAAGCGAGATTGATTAATTGACTTCTGATGCATCAAGGAGCAGCGACTACATACTTGGCGCCTTTTAATGAACCGGGAAGGAGCATTTGCATAGAAAACATCACGGCGGTATGGTAATGGTCGGTTGAATATACACATGACACAGCAAACAAATGATTTGATAAGACGTTGCAAAGTCGACAATTACAGTATACACATCATACAGATTGCGAAACCAGTTGTCCATAGTCATCGAAAACGGCTGACAAATGAGAAATCCGGCTTGAACTGCATCAAATACGCTAGTTTGGATACGCGAGGCCAAATAATCCCGCTTGAATGGCCGATACACGGCGAGCGAAAGGTGCGACATCACCAAACCGAACTTTGCGACAGCGATGTGCAGCAACGAGCATAAAAATGCGATCTCATCGCCATAACAGGTTGCACAACCTTGGAGTGTCAAGACAGCACGGTCGCTACAGCCAGACTGCGGGCCACTCAGGTTGGCGCTCGACATTTCTTGTGTAATGCTGAACAAATAATTAAAAAACAGATGTGGAGGGTAAACCAGTTGCGGCGTCGGTATATGCACGCTTGCTCCAAATTTTAGAACAATGCCTACGTACCATCAGGGAGACATTTCCTGTGCTCGTGATCTCGATACACGACCGTGGGACGGACAGTGCTGGTGGCGCAATGGCTGGGAACGCCGCCAGTCCGGGCCGCTCCCAGCGTGATCAGGTCGGGTCGGGTCGATCACGTCGATAATCACCGGTGAAACGTCACCGACACAGCCGACGTCACCGATCGCCAGCTGCGGCGTCCCACGGGATGACCTCTGGCGGCCCGAGTGCCACGGTGCGCCGTCCGACCTCGGACCGCGTCCCGCGGGATGACCTCGGGAGGCCAGAGTGTCAAAAGCCCCGTTTGCCGTCCGACCTCGGACCGCGTCCCGTGGGATGACCCCGGGAGTCCCGTGTATCACAGAGCCCCGTTTGCCGTCCGACCTCGTACCGCGTCCCGCGGGATGACCTCGGGAGGCCAGAGTGTCACAGAGCGCCGTTTGTCGTCCGACATCAGGCAGCGGCCGACCCATGGTCATCGCCGAGGGACGCACCCACAGGACAACACGTCGAGCAGACTCCGGGCGGCCACAGAGCGTCACCGGCCTCCAGACCCGGCACGGCGGCTCCAGCTTCACCACCGACACCACCAGCCAGAGCCCAGGGCAGCGCCGGCCCGCAAACTCGGCGACCACCACGGTGCGCCCGCTGGGTACGTGTCCCGGCACGACCGCTCCAAGACCAAGGCCCAGCTCCCCGGTCCCGCTACGGCAGCCGCGCTTTCCAGCACCCGTCCGCTGCTTTGATCTGAGTCAGTACAACAGACCAGCCATTGATATCACGTATATCAATATCACGTACATGAATATGAATATATCAATATATATACACCAGTGAGAAGCCGGCGGCCTCTGAGCTCAGCGGCGCTGACGGCCGTGTCCGTGGTATTCTAGAACAACTCGGTATTAGGACGGTTGGTTTTAGGATGAGCGGCATCGACGTCAATTCGTGTTAACAGTCGTGTTTTCACGGACACAACGTGTTGCCGTCGCACTGGATCCCGCTCAGCTACAATCACGCCGAGTTACACAGTGCTCCCGCCATACTTACATGGATTGGTCGGGATCACCTGCGACCAGCCAATCGGCTGATTGTATTGTGCACATCTGGAGCGCACGTGACACATTTTCACCGCGGCGCACGGTGCAAAACACCCTGGCCGTTGACAGGGCGGGATCATGAGGAACCAACTGTGATGATCATCCACCACGTGAAGTGACTTCAACTGATCCCGTTTTGGTCGACAACTACTTGAAATGAGCCAAGTCTGATGTTTTAAAGACTCGCATGACCATGACTTGCACAAACAGGACTGGTGCTTTAAACCGGTTTAAGTATGACCATGGACACGGGATGACGGGTAGGCCGCTGCGCAGCTGAGAACCGGAGCAGCTGCCGGCCCACCGTGACGTGGGAGCAGCTGTCTGTTTACCGGGACACCGAAGCAGTTGCCTGTCCACCGGGACGTGGGAGCAGCTGTCTGTTTACCGGGACACCGAAACAGCTGCCGGCCCACCGGGACGTGGGAGCAGCTGTCTGTTTACCGGGACACCGAAACAGCTGCCAGTCCACCGGGACACCGGGTCTGCCTGTTTACAGGGCATACCGGAATCCCGAGTAGATGTCCGTTTACCGGAACACCGAGTAGTCTGTTTATCGGGCTTACCAGAACACCGAGTAGATGTCTGTTCATCAGGCTTACCGAATCACGGAGCAGATGACTGCCCACCGGAACACACAGTAGCTGTCCGACCGCCACAGCGACTGTAGGCCAACCCTAGCAGGTGCCCAGAGCCACGGAGCATCCGAACACTCCACAGCATCAGAGCAGGTGAGACTTCACAGCATCAGCGCGAACGGAAAATCCGGATCAAAGCAGAAGCGAAGCTGCCACGTCGGAGTTCCAATGGGCCGAATCCTCCCACGTGGAAGCTCAACCGAGGGGGGAAGGCCAAGTGGGCGTGGTATGCAGCACATAAGTCGTCACGTGGGAAAAATATTTCGCCTCAAAAGAGATAAGCGTCGGCGCTGCCACGACGCACAGCCGCCAACAAACGGCCGAGACGGGAGGCCCGGCAACGCCAGATGCCATCGCCAACAGCCGCACCTCCAGCTGGCGTTCAGCTCCAGCTCCAGCTCCAGCTCCGACTCCGACCCCAGCTCCAGCCCACAGCCCACACCCCGCCGGTCGGGCGGCACGCGGTCGAGCTAGCTGGCAAATGGCGTTGGCCTATCGATTATCGGGGCTCGCCGTGACGCAGTCAGTTGGACCAGTCCACTGGTGCACACATAGGTGCACGTCGGGTGGCACCGAGTGAGACGCCCAACCGGATGATGCCTCACGGTTCCGATAGCGTACGTCGTAAATGAACTTTGTGTTGAAAAACCAAATGTATGCGGCGGTGGTTTGCACCATGACCTGCTCAAGGGGCTATAACTTATCTTCACACTTCATGGACGCCTTTCGCTGAACATTTTGGAGGCCCTGTAAACCTTCAGGAGGGGCACATTTGGCTGAAAAATATACATATGAGGTGGAGGAGAGGGGGGGGGGGTGCAGTTGGTCCTTCGCAATTGGCTGCCGGGTCAAAACATGGGGGTGGGGGCGTTCTCTGGTCCGGAGGTCATCCGGGCATAACCGGGACTCGCCGCCATGGACGGACAGCACACGCTGCCTGCGGCCGAATTTATGCCGGCAAGTAAGGATGCATACGGACAGCGTGTGGGGCACCTTCAGGCCGGAGATTCCCGCCACGATCCGCGGGCGCCAATTGTACCGAAACACTGCTGGACGAACTGGAGCGGAATTCGCGCCCGTGCTGCCGCATTGGACGGAAGATGCAGGGCACACCGCACACCGAAACGGAAACACACGACCTCTCAGACACACCGCATCACCACCACCAGGCTAGGTGTAGCCAGACTCGCCAGTACCAGCTGGACTCTCGTCTAGCGGACATTCATTGTGCATGGCAGCACCGATATGTACTCGCGTCTTGTACAGTGCCCAACTTCACCGCATGGACTTGAAGGACAATATTGTCAGCGGAACCTCGTATTTGATGAATCTTTATTCTGCAACTAATATGGCGCAGTGAAGTACACGGATGATGGCCAAGCCGGCTGCGCGGCGCGAATTCGTCCCGGGAGGGGGGGCGAAGGTCTGTAGTGCAGGTCTGTAGTCTCTTAGCAACGGGGTTCACTGCATGTGAGGGAGGATCTCCTCCGCTACAGTACGTGCGTTTGAAGCGGGATTAGGTTTTATGAGTGTTGAACGAGGGGATGGAATAAAATTGCACGGATAGCGGCTATTGCAGGCTTAGTGATGACATCATTTGGCTTCCATCGTTCCTTTCAAAAACTTAGCGCTGAAAACAAAACTATCGCTCAGGATCTGGAATTCGGAGAACCGGAGTATGGCCTTAGTCGATACACTTTTTCAGACATTTGTTTTATTATTGGGGAGAATATCCGTTTTTAGCATTCTCTTTTTCTTCTGTGCAAAAGTCGCGCAGGATCACTTCAAGCTGCTAATAAGCAACACGACCGCAAGTGGTGACATGAGGGGAAATATCTTCACGAGGCCGATTACGAACACTGAAACCTGCCCAGGTTCACCACTTGCGCTCCACTTTCCTTAATGTTGATTTGCCTACCTCTTTGCGAAACCTTGACTGCGATTACACAATTATATGAAAATGAAAGGCACCTTACCTGATGCACGTGCGAATATTTTTTCCCTCGCATTTTCCTCAAATGCTCCAATGCTGACTCATTATGCAGCACAGTAAGTGTGCCATGCCACCGAAGATACCTATACCGCTTCTACATGTGCAGCAAATTAATCTGAATGTACGTACGCACCCGCATGACGTACAATCGTGGCATCGATCAAACGTGCCGTCCAGTGTTTACGTTGCAAATAGATTGCATCTGGGTCGTACGGCAGATGGTTGGATGCAAATCCCCCGGGCTATGCATCTTCCGCCGCAGCCAGCCGGCATGACGGCGAGACATTTTCGGGTCAGCGCCCATCTGTTTTATGATAAAAGGAGGGCATCAGACTCAGACCATTGCACTGAACGAATTCAATGTGCATGCATGCACGGCATCAGCGCGACCCCCCGCGCCTGAGCAGCGGCATCGCACTGGCGGCAAAGCCCCGCCCAGTCCAGAGTGGCAGCAACGGACCAGCAGCGTACCTTCGACCCCCCCCCCCCCCCCCCCCCCACACACACACTACCTCGTCGCACTACCAACACACCCAGCTTAGTACGGACGGAGCCGGAAGCTCGGCGGCAGAGAGCACACCGGCCCGTCACGTGACGTCGGAGCCGGCCACACCCTGCACACGTCTACAGGCCGCCGGTGGTGGTGGCTCCAGCACGGGGCTGGTGGCCGGCGGCTGAGCAGGCCCGCCGGACCACCTTTCACCGTCCTTCGCCCGGGCGCGGCGGCGGTGCCACGACCGAAATATCGCCGCGTCATGCCTCCCGTTCGCTGATAACGCGAGTGTAAGCGACGCTGCACGATCGGCTATACCATCGCTGTACGGCTCCCTGGCGTGCTGCCGGACACGGCCAGACATCGCGCCGTCGCCGCAGGAGAACCCGCCGGCCGACCGCAGCCGTCGGCGCCGACACCCAGTGGAGACGCAGCCGCCAACCGTAGTCCGTATTAACGCTATTATCGGACAAAAATTGCAATATAATTGTGTCGGCTTCATCCTCCCTTCTGCCGATTGATATTTTCCAAAATACCGAGAAGGCACAAGCAACGATTTTCCACGGGCACGAATGCTTCGTGTATGCGAATACTTCCCAGCGAACGACTTCTCGAGACTTGGCTCTATACTTGCAGTGCAGAAAATCGGCATGAGACGTCACACAAGCACATTTAAGTCACCTGGAGTCATCTCGCCTACATGCCCACCCCGCCCACGATGTTGCCCGGAAATCATTAACTCTGTAAAATGAGTTCAATCTTTAAATGAGGACGCGAAAGAAATTCCTCATTTCAAACAATCTTGCACCGATGATAGCTTTGCGATTTCAGCCAGTGGCCATCGCGTCAATTCCAGGTTACCTGTCTCTAGTTAGTTATTTGAGTTTAAGGGCGCTTCGACCAAGGTTACCTGTCTAAGTTCTCCTTTAAGCCTCCTGGCCACACCCAGGAGCGTAAACCACGCCGCATAGTATCGTAGGGATCACACGGCACGCGACACCTCATGACCTCGCAGTCGCACACTTCACATGACTTCCGGGTCCGTTGGTCACACGGGCAGCTGTCGTGTAGGAAGCTCACAAATGGTCATAAACCATTCCACTAACGAGGTCTTCCAGCTTCTGTCCAGGTAATGAATCAACTATATTTGTTGGTATTCATAGATGCGCAGCGGCTGAGTTACGACCTACTTTGTGCAGTGGCGGATCCAGGGGGACATGGGCTCGTGCCACCATGTACTTCGAGGCCCAAGAGGACCGTTGAACATGCTGTGTTTTAAAGGAGGCCGAGACGAAGCAAACGTGAGATTTGGCGCTCCAGTGTATTGTTTGTTTATTGGGTGGTTCACGACGCACTTTATGCACATTCACGGCTAATGGCGCCGCCCACACTGTCTCGCCGGTGGGCCGCGGGTTTGGGAAATGTCCTGAGTGGCGCTAGTGTCGAACCCAGGACCTTTGGTACCCATAGCCCGACACCTTAACTACTCGGCCATCCCCGCCCCGCGCTCCAGTGTCCCTCCGGGGACAACGTGAAGAGCCTCTAAGTCGACCGAGGGGCTCCGAATCGTTGGAAGACCCACAGCTGACGGAGAGAGCACGGCCAGTAAAGAGGGGCTCCGAATCGTTGGAAGACCCACAGCTGACGGAGAGAGCACGGCCAGTAAAGAGGGAACCGGACACGGCCAGAAAAGGGCTCCGAATCGTTGGAAGACCCACAGCTGACGGAGAGAGCACGGCCAGTAAAGAGGGGCTCAGAACCTATGAAGCCCTGAGCTGACGGAGGGGGCCCTAGTGGCCAGAGTCCCGGGTCGATATGAAGGGTCCCTAGGCTCCGGAGGGTATGTAGGATTTTCGTAAGGAGGTGCACACATTCTTAAAGGACCCCTGATAGACTTGATCCACTTTCGAGTGACGTAGGCCCTTCGGCTACTCAGGAGCTATCTCTTAGTTTGCTTAATGGCCTTCGTTACTTGCCGGGCCATCGGGAAAAAACTGTACACCCCCAGAAACCCACGAGGACTAAGAACAGGTATGGTACGATGCTACCTGCATACAGCCCGGAATTTTCGCAATGCGCCACCGACCCCGATCAACGAAATGGGAAATAAATGTTGCGGTCACTAAAGTACACGGAATACAAACATTCAGGACACCCGTGACCAAATCCTGGGTCCACCTCTGACTTACGAGCCCGTTTGACACAAACTTCCCATTGCAAATTATATTTTATTATATTTTTATTAAATTCTACCTCCTCGGACCGAGTCCGGCGGCTTTCGACAGTGTTCACCTGCGAGCTATAATCAGGGAAAGCTAAAAAGATGGAACTTGTTTTTCCAAAAGAAGTGTACACGCTCAAAATATATAATGCTCTCCAGACCAAGTGAAATTACACAAAAACATTCTACTCAATTGAGAACGGCCTTAATCTAAAAAAATGCTTGCTTCAAAGTGCTCACAAATAATGTTCTTCACCCCAAAACTTGAGGGGAGAAGGAGGCGATGATGCATTCATGTATATATATATATATATATATATATATATATATATATATATAATATAGTAATTACACTGATGATTATTTATATAAGTATACATCAGCTATATCTATATCATTACATTTATTGTTATTATTATTACAAGTACCAAGGAACAACATACGCCAATATTTTACGGCAAGGGGATGCTACTGGTTGCAAATACATTTGCACTCTCTGAATACCTGCGGATGATAACTTCGTTTGACGTTAGTTGGCTTGTCACAACTCCTTGTTACCGCTTCCACCAAGTTACAAATCCATATGACGCTCAGCATTCAGGAGAAATGAGCAAAGCTGAGCTCAGCCACCTGCAGCACAGACAGCTAATGCCATCATTGTAATAATCACATCGCAAAGGCTATGCACTGCACAGGAACATATGGCCCTCCAGTAACATCAGGAATGGTCAAGAAATGCGGCAAAAACTATGCCAAAGGAAATGAACACGGCGCGCGACCGAAACGACATCGCACGGCACGAGAAACGGCGACGGCGCCGTCAATGTGTCCCCGTGGCGTGAGGCATGGCAGTCCCCGTGGCGTGAGGCATGACAGTCCCCGTGGAGTGAGGCATGACAGTCCCCGTGGCGTGAGGCGTGACGGTGCCCACGGCGCAGACCAGCGAGACTCGCGCGCCACAGCAGCCGAGGCGAGGCGGCATCGCGGCGACGCCGCCGGCCGGCCCGGTGCCCACCTGCGGTCTCGGCGAGCGCGTCGGCAGCCTGCATGGCCGCCGTGCTATGTCCGATGTCGACCACCACTGGCCTCCGCCGCCGCCGTCAATACAGCAACAGAGGCCGCCGCAGTCAGCGCAGCTTCAGAGGCCGCCGCCGCCGTCAGTGTAGATTCAGAGGCCTCCGCCGCCGCTGTCAATGCAGCTTCAGAGGCCGCCGCCGCCGCCGTCAATACAGCTACAGAGGCCGCCGCAGTCAGCGCAGCTTCAGAGGCCGCCGCCGCCGTCGGTGTAGATACAGAGGCCCGCCCCGCTCATCAGATTCAGAGGCCGCCGCCGTCGCTGCTCAATGCGCCCGCCGCCGTCAGCGTTCAGAGGCCGCCGCCGCCGTCTCTGCCGTCAATGCAGCCTCAGAGGTCGCCGCCGCCGTCAGTACAGCTTCAGAGGCCGCCGCCGCCGTCAGCGCAGCTTCAGAGGCCGACGCCGCCGTCAGCACAGCTTCCGAGGCCGCCGCCGCCGTCAATGCAGCTACAGAGGCGTCAGCGGCAGCGGCCGCCGTGGCGCAGGTGGCGCCACGACACAGCGCGCCAGGTGTGTCGCCGCGGGACCGGCCTCCACACCGGCTGATGCAATTCGGCGCCTCCGGCTGGTCAGGACACGGTGGGAAGGTCTGCACGGACCTGTCCTGTCCTCTCGTCTTTCCAGGCCGTGGCCGGCAATTACTCTCTCGTTAGGCGGGCAGGGCGAACTGAAAATACGGACCCGGGTTCTGTGCTCACAGGTCAGTTATAATTCCAAGGGGCAAAGAGATGATGAATGCCACTCCGTGTGCCTTGGAAACTCAGAAAAAAATCGTCACACTGTGCCAAAATTCTGGGTGGAACCGTGGGAGAATGCCTTTCCTGGGAGCAGCGCATTGGGGCTCTCAAGCGGCGCTGCTGTTGTATTCTCAAGCCATCGCACTGGCTAAGATGAGGAGCCGCACGTCATGTAAGACTATTCAACTGTTGGTTGAAGCGCTCGTGTTCCCCCACGCACGATATTACATGACTGTTCGGTGTGAATGCAGTGCGACTCAGCAAAGAAGGGAGCAAAAGTGCGTCAACTTTGGTGCTCGCATCGTCGCCGGACTAAGGTATCGTGACGGAGTGGCTGAAACGCTCTCTGGCTTGCGATGGCCGAGTGTGGTCCGTACGATAAAAGACAAACCTACAATTAATGTACAACAACTCAAACGACACAAACACAACAGAGCTCGGACATAATTTAGCACTCATCGTGTTGTCTCTCAGAGCAGCATGAGGGCGAATGATGGACAGTTCCACATTCCAAGCATGGGGACTGAATTCGCGAGACGGTCGGTCGCATGCCGAGCAGTAAGAGCGTGGACTTGCATTAGGTTAACAGACTTCAAAAATGCATCTGACATTTGTTAAACATTCCTATAGCTTCCAGTGATCACGATGATGTAGTCTCGCGTCATGCAGTCCCATTAGTCAATCAATTAATAATTCAGTTCCTTTTACGACGCTCTTAGAATCATAGCGCCATCACAAAACTCCTAGGCGGCTGGTAAGCTTTGATCCCGGGACCCAACGGTAACGGGTGGACATGGTAAACATTTGTCCTATCTACATTCCTATCTACACTGGTCTCATAGTGACAACTTCCAGCCAGTGGCCTGTTGGAGGCCGTACCATCGGCATCGCCCACCCAAGGCGAGGGGCCGCCTGCCACTAGGGGCGACGGCAGTACCAGCGGCGGCGGCAGTACCAGCGGCGGCAGCAGTACCAGGGACGGCGGCAGTACCAGAGGTGGCGGCAGTACCAGAGGCGGAAACAGTACCAGAAGTGGCAGCAGTACCAGAAGTGGCGGCAGTGCCAGAGGCGGCAGCAGTACCAGAGGTGGCGGCAGTACCAGGGGCGGCAGCAGTACCAGAGGTGGCGGCAGTACCAGGGGCGGCAACAGTACCAGGGGCGGCGGCAGTTCCAGAAGCGACAGCAGTACCAGAGGTGGCGGCAGTACCAGAGGTGGCGGCAGTACCAGAGGTGGCGGCAGTACCAGAGGTGGCGGCAGTGCCAGAGGTGGCGGCAGTGCCAGAGGTGGCGGCAGTCCCAGGGGCGACGGCAGTTTCAGGGGCGACGGTAGTTCCAGGTGCGGCAGGAGTTCCAGGGGCGACAGCAGTTCCAGGGGCGACGGCAGTACCAAAGGCGGCAGGCAGTATCAGGGGCGACGGCAGTACCAGGGGCGGCGGTAGTTCTAGGAGCGACGGCAGTACCAGGGGCGACGGTAACTCCAGGAGTAGCAGCAGTACCAGAGGCGATGGCAGCACCAGAGCTAGTGCAGTTCAACCATTCTAAGCAAAACGAACTTGGAACGACAGTGAAAGCATCCCCGTTAAGCAGCACTGTCCATGCTGAAACATTGACAACCTGAGAGAGCCCATGGCTACGGCTCGACTCATAGCTACGACTCGAGAGCACATTGCTCAAGATGACAGATATCCCATGTATGGCTGTTGTTGCAGCCCAGACCACAGCACCATCGGCTTTTAACGACCAATGGATGCAGAGAGTAGACCTTCCACTGCACCATAACGGACAAATCGGTCCTTGGCGCAGTGTCGTCAGTATTCCAGTCAGAGAAGAGCACGTGACCGACCCTATCGCAGCATCCATATGCAATGATGCCACGAAGCCATGCATCCGTCCAGCATGGCCGCGCCCATGGACCTGTTCTCGGCCGCCATGGCAACATCACAGCCTGAATCATCGTGAAGTCGAGGTCCAGTCACCAAAGAAAATCGAAGCGCCACACCACCGCCGCACACATGGCGGCGGGATCTATGGGACGCTGTGACGTTACGCCTCTTTGCTTTGTCAAGGTGATGTGCTCATCGAGTGCGTTGCCGTCCAGTACAGATTGCGACAGGGGCAGATACAGGAGGGCATTGGAGGCATGTGCCCTATGGAAGGTGGCACTCTTCAGAAAATGCTCAAGTGCGCCCCCGGTCAATAGATCTTTCAGCCAGAGGCACCGTCGAGGGGAATATGCGTACTACAAGTGTGCTAGAGTGCACCAGCCCCCTCAACGGATATTCAGAGGAAGGCGCCACTCCAGGTATTTTCGCAGTGGCGGTCCTCCGAATATATCGCACCTCAGGATAAGTGCCCACATGATAGTTACTGGATCCGACCTTGGATTGGGATACCTCCTGACAAAGTATTGCCTTCACCAGCAATACGATTTTTCGTAAGCTAAGACAAAATGCTGGTTCCTCTTTGGACTTCGAATGTCAGAGACTCAAAATAATTGAAAACACAATATTGAGAAAGGAGGGTTTATTGCACCTAACATGCATGGCTAGGTCATCGACTTAGCATTACATCCTGGCGCGGGTGTTTAAGTACCCACAAAAATAACCTGACGTTCACTACTTATAATCTGTCGGCCAGAATTTGTATCCTCTTCTGCTCTAACTATCGAGCACTTTGACCATGCAAGATAGTGTTGCTTTCTCCTGGTGGCGAACGTAATACTATCCGTGCACTTTAATCACCACTTTGGCATAGATAATGCAACATTATCTAGCAGGTGCAAGGCTGGAATCGTGCCCACAGCCACGCTTTCTGTCAGATATGGGGACAGCAAGAGGATTGCATAATGCACATTCCTACTCAATCTTGAGACGCTGAAAATAGCGATGATGGATGCGCGTCGACAAGGTTATCATGATTCTCATGAAAATAGTTCTCACCCTTGGCGGACGCATGTTTGATCACGCTGGGGACATTAGCTTCCTGCATTAACATCTATCGCAACGAATCGATGCCAAGGACAGACGAAGCATTAACGTTCACGGACCGGTGAGATTAACTGAGAACGCAGCACTGGGTCTACTATTGTAACCGGTCCTTGCATCAGCATCCGCACACCGGATCGGACGCGAGACAGCCGTGACTTCCAGGGATTTGGTACAGTCTGATCCTCAGCTGGTACACAAAAACGCTGCCGACAGGCTTCACAAACTGCGTGTAACCGCTCCGTGCACGACGAACGATATCTACCTTCGTCATCGGCCACGGCCATGATCAAGATGCCAGCTGTGATTTAATTTCGTGTTCTAATTATTTTTAAATGCCAGTCATGTGAACGGTGCCGAATGGGTAGCACGTTGCTACACACATTTAGGGAGGGGGCTTGTATCCGAGGTTGGAAATCTCGCACCAAACGCGGGTGGAGGGGAACTTGGACCCAACAATTTTTTTTAAGATTGAATTCGGAAAAACAGGAAATCGCCCGCCGGTGGTGGAAGTGTCGTCGTTAAATACACACCTGGCTTCAATGCGTCGCTGATAAATTTATCGCCAGAATAACGTGAAAACTCTCATTTCATCATTACGTATCAGATTTGTGGCTGTCGTGACCGTGATTTCTACGGCACTTCCTCTGTGGCGAACGGCGTTCTCCCACGTCCGCCGGAGAGCGGGAGAGCTCGAGGTCAGGGCCGGCAGAGCCGGAACAGTAGTCACACTACCGAATCTCCCGGCAGCGGAACCAACAAGGAAGTCTGCGGGTTCCACGTTAACTGCTGGTATCAGACTTGAGCATGTGACAGCTGGTGCGAACTTTGACGAACTGATGTGACAGCTGATGCGAACTGTGACGAACTGATGCGACCGCTGGTGCGAACTGTGACAAACTGTACAGCCCGGCCATTGCGGCTAGCTGGCCATTGCGATGTATCTGGTGGCCAATGGTGGCCATTGGTTTTACGACACTCCGACCGTTGAGTCATGTAGCGTCGCCAATCTCACGCCGATTGGATGCGGGTGAAGAGTTGCGACAGGTGAGATTCGAACCCAAGATCTCTCGATTGTGAGAGGGGCAACTTAGCCTAGACCATTCCTCCCCTTGCGATGTTTCTAATCGTGCAGCAGCTGCAATTATTGGTGCTGATTTGTATATTTTCAGGAGACTCCAAACCGTTGGCGTTGTCTCCCATCAAGTCCCTAACCCTCAATGTTGGCTCATCCCCCTGCCCGCCTTCCAACAAATTAATTTTAAATGGGCCCCTTTCCATTGGGGGAGCGCATGCCCCGGTGACCCTCCACACTAGATCCGCCCCTGCCTTGAACAATTAACCGGCACCTTGTGAACTCTATCCTTTGTTTGCAGCGTCTGATCTGTCCCCCAGCAGTGGCGCTGGTGGTGGTGGCGCTGGTGGTGGTGGCGCTGGTGGTGGTGGCGCTGGTGGTGGTGGCGCTGGTGGTGGTGGTGGCGCTGGTGGTGGTGGTGGTGGCGCTGGTGGTGGTGGTGGTGCTTCAGGGCGAGTGGAGCATACAACTCATGCATATCAACGTCCTACTGCAAGGACGGGATTTTTATTTATATGATAATTTCACAGCGTAGATATAAGATGTATTCAGGTCGGATCTGCCCATTCATCGAAGCTAGATTGTTGACATTGAACCAAATCGGCATTTGGACAGGTTGCAGATTGATTGCCTGCAGTATGCTGCCTTAAACGGCCACAGCGTTCCACGCAAACCCGGTCACGTAAACAGACGGTGCAGACCTGGTCACAGACGCCAATTTTAAACGCACGCTCCCCGACTACTTTCAAGGACGGCTGGTTTCAAGTGGCAGCCGCGTTCCATCAACATGCAGTTGGTAAACTATTAGTACAATTAGTGCAGAGCTGTGCGCTGCACCACCCTGATGCACCAGACTGAGCTGCAATCTATACATTACCTCAGCATTGCAGTATTG
The DNA here is from genome assembly GCA_034440575.1 of Imbricaverruca yamaguchii. NCBI lineage: Eukaryota > Metazoa > Arthropoda > Thecostraca > Neoverrucidae > Imbricaverruca > Imbricaverruca yamaguchii. Next base: position 1,034,082 of record JAOTOL010001531.1, on the reverse strand, counting down.
CGCAAGGCGCCAAACAAATGAAGCAAATTGTTCAGTCATATTCAGAAGAACAGAGTAAACCTACTAGGAAAAAGAACTTCAAAAAGTACCTGAACAATTTTAATTCCTATCGCATCAGTTAATACCAGGCACAGCTGTTCAGATATTAGCGAGTAACGGTTAAAAATAGGACGTTTTAGTTTAGTTACATTTTGATTTATCGAAGCATTGCATGGAACTAAGTCTAACTACAGCACCAGATCAACACTACAGGCGACAGCTGCGCCACGAGGTAACAAAAAAAAAACAATCAAGAGGTGGACCTATGGTGTGGCAAAGGGAGCTCATGAAGTGGGTTTGTGACCCACCAGGAACCTAGTGGCTTTAAGGAAAACTCCATTTTCTTTCCTTCTACAAAGGTACCCAAGGTGTGTTCTTCGAGATGCAAAAGTCCTTTCCCTCTTAAAAATGCATGTATATTTTATTAACTTTGGTGAACAACGGATCTTCAGTTAGGTTCGCTGTTCAAGCGATGGCTCAGCGTCCCATCAACACTCAACGTGGTGGATAACGGCCTAATGCCCGCCATTCTCTGGGTTCTCTGCCGATCCACACTCAACTCACTCGGCACCTTGAACCAGGGGCGGATCTAGGCTTTTACATGGGACCAGTCCTTGGGAGACTTTCGGCTAGATTCATCATGCATTGATGAGGGGAGGGGGGCTATGTGACCCGCAACATACTGGGGTGAGTTGGCTGAGAAATACATCGAGCGGGGGTAGGTGGTTGAACTCGAGCCTTCCCGAGCGCGTGTCCCGGTCAGAGGGGCTCCAACTTTCCATTGGGGGAGTGCAAGTCCCCGGTGACCCTCCACACTACATCCGCCCCTGCCTTGAACAATTAACCGGCACTTGTGAACTCTATCCTTTGTTAGCAGGGTGCGGCCCGGCATCTGCTCCCAGCAGCGTGGGGGAGAGTGTAGCGGACAGCCGAACAGCAAGATCCGATCACTGCCGCGGGTGATATTACGTCATTCGACGAGCAACCAATCAGAGCGAAGCGGACCGGCTGCGGCGCATAAGCTGCCGGCTTACGGCTGCGGCACGTAAGCTGCCGGCTTACGGCTGCGATACATAAGCTGCCGGCTCACGCCGACGGCACAGCACGCCAAGCCAGGGTTGCCAAGCTTGATGGTATGTCGTCAAGTTGGCAAATTTTCGACACTTGCAAGTCGAGGACAAAATTATCAGTTGCCGATTGGCGACAAAATCGATCAAAATCTATTATTTCTGGGGGTTTGAAATGGCCATTTAAATGTTGAGGTTACCCTGTAGAAAATACTATACTATCCACGCTATCTATGCTATCTAACATGAATGGGCACATAGATTGTCATCGGGGCGGGGGAAAATGTTCGGAGAGGCGCCACTTTGCCATCCGAGGGGCGCCTCCGGCTGAACAATTCGAGGGAGTGGTGCACTGAGCCTTCCCGGCGGGCGCCTTTTTCTGTCAGAGGGGGGCCCCTGGCTGGAACATTCGAGGCGGGGTGCACTCGGGCCCTCCCGGAGAGGCGCTTTGTCCTCCAAGAGGTACTATTTCCTCTCAGAAGGGTCTCTGGTTAAAAAAGATTGAGGGGGAGTACACTTGAGCATTCCCAGAGGGGCCACATTTCGGGGCCGGATGGGCGCCACCTTCCCATGGACGGGGAATATTCCCCCAGTGTACCTCCCCCTCCCTCACACTGTTGCAATCTTGGCACTTCAATAGGTAGGTATTACGTACGTCATTCAAAACAGCTAAAACAAATGGCTGCGGCACAATAACCAAGCCAAGTGGCAGCATTTGTCGCATTCTTATCTTGGTTTCTAATAAATAAAACGAGTGATACGAAACACCTTAATCTAACTGAAGCCAGGCTGTCAAAGGTGGAACTTGCAATGCCTGCTTTGCAAACCAATACAAATCATTTTGAAGAGTCACAGCAAGTGTGCTCGAGACATGGCTGGGATCCCTGTTGACTCGGGGTCCGGATCCTCGTGCTGGCACCTTGCTAATGTTAACCTGTCATTTTCCCCATTCAATCTGAAAATACGTCATGAAAATAATGGCTTTGACCTCTCGAAGCTTGGCGAGAAATCTCCAGCCTTGCCGGGTCATAAACTTTCAAACGGCAACTGTAAGGCAACTATCCTATATATAAATATAAACTATATATAAATTCCTCGTGGTATTATTGCCCGGATTTGGTCCCGACATAGGTTCTGGATTAGTCACTCAATCTGCAAAAATATCGTTAAATGGATTTGCGGGAAACGTTGTAGTAATGCTGTCCGCGTTGTCTACAAGTATTATGGAAATATTTATATATGGGACGAACCAGAATTTATCAGGCTGCACGTCAGTGCATTTATAATTATCAAATTCCATCTTCGACGTGTTACCTTCTCGGTGTAGCACAAAGTGCATTCTTACACAAATAGTACCTCCCTCAATGCCTGTTTTGCTGACCCTTATCGTACCTAAACAGTATGAACGCATCTGAACGCACCTGAACGGAAACCTCAGGTTGCCTATTGCCTGGGTGGCATAAGACGTACTTTATGCACGATCACGGCTAGTGGTGTCGCCCATATTCTTTTAGTCGTGGACAGAGGAAGTGGGAAATATCCCGAGTGGTACGAGTATTGAAAACGGGACCTTGGCACCCAGAGCTCAACTCCTTAACCACTCAGCTACCCCCGCCCCAGATGCCTCAGGTGTGTGGAAGTGAAATAAAGGCAACACATATGGCGGCATCACACAATAATTAGTCAGGAAATTAGAGCTTCTCCGTCCCAAATAAAAACGTGAGGAATGGGTGACAACCACATGATTGCCTTTAGCACCTCGTATTTCTGCAGATGGCGAGCGACAAACTCGGGAATCGTGCGATTCCCTATCAATTGATTGCCTTTCTACTGGTGCCATTCCGGTGAATCTCTTCTGTTCTCGAGGTCACACTGTCCTAACGCCCTCACATTTTGCCACACGTGTTTATTGTCTGGCAATGCATTACCAACGAGCAAATTGGCCGTTAGAACGGGCGTCACGCGCCACATGTGCACCTCATCGACCGGAAACTCGGCTTATCGCGCGTCACGCGCCGTACATTTCCAACGGTCCTTTCTGCGTGAAGAACATCTGCCCAAAAGAACCTTGGGCCACACGTTGCGTGTTAGCATACACGCATACACGCAAGCACACCACTATTCAGATGATCATTTCTCTGCCGGTGGCCTCGCCTGTCGAAATTTTATGGGTGTCCTTTTTGTTTGAAAAACACTTTGAGGGCACTTGGACGGCTTCAAGTGCATGTCTGACACATATATGAAATTCATCTTTCCAATCAGCCACCTTCACCAGATACGCGGACTCTGGATTCCACCCATCCCTGCTCATTACCGGCCTTCTCACTTGTTCCTTCCCCTTTGGTATTGGGCTCTTGATGTGGCGATTTTCGTCTGCCGTTTTGGCGAAAAACGGCTGCAAATACTGTAGCGTTTTACTGTACTGCAGCAATCGGCATCTGGCAACCCTTCACCAAAGAAATAACCACCCTCTGCCGCGGAGCTTATCTAAAAACTCCCGCCAGCGAGGAAGGGGAACATACTTCTTGTCATCTGGTGCGTACCCTCGGCTGAGAGCAAGACCATCGACAAAGGAGTCGAACATTGCTAACAAAGCAACGCATGACCCTGGACACCCTCTGGCGAGGTTGTGGTCCGTGGAGGTCAAGGTACGAGCTCAGGGGCTACACAGCTGCGCGTATCAAACGTAATAGCTCAATGAAATGACTCGAGTTTTCCGGCAGCGATGTCACCTATCTGTTTCCTGTCTGTTTCCATTTTTTACCCAGCTGCACTTGCCAACATGTGCCGACAAACTGTCAGACCAAGTGCAAATAAACATTGACGTATGTAGAATCACAACCCTGGACTCTTACAACCAACATGAGCGCATACGCATACTGAAAATATGACCACACAAAGTAAGTGAGCAGTCCTTGTTCACCAGCTGAACAAAGCAATTTGTCTATACACAGCTAAAGAGCATAATGATGCAAATTATCAGCAGCTCAACTGTTCAAGCAGCTAACAATGCTTCTTTTCGAACTGAATGGCAGCTAATATATTTATTTTGAAGCCGGGAATGTTAATTGTATTCATAGCCATAAATGTGGAGAATAAGCAGCAACAACACGATAGCCAGTGGCACAGGCATAGTAGTATAATAATATCATATTTCATTAGTAAGCTTGCCGTCCTACAATTCTGCCGATATTCACGCTTCCCATCGGCTTTTTCTCATCTTTCCACTGGAACTCTTACAGAGCTGCTGACTGCGCTTTTCCCACATAATGATCGGGGAACTCTTCCCTCTACCAGGTACTTGACAAATCTGACTTGAGCTCCTGCTCGATGCTTTGGATCCTGAAATAGAACCCCAGCTACCACGAAAACGCACACATAGCACTCACGACCCTGCGGAACACTCACCGAAGTATGTTAGTGTGGCTTCGATCAGTTCCGCACTCAGCGGCTGGGCCTTGTCCTCTTCCTTCAGCGCAGGAAACGGGATGTGCCAGTCTTGGTTATCGCAGCCTGAAACGGGATGTGCCAGTCTTGGTTATCGCAGCCCGAAACGGGACGTGCCAGTCTTGGTTATCGCAGCCTGAAACGGGACGTGCCAGTCTTGGTTATCCTAGCCTGAAACGCATTACGACGGTCAAAGACGAAGCGCGGCGGGACCACGGGCATCGCTACGGATCTTGGACGGGAGGACGGGAGAGTTTTGCGTCGCATTTGTCCACGCAACGCCATGGGCGTGTGTGTGTGTGTGTGATTGTGGTTTTAGGGCGCACCGACCATGGTTGGTCATTTAGCGCCCATGCCATGGGCGTAATGCTAAATATAGCGACGTTTATGGCGGGTGCGTCCCCCGTCCTTCGCCGTGGTGAAGCCGCCTGCTTCGGGCCGCAAAATCGTCCGACAAAGGGAAGGTAGGCGTTCAGGTTCAAACGAAATGCACGGACCACAAAGGTATTTCCGCCATTCCTCGGTGCACCCGTCCCGACGTCGGCGAAAAGCCCTTCGTCAGCGTCCCATTTCGGTGTCGGCCCAGGAAGGAGGCCACTTCAAAGACTGATGACAAGCTCTTTTGCTCGAAGACAAGTGCTTAGTCAATTACAGTAGCTGTGCGCGCATGCACCGCAAACAATCGGAAGCGTTGAATCACGGTGGGTACCTGCGGCAGACATAATATATAATTTCGCGTCGTGATTATTTGACCGCCGCCATCCTTCACTTTGATAAATTTGCGCACTTCCGTCGGGGCAATATCGTGCAGAACGCCGCAGTGCGCATGAGCGTCGCCACGGCTTTTGGGTAGGGAGGACTATACGGTTTATACATGACTTTATACATGCAATACCGAAGGCGTTATGCCACCTTCCACGGAGGTCTGGGGGGGCTCGTCACCCGTCCCCTACCTCGGCGAAGCCTATGGCAGAGTGGTACTGAGCTAGCGAAGGGGTCTAGGACATCTCGACCGCGATGCTTGCGTCCTACACAGATGGCCCTATGTGCTGCCACCACGCAGTGCATTTTACATCGCAAAACCCGTCCACATTCTCCCTGGGCGCGCCGCTGACGTTACACTTTAAAGCAGACAGCTGCAGGCACGCGCCAGCAACCATCACGAGCGACAGCTGGCTAGTGGGCCATGGATGCGTCAGCTGCTCTGACGATAGTGCCTCTCGGACTGAGGAGTGGCGCGTCGGCCGACCGACTGTTGGGTACTGTGGCAGAGGCGCAGCCAACGCTTGACGGACGGTGCGACTGTTGGGTACTGTGGCAGAGGCGCAGCCAACGCTTGACGGACGGTGCGACTGTTGGGTACTGTGGCAGAGGCGCAGCCAACGCTTGACAGACGGTGCGACTGTTGGGTACTGTGGCAGGGGTGCAGCCAGTGCCCGGCCGACGGACGGGGGTGACTACTGGGTACTGCGACAGGGGCGCAGCCAGCGCCTGGCAGACGGACGCGACAGACGCGGCGACTATTGGGTACCGTGGCAGGAGCGCAGCCAGCGCCTGGCAGACGGACACGGCGACTATTGGAGACCGGTGGCAGGAGCGCAGCCAGCGACGAACACACGGACGCAGCGACCATGTGCGGAGGAACCGACTCGGCTGAAAGGATCTCCCAAAAGGGCGGGCATCTTTACCGGCATAAATAATGGAAATATAAAAAGGGAAGAGCCAAATCATGTTTAGCCCGAAATAAACCACAGCATGCAAATAACCCGTAGGCTGAAAAAGTCTCCTCCAATCGAAAGCGTTGTAGTGCAGTTTAGGGGCGCATCGACCGCATAGAGCATATAGCCCAATTGGAAGAAAAACGAGTGGATCTGGATTAAGGATCAGGTCACACTTGAAGTTCCTTTTTACGGCGAACGCCAGGGTTCATGCTTAATGTTGCCATTCAAGACGAGCATCGCATCAGTTCCTCTCGGATTTGGTGAAATATACTAAACTGCCCTTTTGCTCCATGCCATGCACACTTACGCCCAATCATTATGTGCTTGCGCCCTTCATGTAAATTCCAAGACCCTGCTGAAACCTCAGCTGCTTCCTTCGAGACTTCAGTCAATTTTTTACTTATATGGACAAGGAGAGGCCACACCTAAGGCCTCCCCCAGGGCAGGGGAAAAAATCAGGAGAAAAATACGTGGCAAGCGCTATTTCGGAACATCACCGGACCCAAGGCGAGGAAACGCCCATATGATGGATGGTACGACTATCTTGCCTGCCCTGAGTTTGTTTAGCACGATGCTGGTTGGCTGTTGGGTTTAGGGCGAATCAATACCGTCAGACATGGCCGCTAATACATCGCATATAAAGAAAGATCCATAAATCTGCACATCCAATTTAAAAATGGCTGCATCACAATCGCAAGCCAGGTCCAAAAGGGTGTCTGCGCAAAGCACTGGGTGGTCATTGAATTTACGCGGCGACTGTTGTGTCAGATGAGCATAGCATCGCCGATCTTCCAGGCCCGTTGGTAGCGGGCGAATAGCAACGGGAACAACTCGAGCCCACAACCTTTCGGTTGGGAAATGAGGCACCTGACCACTACGCTACTCGCCCCCTGTCGAGCGCCACATGTCCGACAAGATGAAACTGGACCAACTAAGGAATGCGGCAGACACAGAGGAGCAAGGACCGAATTAGGACAGTGGTACATTCATAGAACGGAGGCTGCTAGCCATGTCGCAGCCGAAGGTTCAGCCACATCAAATGACGTGCAAGTAACTTCCGCAGTCAGATAGCATATCTTCCCGACAGTCAGCGTCACATTTCTGGAGTGACCTAGCTGACCACAGCGCTCGCGACCCTGAAACCCCGACGCGAAACGAGTCCAATCCTCGAAACCACGCAAACATTCGCCTCGCATTCAGCTTCCACCAAGCAGAACAAGCGGCGAGCATCTGAACGGTACGATTACAGCGCCGCAACACAGTCACGTGGTGTCGACCTGTGAAGCCACATTCGGCAACAAGGAGTACTTAACTTTGCCGCCAGGCGGCGCAGCGGTCGGCAGCCCGAGGGTCTGAGTCAGCTCTCTTGCCGCAGGCGGTATCCTGACCTTACGTCCGATCGACCGGAGGGGATGGGTTTATTTTGCGCGCGCTGTTATCTACCGGCGAAAAGAGCTAACCACGCTTTATTTCCGAATGAATTGCTGCCACAAAGTGCTGATTTAAGCTGGATTTCGCCGATGAATGAGACATGATATACCATAGCGTGCCTTATACGACATGCATCCATGTGAGGGAACATCACATGGATGCATGTGTCGACCACTCCTTTGCCGCAATATGCATGCAGGAGCTGAAGCATCCATTTTCATGTCGCTCAGCGAACGATATAACCCAGGAAACAAAGCAGACTGCACACGGATTTAGACTTCCTGGTGGATATCCTACAGCCACCGGCCGGACAAGGATATCTCCTCGTTGCCATTCCCGTGCGGGGTACCGGCCACAGCATGGTTCCCGGCCGTACCAACGGCGAACAGTCGCACTCTGCCAGGGTGGGGCGGGGTGGGGGGCGCCCCCACCCCACACCGCCACCGATAACTGACCCAAGCACACTCAAACCATCGTCTCAGGACAGCCGATCACGACAGCCGAGTGCAGACAGATGCCCACGGGGCGACCGGTCGTCCTTTGTGGCACGGGACGGGGGCCGGGGGCGCAACAGCTGACGGACAGAGGAAGCACTCACCGCAGCGGCGTCCCGCCAGCCGACGGCAGCCGAGGCCCGCGGCGGTGTTCGGCACCGACACGTGTCACCAGCCGCGATCGCCAACACCGTCGGCATTACACAGCGGGCGCAGCGCCACGATCGATGGATGCCGCAGGAACTCTGAACTGCGCCGCTGCTGTGCCATCCCCACCCATGAGCGCGCGCGCACACACCTCGCTGCTTCCCCCTAGCGAGCGTCGCTGACACTATAACTTACCGAGATCGACGCTGGGAAGCGAATAGGTGACTCAGAATGGACGGTAGGTTGGTGTTGAACTGCAGCTGAAGATTTGATGCAGGGGATACACCAGGAAGCAGCATTAAATTTAGAATCAATAAAAAAGGCATGCTGGCACGCATACATCGGATCGCTGTAAAAACAAGAAAAGGACACCTCATAAATCAAAGAGGATCTGTATATTTATCATATAAACGAGCTTAATTTTGTGGTACACTTTCTCATGAAGGAAACGCATTCGCATAAGTAGCGCAAGCACTTGAACAAACCACCGAAACCAAAGAACGATATGCTTAAAGGGGATAAACGCAGACGTGACGTTTTATGCAACCGAAAGGTATACATTAGGCGATTACAAGGACGGGGATGAGGACTGGGCCAATTTTTTAAAGTTATCACTGTACGGATACGCCCGTCAAACCTTGGCCCTGTCCTCCCCTCCCCACACACAAAATCATGGTATTCCCGTCACTGCAACACAACTGAGGAATTCCCCTTTTCCGAAGTAGTGTAAAATATCCCTTGGGGAAGGTGACTATCGGAAAATTTCGCGATTTTCGTTTTCATTATCAAATTCCATTTCCATTATATTTACCATCCAATTAGGCACCCTGACCCATCCAAAAAGACAACTTCTGTCAATGACTGGACCATTGTGATATGTGTAGCATGTAACCTGTGTCAGCTATATACCAGTACTTGTAGCATATACACATATGTATAACATCACCTCACTTTTGCCTACACCATCTCTGTAATTTTATTTTCCGTTTCTCTGGAGGTGGGTATTGCTCAATGAACCAGATGCTGTCGCCATGCTTCTACCGCCTGGCAATTTCACTTCATCACAGATTCGTCCGAACAAAGGGCTGCGGCGGAAGAACCATAGAATACAACTAATTACTTTTAATTTATAAATATTGAGGGTCAATCATGCAATTATGGACCGAAATTCGAGGTTCAGTTAATCGAATAATCATTTGCTCCAGGTAGAGTTAAGTGTATTGGTAAGGTAATTATTGTTTCCAGAGTACGTACTTCCGTAAAATGTCTAGGGCGGAATAAAACTTTTGGAAATGAAGGAATTAATGAAACATTAGGTAGCCGCGCATAAATTGCGCCGATTTTTATACGACTGGTCACTTATTGTTTTCTATGATACGGACTCTGTGGTACACACGACGGGTGGTTCCTTGCGTGGCCCTACATCTCCAAAGCACACGACCAGTAGGACCACTCGATAACAAGGACCAAGGTTACCGGCATTCTCCAGCCCGCAGATAATAATCACGTTATGGGTGCAGAATGGGAACGGAACCAGACAACTTATTCACAGAAGAGTAGGCCCTGGGCAGATGCTCCGAATCCACTTCAACACTGAAGATAGTTTCGACTCAGCGTTAATTGGCATGTGCCTACACAATACTCCGAAACACGCATGCTAGATTCCGCCTTGGCACCAATTTCAGGGAATTCTGAGACTCGTGGAAAACTACACCTTTCAGGAACTGGTTTTGATCTACGAACATAATGTTTACTTCCTGAATTGAGTTCCATGGAACGTTTACAATAAACGACTGCAGTAAGTTTTCACACCATACTCAAGTAGTGGGATATGTGGTGTCACAATTTCTCCACCCGATGCGGTGTTCATTTGTCAATATCATCTTTTGCCAGGACTCTTCTTGTTGTACTGCCAAATTGTTTCGACTTCAACCCAGGAGTGTTGAAATCCCCGTCTGCTTATCTCTACCGCACGACCCCAGCCCCAAAAAAATGAATTTCAGGACACTGCTCGGCACAGTCGGCACAGTCGACCAAAACAATGGTGCATGCTTCGCTTCCGCACATGGTAGGTGCTAGGCAGGGTGGGAAACTTGCTTTCCGGGTTTGGAGTCGGAGTGCAAACAGATTTCTCCCGGAATACATTTTCATGCACATAATATTTTTCAGGCATGGAATCTATTTGCCGGTAACCGACGAGAAAAGCATATGTACCTAGTCAGTGTCTACGTAATAGGCATAATACACATCATTTTTGGTCACATCAAAGCATAGAAACAAAGAAGTGAGCAATGGATGGCACCACAAGACAGTGAGTTGTGATCAGCTCAGCTTTGTCTCTCATAGCCCACAGGAGCAATGCGCCTTCCTTTCTCTGTTGGTCTCAGCATAGTGCTAGGCAAAATGAAAAACACAAATAATTCACGGTTCACCCTCAGCTCAGAGCGTACACCTACCTACATACACAGCCAATTCCCTGCACGATGCGGACCCACAACACTACCTCACCCGCAGTCGGAATCGACGGCGGTGCGCAGAGGATCAGTCAAGGTCTTGTGTTTGCGGCATGACGATGTTAAGTGTTCAAAACACGTGTTCAAAGTTGCTAATGGTTATGACGTCATTTAAAAATACCTTGCATTGATTGGTTAAAGGACAGTTTTCGTAACAGAAAATGCTAACGCAGCAAATTCCGATCGGCGGCCTCCGCTGCACACCGGAAGCGACTCTTAAAGCAGTCAGTGTTTCCCACTATAGGGTGGCTCGAAAGCAGGTTTCTGGAGATGCACCGGCCGAATTTGTAGCGACAGGAGGCCATAATATTCAGTGCGCATGCGCGAAGTTTGGCGCGTTGTCGTCGGTATTTCCGCTGTTTGTGGTTTCGTGTGGTGTGTGTGTTCGGTTGCTGTCTGTGTGCTTGATGGTACGAAAAGTGTATAGTCATTTGGTAACCGCAAGTAGAATAACATGTTTGGTGGATATTTTCTTCAATCCTGTATTAGTTTTTTAGTAGTATTTTTGTTCCTTCTGTATGTTTGTGTCGGAGTACATGTGGAGCCCATTCTATCCAGTATGAATCCGGAGTGCAAAAATGTTTTAAGAGATGAAATCTCTTAAAAAGTGCCTTAATTCCCACCCTGGTGCTAGGGACCTCATTGCTCTCTAACCTTAGAAATGCCGGGGTCGGGGACTTTCCTCCTCCTTAAGCCATTCCAGGATAGTCGCCGAACGCGTGGGGTGATCGTGCTCAAAATTGGCATACCTTCTGACGACTAAAAAGTGGATCTTTTGATGTTCAAATTTCTGCATGGGGCCTCAGGGCCACCGAGCTAGAACGGGCCAAAAGCAGGAAACCGGATTCGAAAAGCACCATTTTTAGGGCACTTCTCCAAGAGCGGTGAAGATAGAGTTTGAAAGATATATAAAAGCTTTGGATATCCATATGCAAATACTTGTCCAAATATAAAAAAATAGCTTAGATGAAATCAGGTCGAAGTCAGGTCGCGGTTGCGAGACAAGGTCAAGGTTAACCGGTCCCGTCTCGGGGGGGGGGTCTTCAACCGCCCCCTCAGGTTTTTCGCGGATAGCGGACGAACGGCGTGCGGCAGCCCGCCCAAATTTGGCATACCTTTTCCCACATGAATTTGACATGCTGATTAAAAAATTGTAGGTCAGGTCATCTAGGGTCAACGAGTTCTTCAAGGTCAAGTGAGGTCACCTCCAAAAGAGTTCAACCAGTCGTCACGCTTTAACGGATGCAGATATTTTAATGAAACATTCAGTGTTTGTTTATCTTTACGGATGCAACAAAACGTACGAGTTGAATTTTTCAATTTTTTTTTCGTTTTTGACTACCTATAAATTTTGCGTTTTTGCCAAATTGCAGGTCAAATACAGGATTCTGGCTAAAGTAAGCATTTTTTATTAGGGCAAGTTGACTTCCAACAACGTTTCTCGGTCTGCTCTATCCACTGGAAAAGGAAAATTAAAGAAACCTTGAGAATCAAAATTTAGAATTTCAAAAAAGTAGCTTGTATTTTTGGGGTCCCCCAAACATTATAGCCCTGGTCGATATCGCTGTCCTCTTCTCATTCTAAATAAATTTTGTTTTTCATATATCCCCCAAATGAACCCTCCAGAGTCAAAAACATAACGTAAGTCGTGAAAAGTCGTGAAAATCTAGCCCCTCTGGTAACGTCACTTTTGGGGGGAAGTGTTTTGGAGGGTAGACCCGGACCCCACTCGTCGAGCGCTTTCCGATGACACCTCTTTCGTTTTCGTGCGATGCTTAGTTTGGATTTTAGAGGGGGTCTTCAACCGCCCCCCCCCGAGACGGGGTGGGAGGATTTGACCGAAAAGGCGGCTCGGGTTAAAACTGCATGTGCTTTTCTGCCCGGGGCTTCCAGCCTAACAATCACAGCAGAAACGTACTATGTGTAAGCATGCTCAACAATCAACATACTTAGTGTAGCATTGCACAGACAAATGGAGAAAGCCAGCATCAAACTCAGCTAATGAAGAAAATCGTCAGCACCAACAAATACTTCCAATGATAGGCAATGAAACCCTTCCTGGGTGATATTTTACGGGGAGATGAGCAGCCCGGTAACGGCAAACATCGACCTCCATTAGGGGTCGGATACAGTGGAGAGGGCGCTGGAATCATGTGTTCCTCGAGGAGGGTAGACATCCTCTGATCGTCAAAAGGAGCTAAACTGCATCCTTCCCCGTTGAAGGAATCCTCAGCCAAAGGCTGAGAGCCAGGAGGTTTCCCAGCCGCGTTCATCCGAGAAAATGGCGCCCTCGAGACGAGTCCCTCCCCCCGGGAAAACGTCTGCACCTGTCCGTGACGTCAGCACGAGTGGACGTCAACAGCCATCGGACACGACCATGTCACGTGAGCTGGGGCCGCGCCAGCTGGTCCAGTCCGGGTGACGTCAGTCTCCAGTCCCGATCGGCGGCGGGCTCCGCTGAAGCTCCCCCGGCTCCATTCACCAGCTCCCGCTCGGCCAAATCCTGACTGTCGATGAGCACACTCACCGATGACGTAGGCACATTCGCCAAGGACATCGCCAAAGTCATCGTCATGGCATTCGCCAAGGTCATCGCCATTCATGAACTTGCACTCATCGGAAATCCGACAGACCAGCTGTTTGTGTTAATGTGCAAGTTAATTAATGTGCCAGTGAATGTATTTGATAATGTGCCGGTTGGTGTTAATGTGCCAGTGAGTGTGCCTGTTGGTGGCGGTGTTAGTGTACCAGGTAATGTGCCTGTCAATGTGAATGCGTCAGTTAATGTGCCTGCTAACATGCTCGTTAATATGCCTGTTAGCATTAATGTAACATGTAGTGTACCAGTTAACGTGCCTGCTACTGCTAATGTGCCAGGTAATGTACCAGTTAGTGTCATTACTCCAGTAAATGTGCCTGTTACTGTTCATGTGCTAGTTAATGTGCCTGTTGGTGATAATGCGCCAGATAAAATGTCTCGTACTGTACTGCGCCCGCTAATGTGCCTGTTCGCTTAATTTGTCCAGGTAATTTACATAATATGGCTAAGCCATGTCATAACCACGGTATTTATGCTAATTGAGAAGCTCTCGCATAACGCCGCAGGCCGGCAGCCCAAGCCAGTATAGATAAGTCCAATTCACAAAGTAATGATTATGATGGTGATCTTCTTCGCATGTTCCACGCCACGCGGCCTTTCAAATAAGATGGGTAAGGATTCCGGGTATGGTGAACGTGAGGGAGAAATCGATAATTATTCATGAAACGGGGGCAAGAACGGGGGAAAGAACGAGGACGAGTAGTCTAGGGGTAAGTTGCTCGTCTCACAATCGAAAGGTTGTGGGTTCGAGTCTCACCTGCCGCTACTCTTCACCCGCGACCAATCGGCGTGAGAGATTGGCGACGCTACACGACTCAACGGTCGATGTGTCGTAAAACCAATGACCAACAGGGGGCAAAAGCGAGGAACTGTACCCCTCTGGGTGTCGTTCCGCACGCAACTCCAGGCACCCCGGGATTCTGTCAAGCCCCGCCCGGCCACCACCGGCTCAACAGTGACGGACGGACCTCTGTCAGCGTGCGACATCGGTGGCGGCGGCCGTGACAGCCGACAGCCGGCAGCCGACAGCCGACAGCCGACAGCCGACAGCCGACAGCGGACAGCCGACAGCCGACAGCCGACAGCCGACAGCCGACAGCCGACAGCCGACAGCCGACAGCCGACAGCCGACAGCCGACAGCCGACAGCCGGCAGCCGACAGCCGACAGCCGGCAGCCGGCAGCCGACAGCCGGCAGCCGACAGCCGCCCCAGGGCAGTCGGAGCCAGCGGCACGTCAGCAGCGGCAGGCCACCCACCCGAGCAACAACAACAAGCGCCGGCCGTACCCGCCACTCGCCTAGGTTGGTTTTATGACACACCGACCGTTGTAGCGTCGCCAATCTCTCACGCCGATTAGTCGCGGATGAAAAGTAGCGACAGGTGAGACTCGAACCCGCAACCTGTCGATTGTGAGACGAGTAACTTACTCCTAGGCTACTCATCTACCGGACCACTCGCCTAGTGGTCAAACCAGTGCACGACATGCTAAGATGCTCCAATCCAGCACACACCACCTCCCACAAACCCACGGCCGCCAGTGAATGGCGCTGTACCGATGTGCGTCTGCAACGAAACGCTGCGGAAGCCACGCGACCTCCGGCGCGTGCCTGCGATACGACACAGGCGCCCACCTGACTGGCCAGCACCACCGCTACGTCTCCGATGGCCGGGGCAGTTGAAGGTCACGGCTGTATCGGCGCGGCGGCTTCGCTTCATTCCTGGCAAGCCACGTACACGCTTCGGATGTACGCCGGCCGGCCGGTGCCAAAGGTCGCCGCGCCACACCCACTCGAGAACCAACACAATGACGGTGACATACGGCACCAGCTGATGCAACGCATGGGCGGCATCGTGCGAAGCGGCCGTCGACAACAGCGCGCCACGTCTGCGTCCCGCCGCCAACATACCCGTCGACAACAGCGCGCCGCGTCTGCGTCCCGCCGCCAACAATGGCGCCAACACAGCCGTCAACAACAGCGCGCCTCGTCTGCGTCCCGGCGCCAACAATGGCGCCAACACGACCATCGACAACAGCGCGCCTCGTCTGCGTCCCGCCGCCAACAATGGCGCCAACACAGCCGTCGACAACAGCGCGCCGCGTCTGCGTCCCGCCGCCAACAATGGCGCCAACACAGCCGTCAACAACAGCGCGCCTGGTCTGCGTCCCGGCGCCAACAATGGCGCCAACACGGCCGTCGACAACAGCGCGCCGCGTCTGCGTCCCGCCGCCAACAATGGCGCCAACACAGCCATCAACAACAACGCGGCTGCGTCCCGCCGCCAACAATAGCGCCAACACAGCCGTCAACAACAGCGCGCCGCGTCTGTGTCCCGCCGCCAACAATGGTGCCAACACGGCCGTCAACAACAGCGCGCCACTTCTGACTCTGCCGCCAACAATGGCGCCAACACAGCCGTCGACAACAGCGCGCCACATCTGCGTCCCGCCGCCAACAATGGCGCCAACACAGCCGTCGATAACAGCGCGCCTCGTCTGCGTCCCGGCGCCAACAATGGTGCCAACACAGCCGTCGACAACAGCGCGCCTCGTCTGCGTCCCGGCGCCAACAATGGCGCCAACACGACCATCGACAACAGCGCGCCACGTCTGCGTCCTTCCGCCAACAATGGCGCCAATATAGATGTCGACAACAGTGCGCCTCGCCTGCGTCCCGCCGCTAACAATGGCGCCAACACAGCCGTCGAAAACAGCGCGCCTCGTCTACGTCCCGCCACAAACAATGGTGCCAACACGGTCGTCGACAACAGCGCGCCTCGTCTGCGTCCCTCCGCCAACAATGGCGCCAACACGACCGTCGACAACAGCGCGCCGCGTCTGCGTCCCGCCGCCAACAATGGCGCGAACACAGCCATCAACAACAACGCGGCTACGTCCCGCCGCCAACAATAGCGCCAACACAGTCGTCGACAACAGCGCGCCGCGTCTGTGTCCCGCCGCCAACAATGGTGCCAACACGGCCGTCAACAACAGCGCGCCACGTCCGACTCCGCCGCCAACAATGGCGCCAACACAGCCGTCGACAACAGCGCGCCACATCTGCGTCCCGCCGCCAACAATGGCGCCAACACGGCCGTCAACAACAGCGCGCCACGTCTGACTCCGCCGCCAACAATGGCGCCAACACGGCCAGCCGCAGGCTGCGCGCGCTCCGACCAGTCTCTTCATCGAGGCGGCACCAGTGTTGGGTGTTGCCAATGTATGCTGGTGCGTGATTACACATTGGGGTGTGGTGTAAAGCAGCGATTTTTGCGTGGATGCCGACCTCGCCATCAGAGATGGGAAATGAAGCTCGATTTCTGCCTTTCCAGGACGAGGGAGACCACTGCAAGGCAGTGCCAACTCAACCAACTCAACCAACTCAACTATTGAGGCGGGGTTTCAACGCGGAAAACTTTCTACATTTTTTCCACAGCAATGTTGCGGTGAACTGGCTATGAGTAGACGAATATTGGGTGTAATACCTGCTACTGATCAGATTCCCGCGAGTATCGCCGGAGAAGTGGAAAGGTACTGGTAGCACCAACAGCTTGAGGAATCGCATGAGTCGTACAAGAACTGCCATTTTCACCGGCCGAAAACGCACAGCTCATCCCACTGTGCAATTACATCCAAACGTCAGAACTTCATCTCGTTCCGGAACCGAAACGGACCAGACAGGTGATAAATTTTCCCGAAAACTCGCAGGTTCAACTACCAGCGGTGTCCGCTTTCAGCCAGCAACCTCTTCGGATTACAAGGCTGCAGCCTTGACGACAAGCCGAGATCGTGGCAAGCGGCCAAAGTCCACCGAACATCGGCGCGTTCCCGTTCACAGGCCAAAGAGCTGAACCAACAGTGACAGTATTTTAGAGGTTCGTTGGACGGCAACGAGAGCGCTGATGCAACTCCAGCGCGATCACCTGTCAGGGATGAAGGCGTCCTGGGAAAACAGCTCCACTGACTCGCCCACGCTCTGCCCCAGCTGCCATCTCCGTGTGCGCGCTCACACTCAAGCTCCACCAGTGTCCACCAAAACAATGGGGAAATGATCATTCCGCTTCCAATTATCTCGGCGTCCATGGGATTGCTATGATAAAGGTGGCCCTTCTGCATGGTCTGTGACAACAAGAAGAGTTGCATCATGGACATCTGGTGTGGTCGATTAGGCATGTTAACACCACCAGAAGTTATTTTGTTTGTTGCGCATCTACTCCCACTACTGACCACAAATCTATCCTTTTCTTTGTAAATATCTGCGAATTATATGTCCATAAAAGCCACTCACTGTACGTGGAGGGCATGTAGTGTGAAATAAATAAATAAATATATACTTTTTTCATACAGTTCATATTTCTCTTGAAGAGGCTGTACAGAATCAGAGCCAATGCCAAGTGCAAGTTTGTTGCATTCACCTTTAACTCATCTCTCGATCAGAAAATTTCAGTTCTATAGTTCAATTTTGACAGAAAGCTTAGCGTACAAACATAGTCGGGAACGGACGCTTGGTCCCTGCGCTCCTGACCTTGCATGGCCAGTTGCTAACTGGCCAGGAGGTGTTAATAGCGAGCGTGGATGGCGACTCGACTAGTTATGCCAAGACTGTGCCCCACCTGCGTTCTTTCCGCTGAGCCAACCAAGCGGCAAATTCTGATACATCTTTGATCAACATTCACTTGAGGCGTCTTCAATCACAAAAGTGCGCGAGACACAGAAAGCAAGTGAGCGACGTTGTCATCATTCGGAGCATCTTGTACTCCGATCCTTCTCCATGGAAATGTCTTATGTCGGTGAGCTGAACGAGGTAACCAACCCACAGCTGCACTGTATGGCCAATAGCAACAGCTGTTCACCACGTGCAGGGTTAGAAGCATGATCTTGCCCTGAATGTCTGCCATTCAGAACATCATCCTCTCCGGCGGATTGTCGACTTTTATCGCCGAGGGATTTAATGCAGTCGCTTGAAAATTCATGGAAACCTGTTGATGTCTGAGAGACGTGCCCAAAACTGAATGATGAGCGCAAAACGGATTTTTATTTCATCTCGGAAACAAGACAAATTGTCCTCTCCGAGGTAAAATGCTTCGTAATTGTTGTCTCCAAATCCAAAATTATATGACACAAATCCAACCCTGGTAAAGCACCCTGGTAAAGTGTGACGAGACCGAGTCCTGCACCATGGCACCAATGTAAAGACGTGACACACCACTTGACCTGACCTGACCCGGCACCGACCTGTGAAGGAGGTGAGCGTGTCGGCCCGCAGTCGGTAGCGCGGGATCTGCTCCTCCACCAGGCTGACGATCTCCACCTCGGGGATGTTGTCAGTGTTGCAGAGCTCTGGAATGAAACGGAACGTCACACCGCCACCTGGTCACAGTACGCACAGCTCGATCACATCAACAACTGAGACACACAGTGTGCACAGGAAATATCAGACTACAGTTTGCTTGCTGTTTGTTTATTTGTTCATTAGGTGGTTTACCATGCACTTTATGATGCACGATCAAGACTTATGGCCCGCCCAGTGCTTCGCCGGTGGGCCGCAGGTTAGGGAAATGTTCCGAGTGGTGCGAGTGTTGAACCTGGGGCCTTGGGATCCAGGGCTCAACACCTTAACCACTCGGCCACCCCGCCACTATCAAACTGCAGCGAAGACAGGGCCACGGACGTATTGGATCATCCTGAAGCATGGCTGTGGATGTGTCAGATAACAGTGGAGGATGGCTAGGGACGTACAAGATCACAGCCAAAGATGGCTGGGGCTTATCCAATCACAGCGAAGAATGACCAGGGCCGTGCCAGATCACAGCGAAGGATGGCTAGGGACATTGTCAGATCGTAGCCAAGGATAGCTAGGGGCGCGTCAGATCAGAGTGAGGAAGTGGGAGGGTGTGTTCATCACCAGTGGGACAATGTCATCCCGCCATTGTCAGTGGAAGGGTATGTTTATCACTAGTGGGACAATGTCATCCTGCCATTGTCAGTGGGAGGGTGTGTTCATCACCAGTGGGACAATGTCATCCTGCCATTGTCAGTGGGAGGGTGTGTTCATCACCAGTGGGACAATGTCATCCTGCCATTGTCAGTGGAAGGGTATGTTCATAACCAGTAGGACAATGTCATCCTGCCATTGTCAGTGGGAGGGTGTGCTCAAAACCAGTGGGGCAGTGTCATCCTGCCGTTGTCAGTGGGAGGGGTGGGGGCGAGAATTATCACCAGTGGGACAGCGCCATCCATCATTGCTATGTTTGGGTTACGTCAGGTCAGTGAAGAAGGGCTAGGGACATGTCGGATTAGAATGAAGAAGAGCTGTGAACGCATCAGATCATAGTGAGGGGGAGGCAAGGACATTGAGGCCAGTACATGCTGAAAATCTACAGCATATTGGTGGGGGAACGTAGCAGCATGAAGACATCCAGGTTTTATTTCAACAGAGAATGATACAATGCATCGGTGGGTGCTGCACGTCCTGTCAAACTATTCCACAAGACTCACTGGCAAGCGAAACACTCGGCAACATTTGTATGAGGAAAAAGGCTGTGGAAAAACGTTTTCTGTCTGAACGTGTACTGAACATCTTCAATGTGTTCTCGAGTCGAGCTGAAATCACACAATCAATCCACTGAAAATAAATATTTTATAGAAAGATCCATGATATATCCTGATAGATCCATTTGTGATCATCTGAATCTGTCACGCTGGGACGACAAGTAGACAAGACAAGACAAGAACGTCCCTGAAGAGAGCTAGGACAATTGCAGTTTCCATCCACAATTGTAAATTACGAGCACCTGCGCAATGCCCACCGCTAATTTCGAGTGGAGAGGCAGTGATGAGTGAGAGAGCGCACTGATCAACGATGCTGCTAGGTGCATCATGATGTAAGCAGGCACATTTACCAAATTGCTGAATTCATTACTGAACCTTTCCTCTTTTACGATCTGGCTATCACCAGGAAATTTACTTCCCAACTATTAAAATCAACCAACAAAATATACAACATTCACCCCTTCGATGTCCGCGAGAGCGTACTATTGGCTGCGCCTCTGCATGATCGCCGGAAGTGACACGCGAGGCCCCGGCCGTGTCGGCGACTGGTCGTCTGGGATGGATCAGTGGGGGGAGGGAACCTCTGCAGGCCGTCGGAGGATTGGCTGGGGTGGAGGTGGGGGGGGGGGGGGCGAGTCGTACTCTGCCGGAGGCACCGTCGAGTGCCAGCATGGCGTCGACCGTCATCAATCACTACAGCACAGCCCCGTCCACAGGCTGTGCGACTCCTGTCTCTCGAGTCGACACAACACGCTGCAGACAGACACACCTGAGGTGCACCCGGAAGTCCCACTGCGGAACAAGCCAGATGTGGGTCCATCAGCATATACCGCGGAACAAATTGGGATGGGAGGAGTCAGCCAGCCTGCACTGATGAACAAGACAGATGTGGGTACGTCAGCTTACACCTCGGAACAAGTCGGGAGGGCGAGGGGTGCGTCAGCCCACACTGTGGGACAAGCCAGATGTGGGTCCGTTAGCCTACACCGCAGAACAAGTCTGGAGGGGAAGGGTGCGTCAGCCTACTGCGGAACAAGTCCGGAGGGGAGGGGTGCGTCAACCTACACTGCGGAACAAGCCAGATGTTGGTACATCGGTTTACACCGCAGAACAAGTCGGAAGTGGATCAGTCAACCTACACTGCGAAACAAACATGACTTGGATCCAGAAGTCTTCACTACACAATGAGCTGGAGGTGGAGCTGTGGGCCTTCATGGCGTTAAAGTTGTTTTCTCATAGCTGTCGTCTCATGAACATTGTCGACTTCGCAACGGTAACTTCTCATGGCTGTTTATTTATTATTGTTGTTGACTTTTCATCGCTGTTGACTTCCTATCGCTGTCGATTTATTATCGCTGTTGACTTCTCAACACTATTGCTTCATCATCGCTGGATATTTCCCATCCCTGTTGATTTATCATGGCTGATGACTTACCGTCGATGTGGATTTATCAACGCTATCGATTTACCATCGCTGTAGAAGTTCATCTCTTTAGGAATTCATCGCTGCCGATACCCCAGCGTTGAGACACAATTACGTCTGCCTACACAACTTCCCAATATCGTCAATGCCATCTCAGGTCGAGCACAATGCAGCCAATAATGCCAGACTTTATTGAGGTCATCCACAATTGACTCGTGGCTATTATGACATTGCGTCAAAAACGTCTGATAACACAATTGGCTGGTGGCTATCATGATAACGTCTGTTTAGTGCCATCTCACATAGAGCACAATACGGCCAACAATGGCAGTGTTACGTATGATCGTATCGCTGGCAGCCGTCACCAGATACTGCCCGGTAAGGGCACACCACCAGAAGAAGAAGAAAACACATCCACGAGCTGCTGGCGTGACCGGAGCGATTTTCAGTCCGCGGACGGCGATCAATACCTGCGCTGTTTTCAGGTCACGCTCCGACGGCACCGCTCTTTCCGCTCCGGAAAAGTAGGTCTCCCTCTTCCTCCCCCATCCCCCACCCAACTCCACCCAAGCAAATCCTCCGACGGCTTGCGGAGGTTCCATCCCCCCACCTTCTTCTTTCTCGATGCTACTGATGATATAACAGCACTTTTGGTACTGGATTTCGGTTTCAAAACCGCATCGCAACAGCGACACTTCCCCGCCAGGTGATGGGATGGGGGGGGGCGCTGTCGCTAATCATGATGCGATCGCACTCCCCACTGATTGCAAGTACTCATTACTGACGATGAATGTGCGATACTGCATGTTGATGAAGAAACTGGCTAAGACACTGACCCTTTGGAGTGGCACTCCCCAGTCGATGCCAGCATGGCACTCCCTCGTCGAAAATGACGGGCAGATGCTCCCCACTGATGGTATTGGGTAATACTCCCTTACTGATGACAGGTCGATACTCCCTGCAGTTGGTGATGTGATGCCACTCCCCACCAGTGACGATTGTGATCATAATGATGATGGACGGATGGCATGCCCCCACTGGTAATTAATGATGGCATACCATCACAATAATTACGGGATGCACCCTCGCATGGACGATATCATATTGGCACATCCAAACTGACGATGGGATAACACACCCCCACTGACGGAGACAGTAATACGCTCTTCCACTGATCCAGAAGGTACCTAATCCAAATCTCATCAACACACCCTCCCACCGACAATGATATGATGGCACTGGCCCACTGGTGATGAATACACCCTCCCACTGACAGTGATGGGATGGCACTGGCCCACTGGTGATGGATACACCCTCCCACTGACAGTGATAGGATGGCACTGGCCCACTGGTGATGAATACACCCTCCCACCGACAATGATAGGATGGCACTGGCCCACTGGTGATGAATACACCCTCCCACTGACAGTGATGGGATGGCACTGGCCCACTGGTGATGGATACACCCTCCCACTGACAGTGATAGGATGGCACTGGCCAACTGGTGATGAATACACCATCCCACCGACAATGATAGGATGGCACTGGCCCACTGGTGATGAATACACCCTCCCACTGACAGTGATAGGATGGCACTGGCCCACTGGTGATGAATACACCCTCCCACTGACAGTGATAGGATGGCACTGGCCCACTGGTGATGAATACACCCTCCCACTGACAGTGATGGGATGGCACTGGCCCACTGGTGATGGATACACCCTCCCACTGACAGTGATAGGATGGCACTGGCCAACTGGTGATGAATACACCATCCCACTGACAATGATAGGATGGCACTGGCCCACTGGTGATGAATACACCCTCCCACTGACAGTGATGGGATGGCACTGGCCCACTGGTGATGAATACACCCTCCCACTGACAGTGATAGGATGGCACTGGCCCACTGGTGATGAATACACCCTCCCACTGACAGTGATAGGATGGCACTGGCCCACTGGTGATGAACACACCCTCCCACTGACAGTGATAGGTGCGCCATGAGAATACACCATCCACAGGCATAATTGATGGCACTGGCCCACTGGTGATGGATACCCCCCACTGACAGTGATGGGATGGCACTGGCCCACTGCTTAACACACCCTCCCAGCGACAATGATAGGATGACACTGTCTCTCTGGTGCTGAACATACCCTCCCATTGGCAACGATATGAAGACACTGTCTCACTGGTGATGAACATACCCTCCCACTGACAGTGATATGACACTGTCCCACTGGTGAGAACCCCCCACACTGACAGTGATAGGATGGCACTGTCCCATTGGTGAGCATGCCCTTGCACTAACAATGCCGGTGCTGGGCCCCTGGAAAGCACGCTGAGCCTGGGGTTACCAAAACGTTAGCGCCCTGATAATCACGCTAGGAGCTAGACAGATCGCACCGGAGCCTCAGCAGTCTCATCGGGACAACCCTCCCCCGCCCCAAAAGGAATCTGGGCTAACAACAACAAAACAAAGAACAATCCGGAAATAGGAAATCACTTTGGAGCCAACAATCGTTCTAACAGTCCTCGAGACGTGTTGCCCCCCCCAAAAAAAAAAAAACATGTCGTAGTCGCTAAAACGAGCGCTAGAGATCCAAACAAATGACGCCGGGGCACCAAAATCGTACCGGAGCACACAAAAGTCCAGTCGCATCCCCTACAAATCACACCAGGGCACAGCGTGATATCTCAAGGGAAAAACTGGCCATAAATGCATTTCTCGACCTTTTTATGCCGTATTTCTGGCGCCATTGTAACAGCAAATGATTGAAGCAGACGAAGTCACAGTTTTTAGGAATTTTTTTTTCTCACAAGATTCGATATAGAAATAAGTCAATGAACATGGACAACATTACGTTTGGAAAAAACGACGCACCCGCGCACAAATGTTGTCCCAGTTTGACGATTGATAAAGATAAGCTGCGTTCTAAAAACATCGACAAGTGAGATATGAAATGATAGCTGAGACCATTCTCATTCCCTTAAGCAATTCAAAAAGGCATGCACCAATTAACAACATGCTATTTGTTGTCAAACAATCAGTAATTGCAATAGTCGTTAAACTTTTTAGTACGTCGAAGTTTAAGTAAGGTTTAAAAAACGCACAACAGCGCACAGGTAGAGACCAATGCCAATGAAATCCGCGATTGCGTGAGACGAAATGTACGACCCTCAATATACCAGGAGGTACTGAGTTTACATCAAAAGTAGCGTTAGGGATTTTGCTATATTACTCAACGTTTCGGCCAGGGTCCATCGTCAGGAGTGATATAATAAATGGCAGGGTTAACAATTGAAAACAACGCGGGGAAAAAAGCGTGCAAAAATACACGTGAATACAGAAAAGTATCCTCATTGATGCAAACACTTCAAGAAACTCCAAACCAGAAATCAACTAGGTCAAGATAGAATCCTCTGAGGAAGCCCGAGCCGATGGTCCATATACATATCGACACATACATGCACGCACATATATAGACATATATCGAATGTAACGCGTAATACATAAAATAAAATTTGTGTTTATGTAATTTTATGTGATATACCAAGACGTCGTTTGCGTGTTTAGTTGCGGCCGTAGATTAGGTATGTGTAGATTACGTACGAGCCCACTTGCGTAGTGGGCTCCAAATAAATGCAACATGTCTCAGAAAACTTACACAGGGCCATCAAATTTGCGCAGGGTCCCGCCAAAATTGCATTGGGGCCCCAGCTGCATACAACGCGCCTCAGGAACCCGCTCCCAGCCCCAAATTATCTCGCTTTGGGCCTAAAATCACGTTGGTAGTTTTTTAATCGGATCGGGACATCACAAAATTCCGTCGGACTCCCAAAAATTGGGAACCCGACCGTATGATTAGATAGTGGCCCTAAATAAGTACAGCGTGGCTAAAAAGCATGGGAACCCGAGACAAAAATCGAGTCGGAGCCCTCCAAAATAAGGAGAGGATTCCGAAAAAGAAACATTCGAGCCAAGAAAATTGCTTCGGAGCTGCGAACGTAGCACCCGATGCCTTCCAAAATCGCGAACGCCCCAGAAAAAAAAAACGTACGGGGTCTTTAAAAACACACGGGAGACCCTCAAAGCACAAGGAGGCCATAAAACAGCATGAGGGCATAAAACACGTGCTGGTACCTCAAAATATCGTCTATGCACAAAAAGCATCAAAACCCGAAAACGAACCGGGGTCCCATAAATGTGCCGGGCCCATAACACAAATGGGTTGGAGCCCTAAATATATTCCTAGTTCAAGAAAAAAAATCAACTTGTCCAAAAAAGAACGCCGAGCTAGGACCTCGGTTCGGCAGCCAATCTGGGAGAGTATTTGGCCAAAGAGATAATGTGCATCAAAGCACAGCGGGTATCCAGATGCGTTAGCCACCATAAAATGTGGGAGGAAGACAACTTATCATCGAAATAAACTAATCGGATTTTTCCAGCGGGCGAAACATTCCATCACGAAACATTCCATCACGTCAAATATGGCACAAACTATATTGGGCAGCAATGAGCAAAACGTAGGAGACCTAGCATAAATTGTAGAATCGCCCGAAGTGTGGCGAATGAGCATAATGCGCAAGACTAGTGTGCACGTGTACGAACGATGGCGTGGTGGCGACTGGGCGTTACGAACTGGAATGCCTGAAGTCGGAAAATTTTACATTAAACAATTATTTGTACAGGTGTAATTTCAGCAGTGTGAGGTGACTTATTAAGGGACACCAAAATATAAACATCCGAACAGGATGGGGTGTTAAGGTTGAAATCCGGTGACTCAGAAACGATGGTGGTAGATCGGGACCCTCCACAGGACAATTAAGTTGTTCGCCAATTATTATATAAAAAACGACCCATTTGAAGAAATCGTAATCGAAATCCGTGCACTTTCCGGTAGGTGGGCTCCCTCCAAATCCGTTTCCTCCCCCTAACGGAACTCCTAAGTACGCCACTGCCATGGTGGGTAGTCAGTGAATGAAGCGGTGAGTCACGCCGGCGGCCACGCTGGTGACTCACTAGCAGCACCACCTGTCACAGCGGCACCAGCATAATCACACCGCCGGTCGAGACGCGCAGACCGACCACCCATTACCTGGCGCCGCCATGCTCGCATCGTCGGCGCGGCCGAACGCGCTGGTGATCGGTCGCAACAGCTGCGTCGGCGGCTGCCGGCTCTGTCCAACAGTGGCCGCCGTCACGCGGTGGGCGGCGAGTCACGTCGCGTCACGCGCCCCGCCGACACTGACCGGCCGACGGGCCGGACCCGCATCGTGCCCTCGGCCGGCGCCGCGCCGCCGACGGCCGCGACCCGCAGCGGCGCCCGATATAAACCCGCCCGCCGCCAGACGGGCCGACGCCAGCGCCGCCCGGCGACAGTCCGCCGAACTACACCGTCGGAGACCACGGCCTACTGGAGAACTGTATATGTACACAACGTTGAAGAGGGTTTGGGGACCGTAACTCCCCTGGTTCGTTCAGGTGATTGTGATCGGCTGTGCTCGCCCCTGAAGGGGCTCGCATTCGCTGGTATTAATATCAAGACCCAAGCCAATGATTGCATCAGGTGTTGTTGCATCAGCAAAGGAAGCGACAAATAAATTGTCCATCGTAGACAGCTAGCTATGTTTGAATGGGCTACACCGCACAACCAAATATTCGGACCACGCAGAACTGCATGATCCAAGTGACATCCCCGGACACCAGAAACGTGGCAGTACGATCACCAGTCAGTGAGCGGCAAAAGCAAATAAACAAGAGCTGTTAGCTACTTTAAAACAATTACAGCGGCTGCAAGAAAGTGCAACGTCAACAGGACGCTACATTCTCATTATTAGCGAGTGCAGTTGGTTTATCGGCAGCCCGCATCACGCCCCAGATTCGCCCAGGGGCAGCAGCTCGGGCTAGCCTTGGCAGCAGAAATTGTTTTCAAATTTCACGAGCCTCGCCAACTGACAGATCCAAAGCGCAGATCGATCTTTAATTAGAGCTGTTCCATATTCTGGCCGGAAACGTCGGCGACAGCTGAGCTCCGACGACAAACGACTGCAACGACGCGAGGTATTTAGTGATGATGCTTTTGGCTCAACGTACCTGGACCAAATGACCGGGCACAACTGATGCGAACTTAACGACTTTGGTTGCTCCATGTGCAACGCAGTCTCACAGCGGCGGCATATCAATCTGGCAAAGCGCTGACGACGACAGGAGCACTCAAAATAGATTTTATCGTGCAATAGCGGTGGATAAATTAAGTGCCATCGAAGTGATCATCGCAATGCTAGCCCAACTACTGTCACCTCACCGCTTCTGTCTCGCATGGCATCAAATCAACAACACAAAATACGGAGAAAATTGTAACGAAATTAGTTTCGGATCCAAGCTTTTGAATGAATATACTCCCATGTGCACATACTCGTCAAGTGCTGGGACTCGTCGAGACCGGCGGTGAACGCCCCGAGTCGTCGCCGTAGTGCCGGTGCCGACGTGAGCTTTTCTTGGCGCCACGGACTGCAGTGGCGACATGTTGTGATTAGGTCAGCTTCCGTTTTGACCGCGAGCGGAGCCCCGACCAGCCGAGGTGAGCGGAGTGAACCTATCTTCACCAGCAGAGATTGCAGTGGCTGCACCACTCCCCATGCGGCGCGATTGGATGGAACCCGCACACAAGAGGTCTGCCATAACGGACCGAATGAATGTCAACAAATATATTTCAGCGACGTACGGCCCATGGAACCGTAGACACCGGAAGGTAAAGCAAACCTGTGTGGTGGACAATCGGTGCAAGGAACCAGGCTCTTCTGAAAAACTATGGCTCCAGGGCAACGACTTTGAAGCCAGACTGATAATTGGCACAGCTGACTCTCCAGACCATGGCTGCCATTCAGCAGCTGTCGTCTCGGTACGAATGCACTAACCAGGCATAAAATATCCGAGACATGTCTCAATTAAACCAATAACTATTTCGAGAAGTGTCCAAAAGTTTACTTATATCAGAAGTAAAAGTGGTAATAATTCCGACATAATTCAATTGCGCCAAATATATCTAAAATACGAATGTGACGAAGAACCAACTTCGCTAGAAGTGTGCCGAAAACAACTTCGCAAAAACGGCTTACGATTTCAGCTCATACAGATGCAAAATTTTCAGACTTGACAGCTTATTCTTCTTTACCGGCATGCATGCGGCTGCGAAATAATTTTCTTTTTTCGACAGCCTCGGTGTCTTAATCTGCCCTGATGTGCCTACAAATAAACACTCAATCAGCACATTTTGCCTTGATGGTTATCCCAAAAATTCAGCCCGCTGTAGTACATCAAACGTCCTTAAACGTATCAACGCATCCAGACGGGCGAATTATGGCGTTGTCCAACAGATGAAATGGCCGTCACGTCATCGCGCCGAATAAAGCAGAGCAGTTTGGCCGGACCACGGCAGTGCCGGCGGGGCGGGCAGGCCGGCCGTCTGGTCAGCGGCCACGTGACCAGCGCACGAGCCGAACCGAGCCGACGGTGCCCGGCGGCGACACCTGCTCCTAACCGGCGGCGACACCTACTCCCAAACACAGCTGGCGTGACAAAGTAGTCAAAAGTGATTATTTCTTTGGAAAGGGCGGCTACCTCTCTGGCCAAGCTGCATCCAATTTCTATCACCGCAACACGCCACAATAATTCTTGAGACTTGTGTGATTCGCAGTATGGATTCTCAGATCAGAGGAAAGATAATTCACATCGGTTTGGTAATCGCAAAGGACTCTCCTAGACTATCTCGGGGGCAGATCCAGAAGTCTGGTTTGGGGAGGCAAATATCGGATATCGGGGCAGCCGTGTCGGCGCATCAACGGTATGCTCAACTTTCGGTCAAAATTCTGCCGCTTAACTGGAATTAATAGATTGGGTGGTGGAGCCAGGGTTTACGCAACACGCATCCCGGGTTTGGGCCTTTTTTTTTTTTTTTTTTTTTTTTTTATTTTTTTTTTTTTTTTTTTTTTTTTTTAATTTTTTTTTTTTTTTTTTTTTTTTTTTTTTTTTCAATTTCTTTATAACTCCACCAATAAATTTTTTTTTTTTTTTTTTTATTATAAAATTTAGCGTGGACAAAAGAAAAGAAAAGTTGGGGTAGAAGGTCATAAGGCATGAAATGCAGGTTTCAGTCAATTGCCCAGGATTCATATCTTGTTTTTTCAGAATCCCTACAAGTTTGTGGTGGTTGTTTCGATGCGTTCAAACAAACATGTCGGCAGTCAAGCCCCAATCAAGGCCGAACTCGCGGGGTTACTCAGGTAATGGGTGTGCACGATGCCTCCAAATCGAACAAACAAAGCATGACAAGCATAGAAACAATAGAGAACAAAATAATGTAATTGGAACAGTTATTACCTAGCAATTACTCTCAGGATATTTCACACTGGCAGGACGGCGGCCAGCACAATCACTTGTAACCACAGAGAATGTCATTCGGCGCCAATCTCGTCTCATTCTAAATAACAAAGATATAGGGTTAGGTTTTGATGTCTTCAGAATTCTGTCGAAATGACGCTCGAAGAAATATTGGAATATACCACGATTCTTCTTCATAATTCCGGGAAATACTGGCGTTACACCAAAATCTCCATTACGAAACCTCTCGTCTTGCGCCATATCTTGCGACCATAGTGGAACTCGAAATATCACAACGACGTCATATACTCGCATATCGGATCGAGGTCCGTTCTCCAGCCGCATTCCAATCGGAGACTACCGGAGACGTAATTCTGGACATCCAGACAGTTTCAGTAATTCTGTTAATTTCATGAAATAGAGCATTCAATTTCGAATTGAAATGCATAAAATACACCAGCAGCGAACTTCATTGATGGCAGAAGACCTATTTTGGGAGCCATGTAAATGCTTTAAAAAGCAAAGACCTGGTTACTTTGGTATGAATTCCACCTCAATTCGCAAAACACAGTAACCCATCAAGAAACATTGAATAGTAGTTTTATCACTTCAGCAACTGCAGTAACTGTGCATGTACGGAGTTATTACGTTCTCCGGGCCATTTATGGTCACAATTAGACGTCATTTAAAATAGTTACGAAAAATCTATCATTTCATCATTTGACCCCCTTGGATACGTCGCCTAGGACAGGACAATATCCGTACAGAGTAGGGATTAACACATTATTGGGACGGTCTCGCCCGATTCATGTTTGATCAGGATAAAGACAACGTATTTCATGTTAGGAACATATATCTTCAGTCATTGATTCCTATATAACGAAAAAAGTACACGTATTGACGTATGAATTCTATTAAAGGCGACAGGATTGAGGTCAAGCAGCGGTCTGATGTTAAATATTGCAGTCATGTTTACACAGCGACACACTTGACCGCGCGTTTCGCCTCGCTGCTTGTCCCCTTGCCAAGATCTTTGTCTCGGTTGTTGGGTATACGGGTGAGACAAAGTTTGAATGGAAAAACCTAGTAAGTCAGGATTAAGTGGGCGTATAAGTGCTAGGGTCAGAAAGGGTGATGCTGAGTAAGCGGCGTCGCTTCAGCAATCATCTTTTGGGGGCTCCGACACCAGTGCTTTGCTCAGCTCTGCTTAAAAGGACCCTGCTGCTGGGACCTGAATAGATTCATAAAAATAAAATTATAACTAAATGTCTTTCAAGAAGACAAAATGTGGCAACTCTGCTACATTTTTGTCAGGTAATACATACAGAAGATGATGAGCAAGAGATAATGAGTAAAAATGTTGGCTGTTGGATGTTGGCATGGATGTTGGCTGACGATAATGGTGAAAGATTCGGTGGTGAAGTGGCGTCAGAAAGACGCCTAAAGAGATGAGGATGCTGTAGCATGTACCACCGGCGCACGACTGAAGAGACTTGTACCTGCCAGGTCAACGATTGGTTAATTAGTTAGTTACTGGTATGGGTTTCCGGCACCTCGATCAAAATTGGTCATTCGGCGCCCATAACGTTCAGGTCAACGATCCTCTCTAAAATGACGCGCAATGTTTTGACTGGATCAGGTGACTTTAAAGAGCTGCCAGAAAAAAAACTAAATTGGAAGCCGGATGCTTTTTCACGGACTGCTTAGTGGCAAGCATTATAGTTATGATGTGTCGCGTTCATTTTCAGCGTAATTTTTAAACGAGTTGTGCACCGACGCCAGAGCCTCCTGAATGCTGAACTGGAGTAACCATCACTGTCTGAATATGAACATCAATGAAAAAGAAGTCAGATGTCTCCCTAGCAGAGCAATCCATTTTGCCACTAATTCATCGGACAGTGTCACGCACAGCGCCCTCCGCAGAATGGTTGTGAAGGTATGAGCGCCGACAGTCGCCGAAACTGCGGCGATACGGTGATGCAAAATACGGTGTTGCGACTTTTCAATTGTATTCTACGTGCGGACAGGGGTGTGATTTTGAAGCTCTAGCAGAACTTCGTGTTCGACATGATCGAGTCGTGCCATGTGAGCTTCAGGCGCACCCGCTCAGATTACACTGCAGAATCATAATATTGATCTGGCGTTTGCGTGGTGGGCCGCAATTAGAGCTAATGCAGAAAGTTTGCGACCAGCCCGGGATGACTTCACGGGCATGCCAATGTGTAGGAACTCGCAGAAACTGATGGAGTAACGCTCTGAAATCCGACCGAACAGGCTGCATAAACTGTATCCGTCTAATATCTAACGGTATGACTGTTATCTGGTCGTCAGGAATGGTTGTAGCGCATGCATACATACATACATACATACATACATACATACATACATACATATACATATATATAGACATATGCATATATATGTATAAACATATATATATATATATATATATATATATATATATACGTATGTATCTATACCAGTGTTAAATTATTCGCAAAATAGGGTGGAATTTACCACTTTCTGAAACACTCAATCGACATCCTGCTGCAAGAAGTATGGACATCCTGCTTCTTGATGCGTGCTTATGAAGTGTCTCCTTTGTAACATTACCTCGTTTAAGTAGCATGATCATGCTCTTGATAAAGGGTGGTGGTACACGAATATTCTGCAATGCAATTTCAGGTAAGTGGATTATTCATAATGTGAACATCACCAGTGTATATATGATTTATCTCGCTATCACAAATATAGCTCTTCCCAACATTTGAATATCAAAACAAATGATGAGGGTGCAAACATTGGCTCAAATTTAAGTCTGAAAAACATCAAAGACACTTGGAATGATACTAATTTCATGACAAATTTCGACATCCTACTGTGCTCGCTTCGACATCTCACACCTAACGAAAAAGCAATATTTTCACACTGATCTATACATACAGCGTAAGCAATTTCTGGGATCGTGTGGTGGTATGAGGAGGGGACATGCCACCCACACTCACGGATTCCCTACGGACCGGCACCCAGCGCTGGATTGAAGCCTGAGAGTGGCCACCTAGCTCCTTCGCCTGTGTCTGCACGGAGTGCCAAGTGAGGGCGGTTGTGATCGGTCCACAACTTCTCTGCCAACATCAGCATCAGCCCGATCCTGTGCCTCCGGTGGCCTGCGCCCCGCCTCTTGTCCTGAGCTCGTCCAACGCCACACATGGCGGCATGCTGGTCAGGTTGCCGGCCTACATACTGGCCAGTTGCTAGGTTAAAAGGTCGGAACCAGCTGCCAGAAAACATTGTCAGTAGCAGCACATTGAACATCTTTAAAAACAGCATAGACAATCATTATAAGAATAGAGGGCTTGCTTTTCAGTATTACAGGGAGGGCTGATTGACAGATTTGGTGGGCAACTGGTTCAGTGTACAGAGTGCAACCAAGAAGGGCCCTTGTGGCTCATAGTTGCACTAATCTTTTGTCTTTATATCTAAAGGGCGCATCAATTACTCGTAGGGTGACATGGGGCCACTTCTCAAGACGAAGCACAGTGGCATCAAATTTTATATGTGGTGCGAGCTGCCAGTCGCCTACCAGATGACGTCCACGCAAGGAGATCTCGACGGAAGTGGCCAGACGTCGATGCCGTTCAATTACTAATGTGAAGCACCAAAAATTTCGAACATTCAACATCCAGCCCGAACCAATATAAGATCAGGCTTGGAAGAAGTGTTGATGGTCTCCCTCGCATCCGTAGCATTATCCACTCTGGACAATTATTCTTCACTGCCTTCATTTGAAGACTGAATGGTGGTTTGACAGCGAACTCCTCGGCGGTGAAGTGTTCAAGATTCACTGGAAAGCACAAACCAACCGATGTTCTGCCACTGGTTTTGAGAAGAAACATCCTCTCTGTATTATATTACCCCAAAAAATCGTCTCCACATCAGGAGTCACAGAGTACAAATATAACCATACATAAGATGCCTACGATGGCACTAAGGCATGCTGGATAAAGAGGTGTGGAGCAGGCTAGAGGGTCACCATGCTGGAGGCACAAGAACGGGCACCATATCGCTGTCGGTAACTGGACACGTCACAGCACATCACCAAGCGATACTTACCTATAGGGTGCGTTCTGTTCCTCAATTATTCCGCCGATTCCGCGTTGGCGCAGCACGCAGCGATACTTATTCGGTGCGTTTTGTGTCTCAATTATTCCGCTGATTCTGCGTTGGCGCAGCACACAGCGATATTTATTGGGTGTGTTCTTTTCCTCAAATATTCCGCCGATTCCGCATTGGCACAGCACGCAGCGATACTTATCGGCACTCAATAAGTATCGCCGCGTGCTGTATCAATTATTGCGCCGATTCCGCGTTGGCGCAGCATGCAGCGATACTAAAAGGGTGCGTTCGCGCCTCAGTTATTCCGCTGATTCCGTGTTGCACGTTGCATGTTCCGTGGGCTTCAGCCGAGCAGTGAGCTGGCAAGTCTCGCGACGGATGTGGACTAGGTGAGTTATTTGTGTTGCTATTTGTACACTTTCCAACATGGCTTGGGAAAAAACCTCATCGTTGGTGGCATGCACCCTGCAGAGACATGGTTATCCAAATTAGCCCAATCACACTGCCTTCACAAAATTGCATACAAAGTTTCCGTATATATCGTGGTGTGATCATCATGTCACATGAGCGTCGCCATCTTGCACGGAATCACATAGGACAGCGCACGGACAACTTATTAGTCTGCGCGTTCATCGCGGGATCCACTAAAGCTGGGCACGGATTTCGAGAGGAATGAAAAGTTCGGGTAACGCACGGATGGAGTGTTGCACATAATGCACTCAGTTACATGGAGTGGAAACGTCACCACGAAACTCTTTAGTTGGAGTAAATAAGGCGAATACCTCGGAAGAATTACCATGGTGGAAGCTGCCAAAAATAAAGACCAAAAGAGCAGAATTAATCGCTAGAGAACGATTAGCACCTGACCAGTGACAGCAAAGAGAAGCGTCCCGGTCGGGTTGGCTCCGATCAGGTCTGGTTTTGGCTGGTCGCGCCACGTGTGGCCCGGCTGGGTCGGGTCTGGCAACTCATGAGAACATCTCGCTGGGATGGGGCCAGTTCCGCGAGTTGCATGCTTACTCGCATTTCACCCCTGCTCGTAATTAACGGACGGGAGAAAAACCACTCGACAGCATCCAAACGGATCATCACCAATAGACTAATCCACCACTTGCATGCAACAATGATGGCGTCCTCGGACTCCATCCACAGCAGCGGAGTGCGTCTCGCTCCATGCGCTGCTAGCCAGCCCTTAGAACGGATGCCGACAGAACCCTAACGCCGAGCCGGAGACCCGACCGCTTCAGCTGGCCACCAGCTGCCGCCAGAAGATAACGCCGGCGCTCCACGGGCGAGAGCACCCGACAGGCGCAGTCTGACAGCACCTGGCGCAGCTCGTGATCGTCACGCGACTGTCATCCCGAGGGAAAGCACCCGAAGGCGAGTTTGACAGCACCTGGCGCAGCTCGTTACCGTCACGTGACTGTAATCGCCTCACCTCGCACCGAACACACACTCGTGGTCCTCTGCCAGGAGACTAACTGCTGGCAGGTCCTTATCGGCAGCCAGCGGAGCCTGCGGAGGAGGACACTGGCAGATGTCCCCCACATGGTCCTTTCGACATGGTAGCCTCTTGAGGGCTCTATCCCCTCCCCACCCCACACACACACACACGCGAGCGCACAACTGCGTGCCACTGAATATTTCAACCGGAGGCGCCCTCCGACGGAAATCGACGAATTTTGGAAAAATCCGATTGCACCCACCCCTTCACACATCGGAAATTTCAATCGACCAGCCTGGGGACAAGTAGCCTAGGGGCAAGTTGCCCGTGTTACAATGGAACGGTTGTGGGTTCGAGTCTCATCTGTCGCTACCCTTCGCCCGCGACCAATCGGCGTGAGAGATTGGCGACGCTACATGACTGAATGGTCGATGTGTCGTAAAACCAATAACCAACCAACCAATCGACCAGCCTTACCCCTCCCCTCCCCCAGAGGAAATCGTCCCCGGGCGAGTGTCTCCAATCAGGATTGCAAGATCCGCCTCTGCCAAGGTTGTTGCATGAAGCTGAGCAACCGGTAACGATGGGCGGCCTCAGTGTTTGGCACTAGTCAGTTGCCAATCGGACGGTAACTGGCTGGGGAGTCACGAGCCTGACAGCGCCGCGCACCTCTTGCCGACGCGCAAATAAACATTTCGCCGGTGCATACAAACACAGCTGAGTGGTCTGGCGGCCACCAGTTGCTTTGTGATGAATCGCGACAATGCACCCACGACTAGGCGGGAGCTGCCTCGCCCGGGCAAGACGTCCAATAGGGATCTAACCGCGCTGGTAAGTAGCAGTAAATCTGATTACTCAACACGATAATCAAGCTTACAAGACGTGCGGCTGCCCTGTCCCGATGTTTAGCACCTTCATGAGAATGCACGTGCCGGCACTGCCTGTCTCGGTCCTTAGTTTTTCGCCCGTTGGTCTATGGGTTAAGCTTGGTTCAATAGTTCTATTAAAATCTTTTCAGCCAGCTCAGGCCATTTCGAAACTCAGGATGAACGACGTATATGGAATTCACCAGGGAGAATGACTGGGGGATACTTCAAGGTAAAAGGAGACTATGATAAGAGTTGGAGCGGCTAAGAAAGTGTGGGCAAGGTGGAAAGGAGAGTCGCACCTCAAGAATCTTGTCCCACAGATCCCTGTGGGACAAGACGCAACCAGTTTTCAAAGCGAACACCACCAAAGCCTAAGTGTCTAAACAGCCACTACGAAATCCGCACATAGTGACATCTATATCACGCAGCGGGAACCGTAGCATGTGCTAGTGCCACCTGGTGTTGAGATTTGACACTAGGTCACCGGCATGGAGCGCCTCTGGCGGTAGCAGCAGACACTATTGCTGATTTCACGCCCACATCAGGAGGGAGATCAGGAGGGAGATCAGGTGGGAGGGGACACAGGAGGGTGGAGTTTGATGACTGAACGTACTGATGCAAAAGACGGGTGGATGCACAAGTTTTGGAAAGAACAGCGGACATAATAAGGGCAGTCATGGGCTATGAATTCTTCTAAGTTTTGCATTTCATCCCGTCGATTATTCACGATAATTACTTATGAGGCGTAATACCACAATACCCTTCTGCGTCCTCCTGCCGTGTGTATGTACCGATGATAACGGAAGCGCATGGGTTCGTAATCGTGATACCAACATCGCTCCCATCCAGGGGTCGGTCAACTTGTTTGATCGTTCGGCCACACACACACCGTACACTTGTGAAGGAAGACCACGATTTCTAGGTCATCGCCCGGTTTACGGCGCGAACAGGAGACGTTCTGGACATGTACAGAGATATGTGCCATCATTCGACACTTTCCATCTGCAGCAGTATCCGTATTAAAATTTGTCTTATCTGGGCGGTCGCGCTTTGTAAATGACAGCCTCGCCACCCACCAATCATGGGTGTCACTTTATGAAGTTGTTTGGGGGACTCATAACCTTTATGATGGCCAAAGCTGCCCCGAAAGTCATTTCTATCTAGTGTACTCACGTAGGCACAATGGCCAACATTCACCCTGATGGGGGGAATGATTTATGGTGCCAAACCCAGCCAGCAATCTACTTGAGCCGAGGGTGGGCAAGTTGGGCATATACTGGCCAAAGCCCAAGATAGTCAAACTTCGTCGCCTATATCAGAGAAACTTCCACGTGCGCAGCAAGGGGCTGGATTTGTGCTTTGTCATACTGAATGTGGAGAGGTTATAGTTATCGAATATGGAGAGGATATTGTCTATAAATCTGTGAGATCAGAATCCCAGCTTGCACTCCCCAGTAAATCACTTACCACAGAGCAGCTCGTTATAAACAGTACAATTCAACCTCAAAATGAGAGAAAGAAGGGGATAATTGCCTGAAGAGGATAAGGTTGGGGATGATAAAAATCAGGGGCAGTCTATAATTCTATCTCTGGACACAGCCGCATTATGTTGGGCAGAGCAACAGTTGTGGCGGTTATGATTTGGTTTTATCGCATCTTCCACGGTGGAGCCCGGCTGGTTTTTGCATGGGCTGGCGCCTCTGCTTCATACTCCAATGAAAACCCAAGCAATAGTTTGGCTCAGCCCAAGTTCTGCACCTGGACAAAGTCTCAGTCAGCCCGACTTGAGCTCTATCAGCATTACTGGCTGGGGGTTGATGGAACCAGTGGCTCTATTTACCATATACAAAATGGCGTCCTTGCCTTCAATACTCAAACATGGGCAAGCAATGGGAAACTTCGCTTTCCGCGTCCGAGCGTACGCTTGTCATCTCGCGGCCGACAAATCATGATCCGGAACGTCCATGGTGATGGATACACGATAATCAACGCCATGTCCATGTGCAACACAGACACACACTTTCTATTTAGGTAATCCACAATGAACTTGTGGCTATTATAACCTCGCATCAATGAAATAAAACAGCAGAGCAGAAAAAGTCAAAACCACGAAACAGCTAAACCGGTGGTCATGCATGTCCTAATAAAAAAATACTTCGGGGCGAGCAGCAACTCAGTCCGGCACGGGCGGCACGTTAGACAGATGCCGCCGTAGGTGGCGACGGGAGATCGATACGGGAAGCCGCATCAACTCGGGTGGCAACGAGTTGAACATAGGTGGCGCTCTGGAGCTACCCCGTCTCAGTGCGGGACCGAGGGACACACAAGTGATGGTCCTGACGGGTGCCTCGGTCACGAACCTCCACTACAGTGGTGAGGTCGTGAGCCATCTTGTGCGCCCTCAACAGCGCCCAATGTTCTGATCGGATCTCCCTCAGTGATAGTGCATTTGACACAGTGGGAGTCATTTTCATATCGAGAGAGCTAAAATCCAAGGAAAATTCATTTTTCCAGGGGTATCCACGATCCCTGGAACGACACCAGCAACCATCATTCTGTTCCACATGTCAGATATACAAACAAGAGCCGTGACAAGACTACAAATTAGAGAAAAGCATTCCTAAAGGCCTTCTCGGGAGTGCTTTTGGCAAGATGGACACATTCTTTTGGCTGAATATACGAATGAATGAACGAATGAATGAATGAAAAAGGATAGTTAAGGAAAGACATAGGATAGTCAGAAAGATAGGCTTAAGAGTAGGTCGGATTACTGGAAGTGGTCCGACACAAACGCAAGCATCAGTGTATAGAATCCCCCTCCCCAGGGAAGGGAGAGATGAGACAATGGCAGCAGTGGTACTTGAAAGTAACAAGTGGCTTTAGTCGCATCACTGATGCAGCTCAGGATATCAAGATGTGGCTCGGCTACGACCATGTATGTACCTGCAGAGTTTCACTATATATATCGGCTAGTTTTTTTCCGCGGAGAAAATAGTGCACTCAACATAAACGTTGGATCAAGACAATACGATTGGTGTATAATGATATAACTACTTTCTAGGCAGTAGACGCGCATTTCATCCGGGATACAAAACAAAATATGCTGTAGATATACTTCACTTCCTCGCTCACGCCGCCCAGTACGTTAACACCACATAGATAAAGTAGTAGAATGTGCTGAGATGTTGGTGCTGGGTAGCCACTTTTATGTCGACTCTTCCCATGCAAGGCCCGACAGCTAAGACTGCCAGGTTCAAAGACGTGCCTCCGGTCGTAAATCGAGGAATGCCTGCTAAACATATGGCACAACTCGTGTTATTGAGATGCCTAGTGAAAAGCCTAGCGAAAATGACTAGCATAGTTCCTTTTTAGTGCGACGAGATGCATATGTTTTGTAACATTCGCACGGAGAATATAAACCGCTGTAGTGGAATGCATGCGGCTTTCGTTCACATCAACGGCAATGAGAAGAGAACCTCAGGTACATAGATTCCCAGACAATTTTGACCTTGGCCATCCGGACAATTATGAAGATGGACTTCGTAATGGACATAAAGAGGTAGAATGCAACTTTTTTAAATATAAATTTAATCCGAGTTGTTGTTGGGGTGGCTTGAGGAGCCAGGGTTCTATTGCTAAGCATAGCTTGTTGCGTGAACCCTGGCCCCACCACCCGATTCATGAACTCCAG
Organism: Imbricaverruca yamaguchii; assembly: GCA_034440575.1. Lineage (NCBI taxonomy): Eukaryota > Metazoa > Arthropoda > Thecostraca > Neoverrucidae > Imbricaverruca > Imbricaverruca yamaguchii. The sequence goes on along the minus strand of JAOTOL010001531.1, from coordinate 994,144 downwards.
TTCAACGGCAGAATTTAGACCGAAAGTTTAACGTGCCGCCAATGCACCGACACGGCCGCCCGGTAGCTCGTCCCCGGCCTTATCGGGCCAGTTGCCAACTGACACTCCCGGCCGGGGGCTAAATGCGAGCACGCGAAGCGACTCGAACCCTGTGTTGCCAGTACAGGGGAGACCAGTGCAGGCCAGCGCTCTAACCAACTGAGCTACTTAATACAAGTCTGAGAAATTGAGTAAATATCGTTGAGTTATAGAGGCATCATGGATTAATTCATACTGGACGAATATAACGTAAGTTATTTTATTCGTAAGAGGATATGTTATACTTTTACAACACCATCTTCCTTATTCCTTTTTACTTATTACTTGATTTTCGTCAGACTTCTCAAAGAGAGTATATATATATATATATATATATATATATATATATATATATATATATATATATATATATATATATTAACTGCTAAACAATGCCAATGAAATCAAATAGCGAGAGGTCTTAGGCTTTGACATATACCGTCACGACATTCCATTATGTAATTTGTAAGCCTATTCACAGAAACATTAGGTGATCACTACCCGACTAGGGGCCAATCTGTCTACACGAAATGGTGCTAAATATACGGAAGGCAACACATCTCGCAAACACACGGATCTGTCGAGTACTACAAGAACCGCTCGACTACTCAGGTTAGTTAGTTATTTGGGCTTAGGGGCGCTTCGACTGCTTCGGTCATACAGCGCCCATAACAATGTTAGATTGACAGCTTAGGATGAATGGTGCCAACAGTAGTACAACTACTTAGGACTATAACTACTCGACTACTCAGGAAGAGGAAGGATGAGCGCCCGCTGTAGCGGGCGAGGAGGTCGCCAATCTGCCCGAGGAAATCTACCACCCGGATGTGCATCCTGTGTCGACACCAGCGATAGTGTTCTAGGCATTGATTGTTGCGGTATCTGATTATCATGCACTCGATGGGACAGACATAAAGGATACCACCACCAGTAAAACAATAGCATAAATAACCATTCAGAGACGCATTGTCGGGGGCAGGACAGGTGAGGTTGGCTGGAAGTTTGACTAAATTGGTCACGTAATGCTGGCCGGTGTTGAAACATGACGCATAAACTTGGCATTGCTCAGCGAACAAAACCTGCGGATGCAGAACGTGAAATTTGTCCATTCCTACCTCAAAACAAATCAAACCCGATCATCATCTACAGCAGTTTTCCAGAGCCGATCTGTACGAATACGAACTTCTCATATGAGCAATCAGCATCGGGTGACTTCTTCCTGGGTTCAATCGCAAATCGAGGGAAAGTCCGGCTGCGGCCTCCTTGGTCCAGGAGGAATCGGCACCACCCGTAAATCTCAGTGTGAAAGCGACGACATTTTGCAAGCATGTGTCGAGTTCAATAAAGACAGATCGCGAAGACAACAAATAATTCAGTCGTAGTTCACATCAGTGTAGACAGGGCTGGAGTGGCCGGCAGTTAATGTTTTGAGCTCATGATACCAAGGTCCTGTGTTCAACACTCGCACCACTTGGGACACTTGGGACACTTTCCAAAACAGCGGCCCACCGGCGAAGCAGCATGGGCGGAACTATTAGTCATGATCGTGCACCAATTGCGTCGTAAACCACCCACAAGTAAACATAGATGTAGAATGTCACAACAGCAAGACGAAAAAGGAAGTGCACGCATCGCTCGCAATCAACATCTAGCTAAAGCACGCATCAATTACACGGCACAGCGTGGCGGTGGCACATCCGTTTTGCATTAAGAATGAAGTTCCAAAAAATAAACTAGACACCTTCAATCCAATTCTACCATACCCTTGTGCCAAAGAGTTGTACCCTTGGCAAGAGAAGTGTAACCAACACAATTCCCTAAGCGTGGACGTCAGCCGCCAGGAGCTGGCAGCTCTATGCATCCTGACCACATTCGTTTCTTTTGTTTAAAAAATATCGAGATGCCCTGATGTGGTTGTGGTCACGTTTATAGACGTCAGGCTATTGCACAGGTCACGGAATATGAATCAATGCGATTTTGCTCTCAATAACATCGCGAAATATAGTTATTTGGCTATTAGGGCGCATCGACCATGTTGATCATATAGCGTCTTGAAACATGCCGCGCGCATGTTGATGCGAATAAGGGGTGCTGCTATCCGGCTGGATTCTGACTGTTCGGCCATTTTCGAATAAAACTGGATGTGTTAAAGCCAGATGTTTTCACAGGTGCAGGGAAACGTCACGTGAACATCCTCCACCAGCAATACAGCTAACGACACCTGCGGACTTTTGCTGATATTAGCCGTACATTTTTTAACAAACCGTATTGTCCTAGTTCGCCCGGCCGAAAATCAAAACGCTAGTCTCCTCAAAGATAAAGAGCGTCCGAAAAGGGCCAAAGCTTACACATTGTGGCCGAGCCAACCATCTTCTCTCTGTTAGTTGAGGATCCACTTGGTTGTCGGGGCTCGCCCGTATAAATCAGAACCCAGCGGACGTGCTGACAGAACTGCCGACAACTGGAGCGCGGCGATGAATTCGGGTCGCGAGCTGAAACTGGAGACTCGAATCTCGGCCACTGCTCGGACCGTGCGGCGGCCAGTGACCCGTGCCCGTTCGATAACCCCACCCACGCCCAACGGCCAATGCAGTGGTCCGGGTAGGCAATGAATGGAAAACGGCGGGGAAGGAATGGCTAAAAGCGTCGTGAATATCCGATAGTGGATATTCGCTGGGTGTGGATTTGGACCGATCAAGTCGGTAAGAACGCTTTATACCAGCATCTTCTGCACAAAATATGTCTAAATCGACAAGGTAAAATAGCTATTTCGAGAAAATCGTTGTTGTGTGTTTTTGCACTTCGTCGCTGGGATAGCGACGTGATGGGTAAGCAATTGCCCTTTCCCGCATGCAGATCCGTCAGAGCCCACAACCCATATATAGCCGACATGTGAGAACTGTAGCGATGACCCCAGTCACACAGACCGGTGGCCATCATATGAGAACTGTAGCGATAACACCAGCCACAGCCACATAGACCCGGCGACCGACAGGGTGACAAATCAGCTCCCCCGGCGTTTCCGAACCCATCGCGATTGTCAACAGTGTGCCGATTGCTGAGCGGATTTTACTTTGTCGACTACGCTATCCTGCTGGGTGCTTATGCTTACTCGACCTTTCAGGCAGCGATTCCGACTGCACCATTTGTGTGCAATTCGGTTGAACGTACCAATTGATGGCATATTACTACCAAATTTGCTACGTTGTTGGCGCCACCGAAAGAAGAAACACTTCAAAGCCACCGAAACCAAGGAGGCATATATAAATATGGCTAGCGCTGATTTAAAAGCTGCACCTGTCTCACCAGAATGTCCACCCACGTATAGGAAACATTTCCACCCACGCATAGACAACACTTGCGTACAACACCGGGTAACACCGGATAACAGATACGGAACGATGGGATGATGGGACAGATACGGAAGCTGGAGAAAACGGAGAAAGCCGGAGAAAAGCCGGAGAGAACAATATCCCGTTCATGACGAGGCCATCCGTCCGACACACATCTCGCACAGCCAGATGGCAATTGCATCATGCACCGTCTGCACTGCATCAGCCCACTTGACCCGCGATAACTACAGTGTCAGCACGACACGCCTCCGGCACTCGACACGACGGCCACTCGCTCATAAGAGGACTGCACCTTCTCACCCACTCAATCCGTTCAAGTCCAGACTCGGCCAGCTCAGACAGCAGATTCGGACAAACCTGGTTATTAACACGCGCCCTGGAGGGCCTCTGAAAATTAAGCACTCTGGAGGGGGCGGATTTCGCCTCCTAAGATCTCGGCTCCTATTTAGGTTACAGCAACGAAATTCGCAGGGTGGATGGGTATGTTATTGACCTGTATTGTGTGCTAATTTCATGACCTTAGGTCAATTCCTTCCAGGTCAAATGAGGTCAAAATAGCAAACGGTTTTGGTTTTGCGTGGATTGGCTTGTCATTGTCATAGATTGCTGTGATTTTGTTTAAGTGCTTCAAAATTGCCATTAATGATGTTTTAGACATTACTAATGATGCAATACAGATGTCAAATCCACCATTTGACCTCAGGTCACCTATATAGGAGCACTTATCACGTCATTACCTGCTCCAGCTACCGGAACCGGGCTGCTCACCAGACTGCTCCGTTGGGCGGCTCGGCACAATCAGCTTCGCAAAGAAAGGAGTGAAATGCATGAATAAAGTATGGAAATGCTTAGGCAAACAATGATAAATAGTAGATTTCCGGATGTGTAGGGAGTAACATGCAAAGTGACATCAATCGCATGACAGTCATTTGCAATGACAACATTCCGGTTGACCAAGTTTGGTTCCATTAGCCTGTCATGAACTTGACCTGACTTGACCTCGGAGACCTAACATGACTTTTAAATTATATAGCATAACAGTATGCATCAAACAAGTCGCTAGTGTTGTCAAGAACACTTCCCTTTTGCTAATATACTGGAAGCGCTTCAGCGCCGATTTTTGTGGTCTGGCGCTGCGAATTGCTTTTACTTTAACGGTCCCTAAGTTGGGATATGTTGGGCCGATTTTCATTTGTCTTCCCTTAGACAATGCGCCGGTCACTTCTAAGCAGGTACGGGAAAAAATGCGTATATCGGCCGGTACAATATGGAGTTATGTACGAAAAATCCGATGGGTGGGCGGATTTCGCCATTCATCCTCCAGGGCGTGTGTTAACCTATCATGAACTTGACCTGACTTGACCTCGGTGACCTGACATGACTTTGAAACAATATAGCACAACAATGCACAACAAACAAGTCGCTCGTTTTGCCAAGAACACTTCCTTTTTGTTAATATACGGGAAGCGCATCAGCACCGATATTTGTGGTCTGGCGCTTTTTTTTACTTTAGCGACTCCTAACTTGAAAAATGTCGGGTCGATTTTCATTTTTCCTACCTTAAACAACGCGCCAGTCCTTTATAAGCAGATACACAAAAAATGGCGTATATCGGCCGTTAAAATCTGGAGTTATCTACAAAAACAGGAGGGGTGGTCGAATTTCTAGCCCCTCTAGGGCGCGTGTTAAGGAGACTGTTCCAGTTGCATAGCCAGTCAGTCCTTTTGTAGAGACTACCCCAGTTGTATAACCCGTCAGTCCATTTGGAAGGACTGTTCCAGCTGCATAGTGTAATTTGAGCTCAGCATAGAAATGCGCTCTTTCGAATGCAGTGCATTACAATTCATGGTCACTTAAACGGCATATGCAATTAAGTATATTCTAATTTTTCAATTAGACGTAACCATGATGCCGAATGGTACATAATGGATCTTGTATGCGACTGCATGCCATGACTATACGTCTGTGTACAGCCCAGCACCACTTCAAAGCCTTTTGATGCAACTGAAGGATATTCATGTCAGTTGAGTTTCATCATCAACTACATATATCTTGAGTACACTAGCCCCCTTACACCCGTGGAAGCTTCAACACAAAACTAAATACCGACTTCAGACGTAATTAAGTGTCCCGGTATGTGCTGTTTTCCGCCCACATTTCCGAACTTAGACACACCGTTCAAATGGTATTTGTTTTTGGACAACTCGGTCCCGTTACCTGGCAATGTGCTGAGAGCATTTAGTGCATCACAGGAGCACATCAACTGCCCTGGTTATACTGTGACCCATTATAGCTTCGCGCGCACCTTATTATTAAGGTGCGTCGTCCGGGCACATCAGCTGTTCCGGTTATAGAGTGTCGGGATTCTCAAGTTCCTGAAGTTGGGTGTGAATTGACACCTAGCACAGCTTGTTCTTGCATTGCTTCCGAAAACTTCTCTACATTCCTATGCCAAGCTACTCATCAATTGTGTGCATGCTAGATGATAGGATCATGGAGGATGCATCCAGTTTTCATTCGCTGTAGATACTGCATCCACAAAGTGCTTGCCTATGCTTTATTTGTATTCATAGACAAAAGCAGTTCCTTCCTGCATCCAAATCAAACAGCTATGGGTGGGATTCAACATTTCCTGTGCCACAAAATGTATATTTATTCATTTAACAATACATGCCCTCCACGTGCAGTGGCTGTTACGGACTGGCTGTTATGTCTTGCATTCACATGCTTTCTTTATACCTGCCATTTTTCTTACATCGGACACCTAAATCAGGATGAATTTGAAAACACTGTACAGTTCCCATTACATTTTCACACATGTCGACGTGTATTTCTACCATTTTGAGGCGAGACGTTTGCCTTGCTCGCCACCTGAATGTCCCTGATTGTGACTCGCGATCGACACGAAAGCGTGTAGAGAGCGCGAACACGACTGAAAGGAGAGGGAGCTGGAAAGTCACCTCGTGAGCCGATACCAATTGCCAATCAGTGGTCGAAGTGCACACCGAACGGGAGCCTGAACGGCCCGTCACGGCCAGATTCGGGTTGCACGGTTCATCGCCGACTAAACTCAATTCTGGTCAAGTGTGTTATTGTTGTTGTTAAAGCAACAATAGCAGACTTGACACCGTGTCACCACCTGATGTGACACTTGGCGCCTCGGATCACATCCGACTCACCTGTCAGAGTTCCCGCTTCCCTAGTGGTAGTTGACATCAAGACATCGGGGGCCGGACAGGAAGTTACACGGCTGTCTTGGGGTAATCACCAGCTGCCTGCCACACCGTCCCGCTGTCTGCAACATGGCACACAATGGGGTAATCACCAGCTGCCTGCCACGCCGTCCCGCTGTCTGCAACATGGCACACAATGGGGTAATCACCAGCTGCCTGCCACGCCGTCCCGCTGTATGCAACATGGCACACAATGGGGTAACCACCAGCTGCCTGCCACACCGTCCCGCTGTCTGAAACACGGCACACACGTGGGTTAGACGGCTGTCTTTGGATAATCACCAGATATCTCGCTATCCCTGCTGTCTGAAACATGTTCCACGTGTGGGTTAGGCGGCTGTCTCGAGGTAATCACCAGTGATTTCGCTGTCCCGCTGTCTCAAAGCAGAAAACATGTGGGTTAGACGGCTGTCTTTGGATAATTAACAGTTATATCGCTATCCCTGCTCTCTGAAACATGGTGCAAGTGTGTTACATGGTTGCTTTGGAATAATTACCAGTTATCCCGTTGTACCTCTTGTCTAGAACATGGCGCACGTGTGATACAGGTCCTTGTCTTTGTCTTTGGATAATCACCAATTACCTCGCTGTCTCTGCTGTCTAAAGCATGGCACACGTATGCTACAAGCGTGTCCTGGGGTAATCACCATTTATATCGCTGTCCCGCTATGAGAAACATAACACACGTGGGCCACGGCTGACAGGGCATCATCACGACTCGCCGTACTCCAGTCACCAATCGAAACACCGCATTGTAGGGCAGCACACAGTGTTGTAGCCAGTCTAAGTGTAGCAAGCATTCAACAGGGTCGATAAGGTCGCTGCACATTGCAGACCGAGATGCACTGATCGAATATTGGATGCTAAAACTTGATCAAATGCGAATCAAACTGTGGAAAGAAATTATGCACTCCTTTAATGCATGAAAAAGCAATAGTTTTTTTTGCAACGATAAAATGGAAGCACTGACTGTATTGTTCGCGCTTGGGGACGCGTGGCCTAGGGGTAAGTTGCTTGTCTTACAATCGAAAGGTTGTGGGTTAGAGTCTCACCTGTCGCTACTCTTCGCCCGCGACCAATCGGCGTGAGAGATTGGCGACGCTACATGACTTAACGATCGATGTGTCGTAAACCAATAACCAACCAATATTGTTCGCGCCTATCGGACCTTATATATTGAATTATTTCATCAACTAGAGGATGATTAATTCCACCTTCAAGACTGCAGTGAAAATGCGACCGGTCGCGCGTTGTTATGACGTCACCGCTGCTTGAGTTCCGAAGCACCTTCACGACCTCTCAACTAAAAGCGCGTTCATGGGAGGTCAAGTGGTAACGTGACCAAGCACTCAGCGGCAAAGCCAATATTGGTCATTCAGTTGTTAACCCACAGGTGGTGGTGGCGGTTATTGGTCTCACGGCGCCTGACATGCGACGTTGTGACGTGGTGCAGTGACAGTGACGCAATGACATGGTGTCGTGACAGTGATTCAGTGGCATGTTATAGTGACAGTGGCACTGACAGTGACATGGTGCAGTGGCAGTGACGCAGTGATACGGTGCAGTGACAGTGACGCAGTGATACGGTGTCGTGACAGTGATTCAGTGGCATGTTATAGTGACAGTGGCCCTGACAGTGACACGGTGCAGTGACAGCGACGCAGTGTCACGGTATCGCAGTGACAGCGGCGTGCTAACTCCCCAGACTGGGGTGACGACTGATCACACTACACTGCCTTACGGGTCGTGCAGACCCCTCGTGTGACCCGTGTCACCGCCACCTGCCGGCTACCCTGGCGCGTCCGACTAAACTCCCGACGCCGAACTGGCAGGCGGTCGCACACCGACCCGGGGATCGTGACGTAACTGGCCCGGCGCACCTTCGGAGCTGTACTCTCTGCACATCAGAGGGCGCGTTGTTTGTCGCAGTAATTCCGCGGACTCCCCAATGCGTGACGTTTCATACTCGGGGCGCCCTAGCCGCGTTGCGTTCTGGCACGTCTCACACCGAACACGAATTATGCGAGTCTGTGTGCCCATATTTGAACTTCCAAACTTAACTTTGAAAATATCGCCGTTGCTGGAATAAACACCCACAGTGTACAACTCGGTTAAGTCGCGTTCTCATTCTCACAAATTTCATACGAACTTTCCATAGCTATCGCGGTCTCATCACCGTTACCCCATGAGCGTCACCATTTCCACACAGGGCAGGGCATGCATATCTTATTACAGCCCGCGTGATTCTGACGAAACCCGCGACATTGGGGGGGGGGATTTCTTGAGCAAGAACGAGGAATGACATATGATGGTGGTGGTGGTGGTATTGGTGGTGGAGTCGTGTTTTAGGGCGCGTCGACTCCATTGGTCATTTTGAGCCCTACACCCGCTACCTGTCATCGCATTAAGGTCGAGCGAGGTGTCTTAGATCATATCTGAGTGCTTACTATGAGCTGCATATAATCTCAAAGCTAACGTGTGCTTTCTGCAGGAACGTAAATATGTCTCAGGATGCAATGATATGAGTCATCTGCCAGCATTTGTCTCGATGTCACAACAGTACTTCAAGCCCCAAGACATCTGCGGCGTGCAGGTTCCAATGTAGGTAGCCAACGAGCACGTGGCACACTGCGAGTGGGGTGGAATAACCTTGACACAGAGGGCGGCACACTTACCGTCAACATGTATCTTGTTTGTTTATTGGGGTTTAGGGTCGCATCGACTGCAGTGGTCATGCAGCGCACAGTCAAAATGTATCTGTGTGTCACGAGAATATGTCGAATGTCATGATGACACAGCACAATGTCCTCTCTTCCGTGTGCATGAAATGAGGATTTCCACGCCCGAGTGTGGGTTTCACAATTTTCACAATTTTCAGTTCGCTAGGTTTCATCTTCTTAGCGCATTGCCATGTTTGACCAACGAGGGATGACATTGATGTCTCCAAGTGTCCAGGGGAAGGGCCAGGTGTGCCCTGCGGCTACTGTTTGCAGCCCTCTTTTCAACCAAATCAACAGCCTCATTGCCAGCCAGACCCACGTGGCTTATGATCCACATGAAAGTGAAAGCCATCCACAAGACTTGACTTCTTTCATCACGGAGAGAAATTAAGGTTGCCCTGATGTCATGTCAGGTATGGTGGCCGTAACTGAATGATGGCCGAGTCCATAGGTTACTCAGAGTCGATGAGAATCAAGTAGCTTCTCTCGCGGTATTTGTTGTCATGCTAAATTAAAACGAAGCCAGTAGAATGGCATATAGTTCAGCCGTAAAAACTCATGAATGAAGAGTAAGTACAAAATGACTCGTTATGCAAGTAACATACAACAGCACATCATACGCCGCGTCTGAGCTTTGATCCGTCGCCGTAGATCCGCACGCTGTCGGCACACCAATGGAGTCTGTTCAATACACGCATACCAGAATCAGTGGTGCCAATATCATCCTTCCGGATATCACTCACTCAACGAGATGTCGAGGCTAAAGGGAACAGGATCAGACGAGCGAAGACAAACAACGCTGGCCGGCTAGTCAGCTGATGGGAGCCACCGTGACGTAGCCAAGCTATCGGCCCGCCGGACTTTACTTCGCACGTGCGTATCGCGAGACGCTCGGTGGACACTTCGCTGCCGTGTTCGCTGACGAAACCGCTGCAGCGGTGTCGTCAGCGCGCTGGCGAGGAAGCTGACGGTGCTGACGCGACACGACTGACAAGGTACAGCTGACACGACACGACTGACAAGGTACAGCTGACGCGACACGACCGACAAGGTACAGCTGACGCGACACGACTGACAAGGTACAGCTGACGCGAACTCTGGTACACACCTGACGTGACATTCTGTGTCACACCTGACGCGACACTCTGGGATACACCTGATGCGACATTCTTAGACGCACATGATGCGACACTCTTAGACGCACCTGATGCGACACTCTGGGACGCACCTGATGACACTCTGGGACACACCTGACGTGATACTCTGGTACACACCTGACGTGACATTCTGTGTCACACCTGACGCGACACTCTGGGATACACCTGATGCGACATTCTTAGACGCACCTGATGCAACACTCTTAGACGCACCTGATGCGACACTCTGGGACGCACCTGATGACACTCTGGGACACACCTGACGTGATACTCTGGTACACACCTGACGTGACATCTGTGTCACACCTGACGCGACACTCTGGGATACACCTAATGCGACATTCTTAGTCGTGCCTGATGCGACACTCTTAGACGCACCTGATGCGGCACTCTTAGACGCACCTGATGCGGCACTCTTAGACGCACCTGATGCGACACTCTGGGACGCACCTGATGACATACGGCGGACGATCCGCGTCAGATTAATATCCTGAATGCGAAAATTGAACCGGAAAACACAAATTAATAGCACCCCGTGTCGGCCACTTCGGAGCAGATTTATTGACTTCACTTCAATGAATCGCACAGCCTTCGACCGCGCTAATTAGTAGTAAGAGCGAAGCCGATCACGTCCTCATGGACGAGTTGAACAGAAATTATACCAGCGGCCCGACCCGACCCGACAGTCACTGCAATTGAGCCGGCCGTTGCAGCGTTTCAATTCCTGTTCTGCCAACTGCAGAATTTATATCTGCATTTACATCCTTCAGCTTACATCATAGTATTTCCTCTCAAGTATTTAGCTGTTTGGGCTCTTGGACGCATCAACCAGAATTGATTATTCGCGCCCATTTCCTCTTAAATATAAGCAACCATTGTTCAAAGTAATGGATTTAGGGGAGCACAATATGTCTCTGTGCAGATTGCCGTGTATTTCTAACCGTAACCGGTCCCGTTGAGAACAGGTGCTAAGCGCATCCCGAGAACTTGTGTCGGGCCCCCAAAAATCGCGTCGGCCTTCCAAAAATTGCACTCGGTGCTAAAAACTTTATTTCGGGGCCGAAACCATTCGCACAGAGAGTCACAAATAAATACAGCGGCCCTCTTTGACCTTAGCTATGTCAATGACCTTACATGTCCTGAAGTTGAAAATTTGACATCAAACGCAAAAGGATGAAAGGAAAGGTGCTAAACTTGTCCCCGCGGCGCGCCGCCATGTTTCTCTATCGTGGAACAAAGCCTTAAGGGGGTGTACAACACCCACCCTCACTCCAAAAGGGTGTTTATGGACCGCATTCGTCACTTCGCTAGCTTCTAGACGCATAGAAGATTTGAGGTCTGATGCAGCATCCACCACCTGTCAATTCCATGCTAGAAATGCTAGAGAAACGGCAGCGGTATGCAGGATGTGAGGGGTCTCTCGATCGACCCCAAATTTGACCAAATCGGGTCATTGTCTGACATCTGGGATGAATATAAATTTTAAACAATTGTTGAAAAGTAATTCATTTTGCTAACTTTGCAAAAGTTACTACTGAGTTGCGCACCAAATGCCTACACATTTGTTCCTTAGAGTCATTCAAAAGACGTATCGCTCGTATGGAATTTTGCCTCATAAAGGTACCAGGCCAGGTCAAATTTATAACCCCATTCTCAAGTTTGAAAATTGTGCGTGGGTTCTAGCTTTTACTTATTTGGGGTAAAAATGGTGCCGAGTTCGAAATCACCACTAAACATTATGGCAGAACTTCGAATATTGATTCAAAGCCCGAATATTGTCATCCGAGGCCACCTCAGGTCAACGTCTTCAGATGGCCTTAGAAAGTTCAGCATTACTACCGTTGATGGCATAGTATTGGCAAAAAACCACAAACGGTCCAAAAGACCAAGCATTGTTCCCTCAGTGCTAAAAAGTTCCAGAAACTGTGAAAAGCAGGTACTGTCTGGTAGTGGACGGAGGTTACTTCATGAATTGTGTGACAGCTCCGTGACCAGACAGAGCCTCGAGGAGAATTGTCAAAAGGCGCAGAAAGGATGTCCCACGAGCTCACCACCAAACCATCAGCAGTCCTGGGGCGGAGGTTTTTCTCAAAAGGTATTTTCGAAAAACCTCAGAAAGGTTGCATATCAGCACCATTTGGCGAATATTCGCCTTCGTTGCCACTGAATATCAAACTCTAAAACGCTCAAAAGGTTTACCCCATATGTTGCACATAAGAAAACTACGAAATAGCATAGCACGCTGTAAACATATAAAACAGCCATTAGAACAGAACAGCTCAAGCCATTTGAACCATTTTTAGGCACCATGATATTCACATCTTTGTTTTCTATCCTTGTCTACCTTGGCCGAGAAGTGTATCAATTTAATGCGACATATTGGCCTAGAGTAATCGCTGCTTCTGCCGTGGATGGGAGGCAATACCTTATTTGGAACCAGACGCACCAGTGCACAATCATTATCATGAATGCTTGTGGCAGCCATTGTCTTGCTGCAGGGAACCCCACGGGCATACCAGTGCAGTGAAGTGTACAAGTGACACACATGCATGGATAGGAAACGTTGGGAATGTGGACTGAAACGAGACTACATGATCACTCTCTTTCGCTCGACAACAACGAGATTACATGATCACTTTCGATCGCTCTCTTTCGCATTTCAGTTCCATGGTCCGCGCGTGGTAAAAATACATCTTTGGATGTTAGTAAGATTCATTCATTATGGGACGTGGGAGACGCTTATCCCACACCTCTAATCAAATTTGACATACCACCTATGACGATGCATGGAAAGATCGAGCAAAAGTGCATCTCGCCCATGACTGTAGGAAATAACAGGGTAGGCTATAAAGGCTTCCACTCGCTCCATGGTTAACATACCTCATATTCAAAAGCAATAATTTTATCTTTAAACATGGGACCACTGTGCATTAAGTGGAAAAATGGCACTTCAGCTATTTCTTCCATACCAACAACTTCTCGGTTCCTACACCCATGCTCTCGTCCCACACAAAAAAACGAACAGTAGAGCCGCCAATAGAAAACTAGAACCACGAGCCGATAACAGCAGAGACAAAATATCCTTAACAAATCACATGAGCCTGAAACGAGTCGCTGCCCCAGCTGACGAGGCGCTACTGGGCATACATAGCCACGGATTTAACCCAGGAGGCGCAGCTAAAGATAGATGGTTGACGAGGCACAGACGAGTGCACGTGACAGCACGCAATCGATGTGCGATGCGGTGGCTGTGAAGGTTGTTACTGTCGAGTCGCGCTAGGACCTAGCCCATAGTCTGGACCAACCCCGCTCAGTCTGGGCCCAATCTCAAACAGCCTGAACCTAATCCCACACAGACTGCGCCCAATCCCATACAGTCTGGACCAAATTTCACACACATGACCTAGACACAGCCCACGCAGACACAGACTGACCAACTGGCAGTCTGTGATACAGTATGTGACAGGCAGACACAGTCTGTGGCAGACTGACACAGACACAGACCATATGCCATACAGCCTGAACCCAGCCGCATACAGCCTGGACCAAATCCCACACCCATGACATGAACCCAGGCCCACACAGGCTGGACATGTGTCCTCGTAGGCTGGACCCAACCCAACAACGGCCGGTCGACAACAGCGCAGCAGCTCTCACTGCAACTAGAGGGGGCGCCGACCGTACCAGGAAGAGGTGTGGCTGGGCAGTGGTGTGTCACAGATAGCTGCCACAGGCGGCTGCCACAGATAGCTGCCACAGATAGCTGCCACAGGCGGCTGCCACAGGCGGCTGCCACAGACGGCTGCCACAGACAGCTGACACAGATGGCTGCCACAGACAGCTGCCACAGACAGCTGCCACAGACAGCTGTCACAGATCGCTGCCACAGACAGCTGTCACAGACAGCTGTCACAGACGGCTGCCACAGACAGCTGTCACAGACGGCTGCCACAGGCGGCTGCCACAGGCGGCTGACACAGACAGCTGTCACAGACAGCTGCCACAGGCGGCTGCCACAGGCGGCTGCCACAGGCGGCTGACACAGACAGCTGCCACAGACAGCTGCCACAGACAGCTGCCACAGACAGCTGTCACAGACAGCTGCCACAGACAGCTGTCACAGACGGCTGCCACAGACGGCTGCCACAGACGGCTGCCACAGACAGCTGCCACAGACGGCTGCCACAGACGGCTGCCACAGACGGCTGCCACAGACAGCTGACACAGACGGCTGCCACATACGGCTGCCACAGACAGCTGCCACAGGCGGATGCCACAGACAGCTGCCACAGGCGGCTGCCACAGACAGCTGTCACAGACGGTTGCCACAGACGGCTGCCACAGACAGCTGCCACAGACAGCTGTCACAGACGGCTGCCACAGACGGCTGCCACAGACAGCTGCCACAGACAGCTGCCACAGACGGCTGCCACAGACAGCTGCCACAGGCGGCTGCCACAGACAGCTGTCACAGATGAGGCCTCCACAGCCGGTGTCGACCGCACCAGGGAGAGGTGCGGCTGGGTAGTGGCGCGGCGCCGGCGGCTGCCACAGCCGACACACACCACCGCCGACACACACCACAGCCGACACACACCACCGCCGACACACCACAGCCGACACACACCACAGCCGACACACACCACAGCCGACACACACCACAGCCGACACACACCACCGCCGACACATACCACAGCCGACACACACCACAGCCGACACACACCACAGCCAAGACACACACCACAGCCGACACACCACACACAACCACAGCCGACACACACCACCGCCGACACACACCACAGCCGACACACACCACACACACACCACAGCCGACACAACACACCACAGCCGACACACACCACAGCCGACACACACCACAGCCGACACACACCACCGCCGACACACACCACCAGCCGACACACACACACACCACCGCCGACACACACCACAGCCGACACACACCACAGCCACACACCACGCCGACACAACCACAGCCGACACACACCACAGCCGACACACACCACACCCGACACACACCACAGCCGACACACACCACAGCCGACACACACCACAGCCGACACACACCACCGCCGACACACACCACAGCCGACACACCACAGCCGACACACCGCCGACACACACCACACACGACACACACCACAGCCGACACACACCACAGCCGACACACACCACAGCCGACACACACCACAGCCGACAACACCACACGACACACACCACAGCCGACACACACCCACACACACCAGCCGACACACACCACAGCCGACACACACCACAGCCGACACACACCACAGCCGACACACACCACAGCAACAAGCCGACACACACCAGCCGACACACACCACACCACCGCCGACACACACCACACACACACCACCGCCGACACACACCACAGCCGACACACACACACCACACCACCGCCGACACACACCACAGCCGACACACACACACCACGCCGACACACACAGCCGACACACACCACAGCCGACACACCACGCCACCACAGCCGACACACACCACAGCCGACACACACCACAGCCGACACACACCACCGCCGACACACACCACAGCCGCCACACACACCACAGCCGACACACCACAGCCGACACACACCACCGCCGACACACACCACCGCCGACACACACCACCGCCGACACACACCACAGCCGACACACACCACCGCCGACACACACCACAGCCGACACACACACCGCCGACACACACCACACGACACACCACAGCCGACACACACCACGCCGACACACACCACACACAGCCGACACACACCACAGCCGACACACACCACAGCCGACACACCACACAGCCGACACACACCACAGCCGACACACACCACAGCCGACACACACCACACACACACCACAGCCGACACACACCACAGCCGACACACCACCGCCGACACACACCACGACACACCACAACACACACCACCGCCGACACACACCACCGCCGACACACACCACAGCCGACACACACCACCGCCGACACACCACAGCCGACACACACCACAGCCGACACACACCACAAGCCGACACACACCACCGCCGACACACACCACCGCCGACACACACCACAGCCGACACACACCACCGCCGACACACACACACCACAGCCGACACACACAACACAGCCGACACACCACAGCCGACACACACCACCGACACACACCGCCGACACACACCACCGCCGACACACACCGCCGACACACACCACCACCGACACACACACACACCACAGCACACACACACACCACAGCCGACACACACCACAACACCACCGACACACACACACCACAGCCGACACACCCGACACACACCACCGCCGACACACACCACCGCCGACACACACCACCACCGACACACACCACAGCAACACGACACACCACAGCCGACACACCACACCGCCGACACACACCACAGCCGACACACACCACCACAGCCGACACACACCACCGCCGACACACACCACACGCCGACACACACACACCGCCGACACACACCACAGCCGACACACACCACAGCCGACACACACCACAGCCGACACACACCACAGCCGACACACACCACAGCCGACACACACCACCGCCGACACACACCACCGCCGACACACACCACAGCCGACACACACCACCGCACCGACACACACCACAGCCGACACACCACGCCGACACACACCACCGCCGACACACACCACAGCCGACACACACCACCGCCGACACACACCACAGCCGACACAACCACCACAGCCGACACACACACCACAGCCGACACACACCACCGACACACACCGACACACACACCACAGCCGACACACACCACACACACCACAGCCGACACACACCACCGCCGACACCCACCCACACACACCACAGCCGACACACACCACAGCCGACACACACCACCGCCGACACACACCACAGCCGACACACACCACCGCCGACACACACCACCGCCGACACACACCACAGCCGACACACACCACAGCCGACACACACCACAGCCGACACACACCACAGCCGACACACACCACCGCCGACACACACCACAGCCGACACACACCACAGCCGACACACACCACAGCCGACACACACCACAGCCGACACACACCACAGCCGACACACACCACCGCCGACACACACCACAGCCGACACACACCACCGCCGACACACACCACAGCCGACACACACCACAGCCGACACACACCACCGCCGACACACACCACAGCCGACACACACCACCGCCGACACACACCACCGCCGACACACACCACCGCCGACACACACCACCGCCGACACACACCACAGCCGACACACACCACAGCCGCACACACACCACACACACCACAGCCGACACACACCACAGCCGACACACAC
The DNA here is from genome assembly GCA_034440575.1 of Imbricaverruca yamaguchii. Classification (NCBI taxonomy): domain Eukaryota; kingdom Metazoa; phylum Arthropoda; class Thecostraca; family Neoverrucidae; genus Imbricaverruca; species Imbricaverruca yamaguchii. The sequence continues at coordinate 976,195 of JAOTOL010001531.1, read as the reverse complement.
CACCGCCGACACACACCACCGCCGACACACACCACGCCGACACACACCACCGCCGACACACCACACACACCGACACACACCACCGCCGACACACACCACAGCCGACACACACACACCACAGCCGACACACACCACAGCCGACACACACCACAGCCGACACACACCACAGCCGACACACCACCGCCGACACACACCACCACCGACACACACCACAGCCGACACACACACCACAGCCGACACACACCACATCCGACACACACCACCGCCGACACACACCACCACACACCACCGCCGACACACACACAGCCGACACACCACCGCCGACACACACCACCGCACACACCGACACACCACCGCCGACACACACCACAGCCGACACACACCACCGCCGACACACACCACCGCCGACACACACCGCCGCCACAACCACCGCCGACACACCCACAGCCGACACACCACCGCCACACCACCGCCACAGCCGACACACACCACCGCCGACACACACCACCGCCGACACGCACCACAGCCGACCAGTGATGGGCGCACGCCTCGTCGCGGAGAAACGGTGCGGCCGCACGACCGCCACCACCACACGCCACTTGAGTACCACGACCGCCACCACCACACGCCACTGGGGTGGCACGACCGTCCACACCACACGCCACTGGGGCCGCACGACCGTCCCCACCACACACCACTGGAGTACCACGACCGTCCACACCACACGCCACTGGGGCCGCACGACCGTCCCCATCACACACCACTGGAGTACCACGACCGTCCACACCACACGCCACTGGAGTACCACGACCGTCCACACCACACGCCACTGGGGCCGCACGACCGTCCCTGCCACACACCACTGGGGCCCCACCACACGCCACTGGGGCCGCACGACCGTCCCCACCACACGCCGCCGAGGCCCCACCACACGCCACTGGGGTGGCACGACCGCCCCCACCACACGCCGCCGCCGGCGGGGATGGCGAACAGGCGGTGTACAAAGCTGGAGTCGTGACTGTTAAGCACCTAGATAAAGCCGTTTTTTCCAGGCCAGTAGTTGCAACAGGTTACAGCCTGGTAAAATAGGCTTCACTGGACATATACTAAATAGAGCTGCTGGACAGCTGGTTGTGCGTGTATTGTCATGTATGTTAAACCGCGGGGAACAAATATAATACAGCGTTGCGTGGTCCGATGAATGTGTATCTAAATTTGGTGTTTCATTGCCGGTACGTAGTGTTAAACTTACGAAATATTTGACTGTCCCGCTATGGTTTTACTTTCTTTAATATATGTGCCTGAATCTTAGCTACTCTGGCAGCTTAATAACTCATAAATAACATCTTTGGTTGCTTTCAGTTTACCATGGAAAAAAGCGCAGCATACTCCTCTACCACCAGAGGACATTGCTTCAATCATACGTGTTCTTTTGACAGGGCATCTTGCACCTTTCCAGCAGGTGTACAAAGCTACTTTGATCAGCTGGTACCTCACTTACAGGCCGGCGACTACCGGCAGAGCTGTGGACAGCCACGTTTCCTCACGATACCAGCTCTATCACGAGGAAACGTCGCTACTACCGCCACCGGATGCCAAAACCACAGCCTGACACCGCCGGCGTTGCAAGCGTCGACGCCACCTGGCCCCGTCAGCGTCGGGCCCGACACGCAGGGTTAAAATAATGGTCTTTTCGTTGGGTGCGAGATGTCAAAACAAGTACAGTAGGATGCTGAAATTTGCCATGGAATTAATGTCATTTAAAATGCTTTTATTTCCTCAGACTCAAATCCGACCTGATGGTGTAGATTCCAAGGAGCAGGATGTCGATACTTCTTGGGGAAGGATGTCGATTGTGTGTTCAGAAAGTGGTATTTTCCACCCTATTTCACGAATAATTGACCACTGGTCGGGCCCGACACGAGATACGAGGTGGTGTGACGCACCGCACGCAGGTCGGTGCCGCCTATCGTGGCCGGCGGCGGTATCGACCGGGCACTCACTCACCCCCTGCCGCAGAGCGGCCGCCGGCCCGCTCTCAGGTCGGCCTTGGCAGGCGCGTTCTCCCGGCCGCAGTCGCCATGGCTGCAGAGGCACGCACGCTTGTCGACGTCTCGCGCCGCACCGAGGTCGTGTCAGCACAGAGCCCGATTGCGACTATATTCAAGCTCTGGTCGGTTCACTTATAATCCACTCGGTGCATCCGAGCTTCAGCACCGCTCACTAGCCGAGGAAACTTCAACACCAAGTCACGTCCCACCGGGTCCAACCTCACTCCAACTCGAATATTTGTGTACGGTTGTTGATATTCCTCAATTTGCCGGCGATTCACGTAGGCAAATTGACTTTAGCTCACTTGACGTCACAACACCACGGCAGCTCGACGCCCTGTCCACCACGGCGGCTCGACGCCCTGTCCACCACGGCGACTCGACGCCCTGTCCACTACGGCAGCTCGACGCCCTGTCCACCACGGCAGCTCGACGCCCTGTCTACCACGGCAACTCGACGCCCTGTCTACCACGGTAGCTCGACGCCCTGTCCACCACGGCGGCTCGACGCCCCTTCCACCACGTCTCACGCCACGTACACCACTTTCTGCCACCGCCAGCACCACGTCACCCGGTCTGCACAGGCACCACACCGGCCGCAGCGTGCCGAGCAACCGCCCTCCAGCGCTGTCAGCTGTCTACTGCCGGCCGACGGTCGGCGGTCGGCGGCTGGGCAGTCGGCGGCGTCTGTCGAACAGGAGCGCGTCACCACCGCGTCACGACCGCCCCAGGCGCCGGCGCCCCGGGCTGACCGGCAGGCGACGCCACTGGCGACAGCGGCTCAGCACGCTCAACAGCGATAGTGACATAGCGGCCGAGGGCGGGGCTTGGAGCGTCACAGATAGGGCGGCTGGGGTGGTCAGGAGTATCACAGATAGGGCGGCTGGGGCGGTCAGGAGTATCACAGATAGGGCGGCTGGGGCGGTCAGGAGTATCACAGATAGAGCGGCTGGGGCGGTCAGGAGTGTCAGGAGTATCGCCAACAGGACGGCTGGGGACGGCCGGGAGTATCGCCAACAGGACGGCTGGGGACGGCCGGGAGTATCGCCAACAGGACGGCTGGGGACGGCCGGGAGTATCGCCAACAGGACGGCTGGGGACGGCCGGGAGTATCGCCAACAGGACGGCTGGGGACGGCCGGGAGTATCGCCAACAGGACGGCTGGGGACGGCCGGGAGTATCGCCAACAGGACGGCTGGGGACGGCCGGGAGTATCGCCAACAGGACGGCTGGGGACGGCCGGGAGTATCGCCAACAGGACGGCTGGGGACGGCCGGGAGCATCGCCAACAGGACGGCTGGACGGCCGGGAATATGCCAACAGGACGGCTGGACGGCCGGAGCATCGCCAACAGGACGGCTGGACGGCCGGAGCACGCCAACAGGACGGCTGGGGACGGCCGGGAGTATCGCCACGGACACGGCCGGGTATCGCCAACAGGACGGCTGGGGACGGCCGGGAGTATCGCCAACAGGACGGCTGGGGACGGCCGGGAGTATCGCCGACTGGACGGCTGGGGACGACACAGTCTACGACGGCCAGCGACAGCGTGGCTGGCACTAGCCACCGTCATGGCCACGGCTTACTCGCTGACGTGGCTTCGCGGATGTGCGGCTGTGCAGCGAGCCGTGCCCAAGCGGACGGCGTCACTGTTCAGAGTGCACACCTCCACGCTGCTCTGTCAGATAATCATTGTCTTTTTGGCTCAGGGAGTATGAGACTGGGAAACGGCATGTATCTTGAAGCACTGGGGTCATATGCCCCCACCCGCAAGGAAAGGTGAAACGGCCGGAAAAGGCGCCGCTTCAGGGAGGGTCGAGTACACCCTCTCCCGGGGGCCGCTGGACGGGTTTTCCAGCAGACTGTGTCATAAGACATAAAGACATAAAAGATCAGTGCAACTCTGAGCCACAAGGGCCCTTCTTGGTTGCACTCTGTACACTGAACCAGTTGCCCACCAAATCTGCCAATCAGCCCTCCCTGTAATACTGAAAAGCAAGCCCTCTATTCTTATAATGATTGTCTATGCTGTTTTTAAAGATGTTCAATGTTCTGCTACTGACGATGTTTTCTGGCAGCTGGCTGACGATGTTTTCTGGCAGCTGAACTGACGATGTTTTCTGGCAGCTGTCACCGCAGGATGTTTGAATGTACCTCCCCTCCCCCACAGCAACGCCTCGCTGAAGGGATTTGTCAGCAGAATGCGCCCCTTCACGGCAAATTCCTGGAATTAATTTTCCGTGGAATGGATGGTAGCAGAGAAAGATTTTGAAAACACTCACGTCAAAGCAATTTGCCAAAATGATAAGAAGAAGTGCAAGTAGCAAGATGATATTGTCAGACTAATATCGCATTTACCGGCAAGGTTGTGACGACACATATACCAGGGAGCGGGCATGGTGTAAAAAGCAACAACTTTCCCAGTTGTGCCGTGTAGTTTTATGGAAACGAATTCAGGAAGTCAAAAATATACCCGCAGTATGTCAAAATGCTCCAAATTGTCATCCTTTCCCACGTGAAGTTTCGAATACCGAGCACTGCTGCGGAAACTAATGTAGTAGCGCCACTACGAGCAAATAACGCCCCTCTCAACACGTGCAACTCACGGAAATTCTGGTTCTGCCTGCGCTCATTCGTTGTTCATTTACATCCTGACCAGTGTTGGACATTCACTTCTGAGTCTTGGTGTATAAGTATTAGGTTCGGTAAAATATCGGAACGTATAATCTCGACAGGCCATATACTAGTGTATAAATTTCCATAAACAATGGAGTGCATAAATTTGCCGATATTATAGCGAATAAATAACACAGCTAAGTCATATTCCATGATTAACTTTTGTCCAGGCATCAAAATAGTATATGGTTTCTATAGGATCATAGTGAGTAGTTGATTTTACAGCGGCTTTTTGCTCTCAGGTCACATGGTCTCAGAAACAAAATAGAGGGAGAAGACCCGGCATAATGATGTGCATACATTAAAAGCGACCAACAAACGTAATTCTCACAGTTTTAATAACGAAATAGGCTTTACTATGCAAGCTGTTGAAATAAGTAGAATTAAACTTGCGAACATCAGCAGTTTGGAATGTGCTTTCTGATTTACGTGGAGACTGCACTCAGCTCCACAGTATCTGGCAGCCGACGAATGACTGCCAGATGACAAATTGGCGCCATGGTTAAATAAGCGAAGGAATCTAGGCCAACTTTCTGAGCAACATTAGAGAAGATGATAGCAAAAGTATACTTAATCGATGCGAACCATGTTTATAAATAAATACCTGATACTCGCGACATGCTTACACCGCACAACTAATAAATATTCACAACACGCTCCACGAGTGGGACCTATATGGTCAACATGGTCGATGTACTCTAAAGCCAAGCCACGAGCAGGTCCCTCGTGCACCGACTAACTTGTTACTTTCCGTCTATCGGGATATAGGTTTCGGAATATAAAATGACTTTTGGAGAATTATGCCAAAAACAATCCATCTAAAATATTTATATTCCCACCACCAAGCAACAATTTTTGTCAAAAAGCTGAGGAAAATGATAGAAATCAATTTTTCGTCATATTAAATGTTCTCCGACGTACTTTTGTAGTTCATGCTTGGAATGTTTTAGTTGAAGCTAGGAATGACTTGGAAGAAGCAAAAGTGACTACAGCATTTCCGCCGTAAAACCTGATAGTAATATGAAAGGCAGTGCATGATTCCAACCTATCCATGTGCAGGAAGACACTCGCACTCAAGAATCACCACTCGAACGCTTCTATAGTGTTCGTCTGGAGTAGGAGTGGCTGACTGAGCCACAAATGTCTTAATTTGTAATCCCAGGACGACTGAGCTCGAAAACAAACAAAAAAACACCATTTTTATAGGTTATAATCAAACTTCCTGAGCAAAGGTAGATAACAAAGGTATACTTAATCGATGCCAACCAAGTATACAAATTCATACCTGACAATCCTGACATGCTCACACCGCACAACTAATAAATATTCACAACACACCTTATGAGCAGGACGCTGATGCACCCACTGATTTGTTACTTGCCTCCTATTGGGATATGGGTTTCGGAATATAAAATGGTTTAAGGAAAATTATACCAAAACAATCCGTCTAAAATCGCTATATTCTCACCACCAGAAAACAACTCTGGTGAATGAAAATGCTGAGAAACTTGATTGAAACCAATTCTTATTAAAACTAAATATTCTTCAATGTACTTTTTTGTTCATGTCTGGAATGTTTAGTTCATGTAAAGAATGACTTGGAAGTATCAAAAGCGACTAGACGGGGGAGCAAATCCCCGCTGTAAAACCGACTGCTGTTAACGGCAGAGGTGGCGCCGGAAATTATGGGAAAATGTGCACACCACTGCGGGAAATTATAACCTAAAATGGCTTAAAATTGAAATGTGATGAAACCAATCCAGAAAAAGTGAATTGAATGATATTTTATCTCAATTCTCATTGAGAAAAATACGTGTAGGCTAATCGGAGAAAATTCTCACAGTCAATTTGTTTTTCTGCGATGTGGGAAAGACCTCCGAAACTGAGTGGGAAAAACAATATTTGTCACCAATAGGGGGCGTTCTGAACTAATGCGTTCCGTGAAATCAAAGCACTGAAATTTCTGGTTATCTGGTTTTCTATTTTGCCACAAAGTCTTAGCAGATTTGGAGAACGTTTTGGACAGTTGTGGATAATTTTGACACGTAAATTTCATTTCATATTGTTTGTGTATATGGCATAGGATTTCTCCAAACTTCATAAGTAAGCCTTTCCTTGTCCGTCACTCGGCGTAGCACATCCCAATCTTTCAGGAAGCATTAAAAACTAACATATTTATAGTCTTTTTTTTGCAGTGGTTTAAAAAGCTACCGAAAGAATGGCAGGTTTAGAGCCACGATTTTCCTCCGGCCAAAAGCCGGTAAATTTCTTAACCGTCTCCGGGAGTGGTGGCTTCTCTTTATTAGCCACGAGACGCGTGGAGGCTTCATTTGAGAAGGGATTGCTTCATGTTTTGAATTTGGAAGCATATAGATGGTATCTTGTGGTAAATATAAGCTGTGCGCAAGGTTGTGCGGTATTTTCGTGTTAGGATGTGTGTATTTGGAAAATGAATGGACCGGGAGGAAGGAAGTGAGACAAGTAGTCGCTGTGGGGTGGTGTCGGCCGACGCTAGCAATTAGGCTCCATTGTGTTGCTGAAATTCAATGCCTGCCATTGCTGTTGGTGTGTAAGGATCAATCATAATCAAAGCATGATGCCTTGCCTATAGACACCTGGCACGGATGTAAGGATATACTGCACGGATGTTGGTAGGTAGGTAGGTAGGTACCTATCTACCTATCCACCTAGGTACTACTTTTTCCCTTTCATTTTTTATTCTTTTATATTTGAGATTTCATTCTTTGGATTTTTTAGTCATTGCTTGCTTTTATTTATATTTGATTCATTGGACTTTTAATACGATGCATTTTAACGTGGTTAAGACGATGCGACGGCTCAGTTTCTACACAAATTATCACTTTTCAGTCTCCATCCGACACTGATTAGGTACCATGTTTTTTGCCCTCCCACTTTATTTTTTTTTAAAGTATGCAGGGGCCAAACATGACTTGGCCCATGGCTCAGGCTATGTTCACAATTATCACTATTCGATAGTGGCAGAACTAGCTGGGATTGCTTGTGATGCGTTAGCTCTTCGTCCGAAATTTGGCAATGCAAGGAGTGGATTTTTCTGGAAGTGTATAATTCTTCGAACTGACAAATGTAAAAAGACCATTTTTTCCAAAGCTGATCCTGACTGATCCAGATGATAAATTAAACCTGTAAAATTGTATTCGCATTTGTCATAACAACTTCGTGAGCACCCAAGCTCTCACCCGCATTCTCAGTCTCGGTACAGACTGAGTGACGAGGACGGGCCTGCACACACGGGCAGGTGACGCGAGCGCGGCCGCTCGGGGTCGGCGCACTGCACGCCCAGTCGTGACGCACACCCGCCAGCGGCAGGTATTTTCGGAGTGTGGGGCCGAGGCGCCCCAGCTGCATGGAGCCAGGCGGCGCCGCGCAACTGCAGAAGACTGTCTGCGGCAGGCGGCCTGGTGCTGCTGGTGCGCTGGTGTAGCCCGCTGCGTCACCGCCCTGTCAGCTACACTGGTGACACGCCGGCGGCGGGTGCTGGTGCGCTGGTGTAGCCCGCCGCGTCAGCGCCCTGTCAGCTACACTGGTGACACGCCGGCGGCGGGTGCTGCTGCGCTGGTGTAGCCCGCTGCGTCCCGCCCTGTCAGCTACACTGGTGACACGCCGGCGGCGGGTGCTGGCTGGTGTAGCCCGCTGGTCCCGCCCTGTCAGCTACACTGGTGACACGCCGGCGGCGGGTGCTGGTGCGCTGGTGTAGCCCGCTGCGTCCCGCCCTGTCAGCTACACTGGTGACACGCCGGCGGCGGGTGCTGGTGCGCTGGTGTAGCCCGCTGCGTCCCGCCCTGTCAGCTACACTGGTGACACGCCGGCGGCGGGTGCTGGTGCGCTGGTGTAGCCCGCTGCGTCAGCGCCCTGTCAGCTACACTGGTGACACGCCGGCGCGGGTGCTGCTGCGCGGCGGTTCGGCGGCAGCACGGCCCATGTGATCATGTGTCACAGAGTGATGTTGTGTGCATTTGTGTGGACAATTGCCGGTGCAATGGCTGATCTGGACTTTGGCCCTCACCGTCGATTTCTTCTTCATGTCACGTGGAGCCTTCGGAGCTACACTCTCCCCCATGATGAGCAGTCTAATAGGAAATGCATGTACCGATCGCCCCGATCGATACGAGGAAGCTGATTTATAAGACTCCATGGAACGCCGCCTGTCGTCTGAACTCGCCTGCACGATTAGATCTGTGCTCCAAGTATTAACTCAACACACACCGATTTGCTGATCACCTATCTATATACCAAATGGTGCAGAGAAACCCATGCCGCAATTTGTATTTAATGGAATCCACGCCAAAATACTCGGCAAAACACTGAGCATTGGTACAAGCTCATTGGTAGGGTTCCTGGATACGTACACGGTTAAGCCCAGCCGAGCTGCCTGGAGAATTGTCACCAAAACCAGCCAGCTGTCAGTACGAGCTGACTCATAAACAGGTGCAACAGGAATAGACCGGCAAAAGCCGGCACGGACCTGTTAGCGACTGTGTGTCAGAGGTAACGGTTTGCGACGCCGGACGGATATTATGGCGGTATCCCGGCCATCCAGTAAGCACGGGAACAGGCTGAACGGCCACGCTGTCCTGCTGGCCACAGCACTGTCATAACCAGACACTGGCCGTGACACTGTCATAACCAGACACTGTCCTGCTGGCCACAGCACTGTCATAACCAGACACTGGCCGTGACACTGTCATAACCAGACACTGTCAGGCTGGCCACATCACTGTCATAACCAGACACTGGCCGTGACACTGTCATAACCAGACACTGTCAGGCTGGCCACATCACTGTCATAACCAGACACTGGCCGTGCCACTGTCATAACCAGACACTGTCCTGCTGGCCACAGCACTGTCATAACCAGACACTGGCCGTGACACTGTCATAACCAGACACTGTCAGGCTGGCCACATCACTGTCATAACCAGACACTGTCAGGCTGGCCACATCACTGTCATAGCCAGACACTGTCCGGCTGGCCATGACACTGTCATAACCAGACACTGTCCGGCTGGCCATGACACTGTCATAACCAGACACTGTCCGTGACACTGACATAACCAGACACTGTCCTGCTGGCCACAGCACTGTCATAACCAGACACTGGCCGTGACACTGTCATAACCAGACACTATCCGGCTGGCCGTGACACTGCCATAACCAGACACTGTCCGTCTGGCCGTGACACTGTCATAACCAGACACTATCCGGCTGGCCACAGCACTGCCATAGCCAGACACTGTCCGGCTGGCCGTGACACTGTCATAACCAGACACTGTCCGGCTGGCCACAACACTGTCATAACCAGACACTGGCCGTGACACTGTCATAACCAGACACTATCCGGCTGGCCACAGCACTGCCATAGCCAGACACTGTCCGGCTGGCCGTGACACTGTCATAACCAGACACTGTCTGGCTGGGCATGACACTGGCATAACCAGACACTGCTCGGCTGGCCAGAACGCTGTCATAACCAGACACTGTCCGTCTGGCCGTGACACTGTCATAACCAGACATTATCCGGCTGGCCACAGCACTGCCATAGCCAGACACTGCCCGGCTGGCCGTGGCACTGTCATAACCAGACACTGTCCGGCTGGCCACAACACTGTCATAACCAGACACTGTCCGGCTGTCCAAGACACTGTCATAACCAGACACTGGCCGTGACACTGTCATAACCAGACACTATCCGGCTGGCCAAGACACTGTCATAACCAGACACTGGCCGTGACACTGTCATAACCAGACACTGTCCGGATGGCCAATACACTGCCATAACCAGACACTGTCCGGATGGCCATGACACTGTCATAACCAGACACTGTCCGGCTGGCCACAACACTGTCATAACCAGACACTGTCCGGCTGGCCAAGACACTGTCATAACCAGACACTGGCCGTGACACTGTCATAACCAGACACTGTCCGGCTGGCCATGGCACTGTCATAACCAGACACTGTCCGTCTAACCGTGACACTGACATAACCAGACACTGTCCGGCTGGCCACATCACTGTTATAACCAGACACTGTCCGTCTATCCGTGACACTGTCATAACCAGACACTGTCCGTCTATCCGTGACACTGTCATAACCACAGACGAATAACAGCACCGGTGACAAGGAAGCGGGATTGGGTGGTAGACAGATCAAGCCGTCTAAATCTCATTACATAAACCGAAACACAAGGCCACCGGATGATAAGCTGAAGGACTCTGACGTGAGAGCAAGGGGTGAAAAGTTTCGTATTCAAGTCATATCCATGATCAACCATCGGTGCTCAGGCCCATTTGGCTGTTTGTCGACGAACAGGATGCCTTTAGTTTTCGTCTCTAAAAATATGCCGGTGAATAAGTTCTGTCACGCAATCTCGCATCAGGCATGGTTGCTGTGACATGGTGCAGTGACTCAACAGGAGAAGGATTTAGGTGTTATTCTAAACACAAAATTGGGGGCATCAGAACAGACCAAGGAAGCCAGGAAGAAGGCATTGAGAATGCTCGGGGCAATAAATAGGAATGTATCATACAGAAGTGAGGAAGTTATCAGGAAGCTTTACTGTGCATACGTCAGGCCACATTTGGAATGCTGCATCCAAGCTTGGTCTCCTAGCTATGAAAAAGATTGTTGGCTTTTAGAGAGAGTACAAAAGAGGGCTACAAAAATGGTTAATGGCATAAGCAACCTGGCATATGAGGAAAGATTGAAGAAATTGAATATGTTTTCACTTAGATATAGAAGGCTGAGAGGAGATCCCATCGAGGTCTTTAAATTTGTCCATGGTCTGGAGAGGGGATACCTTGGGGAAATGTTTGTATTTAACAATTAGAGGTCATAAATTCAAAATTAAAGTTAATCACAGCAGAACAAGGTTAAGGCAAACTTTCTTCACCAACAGGGTAGTGGAACACTGAAACCAGCTGCCAGAAAACATCGTCAGTAGCAGCACACTGATCATCTTTAAAAACAGCATAGACAATAATTATAAGAATAGAGGGCTTGCTTTTCAGTATTACAGGGAGGGCTGATTGACAGATTTGGTGGGCAACTGGTTCAGGGTACAGAGTGCAACCAAGAAGGGCCCTTGTGGCTCATAGTTGCACTAATCTTTTATGTCTTTATGTCTTTATGTTGCGTGACTGCGTAACAAACCACACACTCCAGCGAAAATGCGCCCCAGAAACCCGGGCAGTGTGTCGAAATTCACTTTCGGTCGGGCGTCAGGTGCCGGTAGAAAGCGTTACTTACGTTTTACCCGGGACGGCGCAAATAAAAGTGGCAAGCACATGTATACATCAACACGAATAATATTGAAAAATGCAACTTCCTGGTATTTAATTCCAAAAGACAGTAGAGAAAGAAGTTAGCAGGTGAGCTTCAGCAAGTCTAGCCAATGCAATTTTCTGATTTCTGCACAGGTTTCTATATTGATGCCGGATATCTACCTACCTACCACATTTGAGTATTATTGTGATTTAAGATGGTAACACGATACGTTTGTATCGCCAAGGCAACGACGCGCACCGAAAACCCCAACTCCACACAAGATGGCAATGTAGAATATGCATAATACTTCACCTGACCTAACGCCATTGACCTTGCCATGTAGTTCAAAACAGAACACGTATAACATTTTTTTTTCATGTTCTGCACGCAAAGTTTTCTCCTTACTGCTATAAGAAGATAAGTTGACCTGACCTCAGTTTAGTAACCTTGCCCTTTATTAAAATTTCACATCGTGAAATACAAAATCAGAATTATTTAGGTCTGAAATATAGTGGGCGAAATCCGATGAGTTTTGGTTGGTTGGTTGGGGGGGGGGGGGTCTAGTATGTTGACACTTCGGCCCACTCCAATGTTTTTTTCTTCGAAAACGGACATCCCTGGTGAGAAAAGTGGATCACGAGCTCTCGGAGATGCAAATAGCAAAGAAAATATTTCACCAAGGGCATATCGTGTGCCTCATTAAGTGCTGCCTTGCAGCTGCACTTCAGAATCCGGACACAGCGCCGCCGGGCACAGCCGTACCTCCAGTCGTCGGCTCGAGACGCGACCTGACACGGAGACTGACACGGAGGCTGTCTGACTGAGCTCGGTCTTGCCCGCCGCGTCTCGCCGCCAGCCCAGCTCAGCCCAGCCGAGGCGAGTGGGGCCAGATGGCAAGCAGAACGAGGCCGCTCGACTGCTCGTGGCCACGGGCAGCAGCCACGGGCAGCGGCCACGGACAGCGGCCACGGGGCAGCGGCCACGCGACGCCGAAGGTCATCAATGTTGCATAACGACAGCGCCGGCGGCCGGCCGTGACCTCGACGCGTGTCGGAACCGTCCGCCCACGGCTCTCCCGCAGGCAGCTCGCGATCCAACGCGCGCGTGCGACGCCGGCAGCCGGCGACCGGCCAGCAGCCAGCAGCCAGCAGCCAGCAGCGGCGGCATCAGACAGCCCGGCCAGATGTGAAATCTATATCGGACAGGCGCGACGGCACCAGGACGCCCCGGCAACGCACCGGACTTGCAGCGCGTTATTCCGGTGGGAAGGCGTGCAGTTGGAACGGTTGCACGCCGATACAGCGGTGGTTTCAGACTGGGGCGGCTGCACATCAGCTACCGCGACAGCCCCACGCATTACTGAGCAATACACTGGGTAGTAATGGAAATGATAACAGATCAGCTCTCCACCTTGGCAGATGCAGGAGAGGGGATTGAGGCATTTGCATTGCCATGGAATTCTGGCGCCCCTCCGACTGGAATCCAGGACGCTCGAATGCACTCACCTCCCTCGTGCTCAATTAATTTTGGAGCCGATGGCGGTCTGCAGAGTAGTAAAGTCGCCCGTGCAGAACGAGAAATGGTGCCCATCCAGACTCCAGATAAGTGCCACCAACCCCATCAACATTTCTGGATCAGTTGCTGCCACACCGCGAACATCAATTACTAGCTCAAGTTTCGCCCGGTCAATGGCGAACGCGACAGAGACTTGCAACGCACGCAAGCACATACGCACGCACGCACGCACGCACGCACGCAAGCACGCACGCACGCAAGCACATACGCACGCACGCACGCACGCACGCACGCAAGCACGCACGCACGCAAGCACATACGCACGCACGCACGCACGCAAGCACGCACGCACGCGCGTACATATGCACGCACGCACGCAGACACGCACGCACGCACACTCACTGACTCACTGACTCACTGACTCACTGACTCACTCACTGACTCACTGACTCACTCACTCACTCACACACACACACACACACACACACACACACACACACACACACACACACACACACACACACACACACACACACGCACACACACACACACACACACACAGACCTCTATCTCTATCTCACATAGATAGAGACAGAGACAGAGACAGAGACAGAGATAGAGACAGAGAGGGGGGGGGGGGAGCGAGTGTACGCAACGTGGTCGTCCTGGATGCTTTCAGCGCCTGACACGCTTAATTAAACTGGTGGGATGCAGTAAGCACGTGGCAGTGTGGGAGCAGGAATAGTGCAAGCATCAGGAAGGGTTGGATGTCTGCAGACTCCTGGAAGCGGTCCTCTTTTGAAATTTATTCAGAGCTGATGTGAAAACTCTATCGGGGTGGTATGCGGGAGGAAAACCGACTTGGAATTGTCTGCGAGGTCGCTGAATATGTTAGGTCACAAGGCCTTTCCTGAAAAAAACATTATATTTTCTCTTCTGAAAATGGTTCACACAATGGAGCAAGTTACACTAGGGTGTCAGTGTCCTAGTTTGTTTATTGTTTGTTTATCGAATGGTTCTCGACGCACTATTCGCACGATCACGGTTGATGGCGCCGCCAAGACACTGTTTCGCCGGTGGACCGCGGGATTGGGAAACGTCCCGACTGGCGAGTGTTGAACCAGGGACCTTCGGTACCCTGAGCTCAACACCTTAACCACTCGGCCATCCCCGCCCCCAGAACCCCCTAGTTGGCACTAGCTTTGAGCAGGATGCTCTTGCACCAACTACGGCCATGTTGAATTCGAGACCAACACAGCACAGTTGCTGCACAAATGTGGCATATCAGTGACAACATACATATTTGTCCTATGTTTCACCAGATATGTTTCACTTTTATCTTTCCTAAGTACATTTTTAAAAGAAAAAGATGCTGATTCTCTTTAAGAAGGAAGAGTGCACAATGTGCATCCTCCGCCTTTCATTAGCCATCGTAGATATAGTGTGCTGATAAAGGACACAATGTATCTCGCAAATTGACGAAATGTTATTATTTCAGTTACAAACGTTGGGGTTATACCTGAAATATTTGTAATAATGCATTGTTCAGCCATAAACACCCATTAACAGGAACTGTCGTATGGTGAGACGGGTAGCTAATGCATATTAATATTGTCAAATTCGCTGCAGTAATATGACAGCTGATCTCAAACAAGCCTCTTCCCCCGCAAACACTACACATTTTCCACACATGCACATTGCCCCACCAAGCACATATCATGCATGCATTTGATGTGATGTGCATGACAGCCATGCTGTATGAATAGCTGCACTAGCGGACCCGGGAGGTAGGGGAGGGGCAGTATGGTCATGGTCCCCTTTGCCATGAAACCTGGTGGTAAATAGTCATTTAGTTACCACGATTCCCTCCCTACCGGAAACACATATTTTTACATATGCGATCGCGAAGTCTTCCCCTCCCCCTCACCTTTTACCCAATAAATCCGTCATGATTTGTGAGCGTGTAGAAGCTTGCCAGTACCCAACCGACTGTCCGGCTGTCATCAACCGGCGCTACTTGCTCTCAACCTTGAAAGTCGGCTGCATCCGTCAATAGCCACATACATCCACTTTGGAATGCCTTCGGATGGCTGTCACAGCTGAGCCTCACGCCCCCCCGTCCCCCCCACCACGCCGTGCCAGCAGCGATGAGCCGTCGACGTCCGCACCAAATGGGCCGCTTCTGGGTGGATGGGGGGGGGGAGTTGGGGGCGGCAGCAGTCAGACAGATGGCGGCCAGCTGACTGGCGGACCGCCATACTGCTCTGGTCACCTGGCGGCCGGGAGCGGGTAACGTCCGGCCGCCGCCGGGACGCATTGTACCGCCACGCGCCACGCGCCACGCGGTTCTCGCCACGCGCCACGCGTCGCCGCGCCAACTGACGTCAAGGCCGACCGCAATGCGTTGGCACCACGGTAGTTGACGTGCGATTGCCAAATGGGAGACTGACAAAAACGAAGTCATGCAGTTACAATACGTCCGACCTCAGCAATCAAATGAATAATGAATGCCCTTTAATCCAGACAGCTTAACTCGCCACTAGAGGTGACTGACGAGCGAGTTTCAGATACTTTTTTCAGTGAGTCTCCGGTCGTGCAGCTACGCAGGGTGTGCACAAAACAGAATAACTAGCTGAGCTTGTCATGTTCCTCTGAAGCTGGCTTCACCAGCACTCCCCTCCCTTAACACGCGCCCTGGAGGGTCTCTGAACATTATGCACACTGGAGGGGAGGGGGCGGATTCCGCCCCCTAAGATCTCGGCTCCTATTAAAGTTGGAGCAACGAACTTCACAGGGTGGGTGGATACCGTAGTGAACTCTATTGTGTACAAATGCCGTGACCTTAGGTCAATATCTTCAAGGTAAAATGAGGTTAAAATGCCAAACTTTTCTGGTTTTGCATGGCTTCGCTTGTCATTCTTATGAATAGCTATGATTGTGTTCAAATGTTCGAACATGGGCATTGATGACGTTTTAGATATTACTAATGATGTAATACAGATGATAGACCTGGTATTTGACCCTAGGTCACTTATATAGCAGCACTTAATCAGGCAATTTCCTACTCCAGTTACCGGAACCGGACCGCCCGCCCGACCGCTCCGTTGGGCGGCTCGGCGCAATCGGCTTCGCAAAGGAAGGAGTGAAATACATGAATAAAGTATGGAAATGCTCAAGTACACAATGACAAACCGTAGTTTTCAAGATACGTAGGGAGTAACATGCAAAGTGACATCAATCGCACGACAGTCATTTGCATTTATGACAACATTCCAGTTGACCAAGTTTGATTCCATTAACCTATTATGAACTTGGCTTGACTTGACATCGGTTACCTACCATGATTTTGAAGCTATATAGCATAACAATATACATCAAACAAGTCGCCAGTGTTGCCAAGAACACTTTTGCCAATATACGGGAAGCGCGTTAACGGCGATTTTTGTTTTCTGGCGCTGATATTTTTTTTTAACTTTAACGACCAGAAACTCGAAACGTTTTCTGTCGATTTTCATTTTTCTTGCTTTAAACAACGCGCTGGTCATTTCTAAGTAGGTACACAACAAATGGCGTATATCGGCCTGTAAAATTTGGAGTTATGTATGAAAAATGGGAGTGGTGGGCGGAGTTCGCCCCCCCTCCAGGGCGCGTGTTAAATGTGATTTAGCAGGGGTTAAATCAAGTTCAACTTGAACGGTGAGGCGCAGGACCGCACAGCTCCCTTGCTTCTAAATGGCGACTTTAATTGCGGTGGTTATTGGTTTTACAACACGTCGACCGTTGAGTCATGTAGCGTCGCCAATCTCTCACATCGATTGGTTGCAGGCGAAGAGTAGCAACAAGTGAGGCTCGAACCCGCAATCTTTCAATTGAGAGACGGGAAACTTACCCCTACCTACTCGTCCCCGACTGTAGCTGCGCTCCTAGCCACCATGCTGGAAGGACAAAATCAGACCGTTGGAGGATTGTGAGCGAACAGATGTTCCCAAGTGGCAGTTTGTAGAGCAAAACAGCCGGTCACGTGCATACGTAGCGCGATGTACGTGCCACAGTACCACACGGCGCAGTTGGTACTCTTTCTTTGAACAAATACCATGGACACTTCAGGGAAATTATTGTGATGGAACGAGGTGAACATCAAAAGTAAAATAGCAAGTCCTACTCTGAGCTAAGTAATCACGAATGATCTTTGAGCAGCAGATTGCTTTATTGCGTCATTCAGCACTCGTGTCAAAACTGTTTGCAAGCCCGGCATCGACGATAGATGAGATCAGTGGCAGATACCGTGGAAATGGATGTCAGATGGACAGCTGCCACCTCTACACTCATTGCGGGCAGTGGCATACGATGGCGTGGGAACAGAGGAACACGGGAACATGACAGGGTCGGAGTTGTGCTTTGTAATCCTGGATGTGGAGAGGAAAATTTTGGGGCAATCGAATACCGAGAGAATGCTTTCCTTGAAACCTGCCATATCATGACAACAGCTTGCTGATGATGTTCTAGATCCCAAAAACCAAGACCAGCCTATTTCTCCAACCTTGCGACAGCGTGGGATCAAAGCAGCCTGTGGCACTCCACACTGGATGAGCTCCACCACTATGTTACATCGAAAGCGAGTTGGACGAGAAGACACGATTTAACACTATTTTGCCCATCCCCGCGTTCGGGGTACCTCCACATCCCTGGCGACATATTGGAGGCATGCAGGGTGGAGAGCGGTCTTTGAAATGGGAGCACACGTGTCGACCAGCGCAGACCTATCGTGGAACCGCCGACTAAATCCAACTCGCTCCAGCCGCCCCTGCATATCCAACTCGTTGGCCTCGGGCAGCTGACTGACGGACAGGCGGGCTATCAAGTGTGCGAACAGCATGCAAATTATGGTGTAGTACGGTGGGGTGCGCACGTGGAGGGGGAGGGGTGGCAGCAGCGCGGCGAACGTGTGTGTATGCAGTTGGCGGATCGAGATCACTGTGTGTGCGCTCCGCAGGGGGTGCAGCGGAGCGCACACACTGTGATCTCGCGGCAGCGGCGGTGCGAAGCGCAAACAACTTGCTGGGGAGAAGTAGTGAAGGTAATATTAAAATCGCCAACTGGTCAATATATATAATTTCCTCATCAGTCCTGAGTATTAGATTGTGAATGGCCCACAAGTATTTATTATGACTACAATGCTGCTCTAAGATACGTTGAGGTCATTGCACTGACCAATCCTCGCCCACCCATTTCCCCATGCATTATGCCCCCACGATCTTCAGAAATCAACGCCCGGACTAACCCAATTCATGTACCTAGCCAAGTACCGAAGTGAAGTAATCATTTTTCTTCTGGTGGCAGGATGAACATCTTCATTTTAAAAGTGGGCCTCCGTTGGAGACAAAGGGCACGGCTGTTGGTTTATGTGTTGCATCACACACGGAGATGACCACGGGTGTTCACCATTGAGGACAGGATTTCACGTGAGTGCCAACAACGATAAGCGTCGAATGTGTTGCGGAGTGTTTGTCGAGCATCTCGTACTGATCTGCTGCAGGTGCATATCTTATCAAGTGCAGACTTGTCGAATGTTTCTCAGCACGTGTGACACTGCTTTGCTACAGGTGCATATCTCACCAAGTGCGGACTTGTCGAGTGTTTCTCAGCACGTGTGGCACTGCTCTGCTACAAGTGCATATCTCACCAAAGACGGACTTGTTGGGTGTTTCTCAGCACGTATGGCACTGCTCTGCTACAGGTGCATATCTCACCAAAGACGGACTTGTTGAGTGTTTGTTTCTCAGCACGTGTGGCACTGATCTGCTACAGGTGCATATCTCACCAAGTGCGGACTTGTCGAGTGTTTCTCAGCACGTGTGGCACTGCTCTGCTACAAGTGCATATCTCACCAAAGACGGACTTGTTGGGTGTTTCTCAGCACGTGTGGCACTGAGCTGCTACAGGTGCATATCTTGTCAAGTGCAGACTTGTCGAGTGTTTCTCAGCACATCTGACACTGAACTGCTACAGATGCATATCTCACCAAGGGCGGACTTGTCGAGTGTTTCTCAGCACGTCTGGCACCGAACTGCCACAGATGCATATCCAACAGCGTGCGGACTTGCTGTCTAACCATCCTCGCATCCTCGACGTGATGCCTCCGAACAGATCCGCACGAACAAACTTCAAATCGAATCAACGTCTTTGTATCGACACAAGAGGCGCCCAGCCGTCACAAGGTGGCAGAATGTCTACATCTCGCACCGCGGGGGGACAATATATCCTCACCTCGCCCTACTGTTCTGCATCGCCGCACGCCTTGCGCACGGCACGACAGACCCCACGGACTTCGCGGGCCCGGTGAACAGCAGAGGACTGACCTGGCGGCCCGAGGCGAGTCCGTGTGCCCTCGAAGGATGCGCGGACCGAAAGCTCAGCTTGAAGGCCGGGTATGTCGGGGTGAGCCCGATGCCGCGGGCTACTGCTCGGTCGGCGCCAACCCCGCGACAAGGCCAACACCGGCCGGTCGGCGACACCTCCCGGGTGGCAGCCGACCGAGCAGCACTCTGTCCACGTGGGACATAAACCAATCCAATGGTGAGGCGCATTAGCCGATTGCACCACCCGCATGGTAGTGGCCTCGTCTGAGAAAGTTCTGGCATAGCCTACAAACACGCTGAGCAAAGCTATTATAGGAAAGCAATAAACAAGCCATTATTAGTTCGTATTATCGGCATGTCAAATTCGTCACACCATATATTATACTACATGATCTATAACATTGTATATGAGTTAAGTATTGGTTTTCGGGGCTCATCGAATGCAGTCGTCATTCAGCAGCATAGTATATCAGCTAAGCTATTAGTATAAGATATATAGGTAAGCAAACCAGGCATATGCAGTATTAACACAATAAGAGAAACGCTACATAAGAGCGTTTCTCTTATTACATAAGAGAAACGCTACACAAACACTATTTCCCCCTACCTGGTGGTACAGACGCATACGCAATTGAGCTTCGGCATCCCAATGAAACCCAGAGGAATTAAAAAGTTGAAAAGTGCATCTGAGGCCGAGGTAGTTAAATGACTGAATGGCCTTGGAAAGGTTAACAATGTATGAAGGCCTGCTGAGGTGTACAACTGTAGCGGCTTGAGTGACTACGTTGTTTGATTTTATGACGTGTCTGTAGGGCTTCAAAGATCCGTGCCGTGGCGATATGTATATGTACATACATACATTCATATATATATATACATATATATGGATATATATGTATCGATATATATGCATATTTGATATACATGATATGATATATATATATATATATATATATATATAAATCTCTGAATGTATGTTATATACATGAAATTATATATATATATAATTTTCCCCTTAACTACCTCAATTCATCGACTACTGTGAAAAGACATCGGCCAGTGTGCTTGGCGAAATTCTGTAGGTTACTTTCGTAGATCGTCTATCTGGAATTTTCTACTGTGATTACAGCGCTTCAACGCCATTTTGGGGCGATTTAAACATTTAAACGAAAATATTCATTACGGTTGTAGGCCAATTCCACCACATCAATTAAAAGGCATCTATTACTGCACCTTTCATCGGCATCCACTTCGTAACTACTGAGATCGTCCATCGGGCAAAAAGTGACCACTTTAGACCCTCTCCAGCGCGACCTGGTACATGTTTTAAAAAGTCTGGAGAGACGGCTTCATCTCGCCTGCGAAATCTATATTTATCTGAGCAACAATATGTCCTAACACCTGGCTTGTGACAACAAAGGTCATTAATGGTGTCACCTTGTAGCGCACACGGTTTGAGTCAGCTTGAAGCAAAACATGGCGCATTTATTTGTGGATCCGACTGATTTAGGAGCCTTTGGCGGCCAATAATGCACAAGATCAAATCGGAAATTTTGAGATCTTCACACGAAACCGTACGTTTTCGGAGCACGAAGCTCCTAAACCCGTCTTTGTTTCCCTATATTTTTGTCGGGCCCCCCCCATGGAAATCCTGGTCGGGCTACCGCTGTTGATTGTCATGATGCATGTTCACCAGTGTCGATCACGGCGCAAAGCAGGGCGAGTAAATGCCACTTTTTAAGCTATCAGATGGCAATACTTGCTATTCGGACTTTTGGCTATTTCCAGTTGCTTTTTTCCTAGAACGTTTCGGCTTTTCCACAAGAAGCCGTGTTGAAGGCAACGTCAGTGCACGATTATTCTGGAAGGAAATTGATCGAAATCAATCGAAAATTCACATCGCAGGAAACACAGAAGTATGCCTAAGCACATGCTTGTTATACTAGACCAAGCTACCAGAAAGTTATGCGCCACAGAAACCGAAAACATAGCTTAATCTACGCGGACCTTTATACATTTCATGGCTGTCACATGAAACTCAGACGAACAGATGAAAAATAATTTGCGATGACATCTATTTTTAACCTGAAATTAATATTCCCAATGACGTCAGGTACACATTATACCTTTCTCGCAATCACACATCTTGCCATTTCGTTTGCATACTGCCCCAACTTTCTGTACCTAATCGGCATGTACTGCGGCTGTGCAGCAAGTCTGCACTGAAAGCCATGAGTTAGTATGGCTCCTCACCTGAACGAGATTTCAGCGATAGGGTGTCACGGCTCAGCCAGAAAGTTGATACTTTCAGGGCTTTGATTGATCTGGTGACCATGGAGTCCTAACCGCAGTTTCATTTTTTAGCAGATCTTCGGTCAGATCTACTGACCGTAGATTTTCTGGCTGTAGTCCCTCCAGACGTATGCCTTCTGGCCGCAGTCCATGATCATATACCCCCTGGTCGTAGTTCTGAGCAGTCCTCACGAGACAAATGCCAGGAGCATAGCTTGGTCTCCCATCGGGATCGGTTATTTAAATTAAAGAGTGATCAATATAATATTCGAAACCAAAATGATTAGCGTTAATTCAAAGATGGCATCAATATAGATCAATTTTCAACATGCCACCACATTTGGACCATCGCTCGCATGCATGGATGGATCTCTACTGTAGTGTCTATACTGTGCGGCGCTTTATAGCTGAAACGCTGCCGTTCATAAGTTTATTTTTTTATTCTGGATTACTTTCATGCAACAACTGTTATGGGCTAATTTCCTAAGTACAAGTGATCAATGACTGCGTTCCTCATAATAATAAATTCCTTACAGCCTCGAGGGCATTCCAATAACCAAGATATAAATTTAAGAAAAAATACGACTCGAGCATGTTACACAATGCAATACATATAAAATACTTGCGTGCGGTTTACGAGACAACCTCATGCTAAGTACCGAATGCTCTACCGCCGTATGCTTTCCTTCTTCTGCCTGCATGCCTTCTAGTGGCATGCGTGGCCTTCCGTAATTCTCGCCGCGAACTAGACTCGTCGCCCTCCTCCGGTGACATTTCCCTGACCACAGACGACCGGCGGCCGTACTTGATGGCACGGGGGTGAGGTGAGCCCCGTCGCAGCCGAGCTCCTCCCCCAGCCCGGCCTGTCCGCCCGATAGTGGGCCGGCCACGCATGGATGCGGTAGATGGCCGTGACGAGGACTGTGCTTCCTGCGACCGAGGGCTGGATATGTGCACCGAAGACGGCGATCTGTGAACCGGATTACTTTTGGACCCTTTCTTTGAAGCGGCTCCACGCTTCAAACCTCGTTGCGTGGCTTGAGACCGCGTGCAACGGCGAGCACTGCTACACTGGTCGATATCTTCTGAGCTCTCCTCGTCGTCCATGTCACATGTTTTTCGTTTATTTGGAGCGGTCACGTATCTATTGTTCGTGACAAGCATCTCGAATGTTTTCACCACGGGATCGCTGACAATTCTTTGGGCTGTGATCGCGAGCAATTCATTTGATGACTTATCTAATCTCCTCGGTGGCGTCAAGGCAGAAGTGGCTCTTCGCACAGATTCGGGTGGTTTAGACCGATATTCTGCCATACGTCGAATTTTGTTCTTCATACAGACAAATTTAGTGAAAAAAGAAGTCAAGTCATGTTCTCCCAGCTTACATTATGAAACTTAAAAAATTATTTGGGTCACAAAAGGCAAAGCACGCTCTAAAACACGTGTATTCTTGACGGATTACACTCTTGATGAGCTTATTGTGGTGTGAGAAAAGGTGTTATGAATTTAACGCCTTTCTTCCCAATAACACTTCAGATACGAATGCTAAGAGGGGACGTTTCGGAGTTCACAACGCAAATTATTTGCCTCTGATGAGCAGCAATACATGTTGACCGATCGCTCAAGATACTTCACCCATCACAATGCTGTTCGTGAAATAGCTAAAGCCAGATGACGAACATTTCAAGCAGCTCCCCTGCCTGTTAAGCCTCCTTCAATCATCACAAAACAAAACGACATTGAGACATAATTTTACTACTTCATACAACATATCCTACAGAATGGTTCATACAGTCGTCACGCGCAAACTGCCCACTTACAAATCACGTATAAATTGTATAAAACGCAAGCACCGAAAGCACAGGCATGAACAAAACATAACCTCCCAATTGTACGTCCAAATGAAGATGATTCTGACGTAGCTGCCACTACGCCCAGGGTGCGGAGAACCGCCGACGAATCTCAAATGAGTAACACATCCTGGCACATCATGAAATCAAGGTCGCGAGCAAATCATAACGTCAACCCACCGGGTGGTCTACTAACTGCAGAAAAAAGCAAGATAAAAGTGACATCACTATTGCTTTCGACAGAGCGTAACCGGCCAGGGGCACCGCCCGCCATCCCAGCGGGTGAGTCGGGCGAGGCAGAGACGGGCCGGGCCGTGACTAGACACTGCAACACTTTGATTTGGTGAGATTCAGATCGCGGGTGGCGTCGTCGCCAGCGAGATTCCGATGAGTATGGCGACGGGCCGCACGCCCACGGGGTGAGATCCAACAGCGCTAGCACCTCTCCGGCCACCCTGACCTCTCACCGACACGCGCTCGCGGTTGGCACCAAAACAAACAGCTGACGACGCGGGTCGGGGCCGGCTGGCCGGCGGCGCAACGCGCGCACACTAAAAAAAACTGACCCGAGTTGCATGACCGACCGAATCGCACCACCGCACACCCCGAACACCAGGTGAGCACGACGCCGCGCCGCCGCTGCATATCAAACGTAGAAAACGTTAAGTACCACTCGTCGTTCGCACCACACGCCGGCTCCCCTCCCTGCCACCATGCCCGTCTCACAGACACACAAGCGACAGCGACAGCGCGAGAGCGAGGGAGGGACAGGGAGAGCGGGCAAATTGTATCGCTAAATGCACTGGCCGTCCGACTGCACTGGCCTACGTGTCCGGCGCGCCGCAATGGCACTGCCGCGCTCTGAGATCAGTGCCTCCCGTGTGGAATGGCAGTGGGCGTTCACATCTGCTCGTCGTCGTCCGACTCGCCGCGGCCGTACATGTCCGCCAGCTTGGAGAAGCGCGGGCCCCAGTTGTTGAGATAGTCGAAGTCCTGCTCGTTCTCGTCCGTGCCTGCAACGCGTCGCGTCACGTCACATCATGTCATGTCACGAACTGTGCAAGAGGGGAACACAGCCGGCCACCACTGATCGCCCCCCCCTGCCCCCCAGCACCAGCCAACCAACATAGCGGAATATCCGGGTATGGCAAGCTCCTCGGTCGGTACTACACCGGGTAAAGCACTTGCACGAGCAAGAGTGAGGAGGTTCTCAAACATAAAGCGACGAAAACGGCTCGGAGAACGACTGTCCACGAAGGAGCAGCCGGGTCATTGCAGTAGTCAAACGTTACATGAATATCGCGTTTCCAAGCACCAGACTCAGTTAAAAATTAACCGTAGCCACCGGGCACCAAGGAGTAATGGCAACGTCCTTCATATGCGAAACTAGCCACCAGCTACCGCACAGATATGTGCTTCTCGCCGCAGCGAGCCACTTAACGTCGGTATGTGAGTGTGTCCCCAACAGACACCGGGAGGAGCGAAGGGTAGTGCTCAAAATAGGACTGACTGTGCAAACACGCGTACGGGCCCAGATACCGACTACCGACAAACAGCACACTGAACACTGCTGACGCTGGTGCCACACCGACACCACACCGAGCCCCGGTGCCACAGACACCATACAAGCACGTAGTGCCACACACGCTCCTACCAGCCACCTCGGCGGCCGCAACAAGCATGTGCAACAACCCGCAGAAACTGATCGACTGGCGAGTCAGCAACAGTACTCATCGACTGGTGAGTCACGTGACCCACAGGTGCGGCATGCGTTGAGAGCGCCGTGTGGACAGTGTCAGCCTGTCTCCCTGTCTCTCGACGGTGCCTACGGTGGTCTGCGGGCGGAAGGGTCCGGTCGCGTGCAGAAGCGGGCACGCGCAGCACTAGGCAGGGAAGGAAACGGATGGTGTTCTGGCAGGGTCGTT
This sequence comes from Imbricaverruca yamaguchii, assembly GCA_034440575.1. Lineage (NCBI taxonomy): Eukaryota > Metazoa > Arthropoda > Thecostraca > Neoverrucidae > Imbricaverruca > Imbricaverruca yamaguchii. The sequence goes on along the minus strand of JAOTOL010001531.1, from coordinate 950,222 downwards.
ACAGCGAGAAACACAGTCGCACACGTCTAAAACGTTACACACAAACTACACCATTGGAATACTAGTACGGGAATGACGTTGCAATGAACAAAAGTTTGGTCCTGCCGAATGTTTCATGCAAAGCTGGTCCAAAACACGGTGAAGCTTGATAATGCACTGCTGTGGTTTTTCGTATACCAGAAACCTGAACGCAAACCTGCGCGCCATATGACGTTTGTTCCGTAGATTCCAATGCAGCAATGCGGTTAACATCACTTCTACCACGGAACTTTTATGTGGAAAATCCATGTTATTAGCCCGAAGTAAATTATAAATGCCAAAGGCAGGCAACAAGCACCCACACGTTGCTTGTCCACTGGTTTGGACAGGGATCAGGTGCTCGAGCACGGCTTGAAAATCGAATCGAATGTGGGAACTCACAAAAAATGCGCAAATGCACGGATCAAATGCAGCTAGACAGCACGAGGCACACCGAGCTACAAAAGCCACGCAACTGGAAAGCACGTCGGAGAGCAGCGAAACCCAGGCCAGGGACTAGGAGGCGGGGAGGAACCGACACCGTTCTAAGAGCAGTGGTAAATAGGACAACGGTCGAAATGATGGGAGGAGAGAGGGGTGTTTGGTGGCTAGTGGACGAGACTGGGGGTAGAGTATGCGTATATATACTTCATACCTATATTCATATAGGTATGAAGGAAGCATAGGTAAAGTATGGAGGTAGACTAGGTAAAATATGGAGGTACACTAGGTAAAATATGGAGGTAGCCTGGGTAAAGCATAGGTAAAGTATGGAGGGTAGCTGGGTATAGTGCGGGATGCTGGGGGTGGGGGTAGCTGGGCAAGGGACAGAATACTGTGGAAGGGCAGCGGGTCTGAAACCAAAGGTTGGTTGGGTATTTGGGCTTAGAGGCGCATCGACTGCTTCGGTCATACAGCGCCCATCTGAAACCAAAGGAGGACGGACGGAATCAAAGGAACGGAACCCCCACTGGGGTGTCTGCGGATACTGAAGAGACGCCGGAAAGGAGCCAGCTCGGAGGATTCACACAGGCCCGACGGGCTTGGCAGAGCAGAGAAAAGAGTAAGAGTGAGAGCGGGCGGCGGAGACCCAACAATACCTAGACTACTCGGAGAGGCCTGTGGGGACAAAAGAGAGAGAACGCCGGTCAGTGCGTGGCACGGCCGGGAGTTCAGAGTGGTATTGTTGAGACGCGCCACCACCAGCCTTCTCCTCATGCTCCCCCGTCCCCCTCTACCGCGCGCGCCTGGATCGACCCCGCCGGCCAGACAGCCAGACCGGCCAGTACGCACAACTGTCCACTCTCGGCCTGCGACCGGGCCCGCATTAACCCACCCATCAGTCCCCCGACCCGCAAGCTGCGCCGGCAACAGCCCAGCAACAATGATAGACGTGAGCAGAAACATTCCACTCAGCGGCCAACGTGGACGGTTATCAGTGTTCTGTGTCCAGAAAGAGCGATTAATTGCACGTTTGGTCTCCACTAGATTTAATCACAAGGCAGGAAATAATAACACCACTGGACTGAACCGCATGATGCTAAGGCCAGGGTTCCCAGTGTACTACACAAACAAATGACTTACAGTATATTGCTAGTCGTAATAGTGCATCGATTCAAATGATTGCATGTTTCAGAGAATGCACCTAAAATGATAACTTGTGCTGTTGTCCCGTGTTTGTTTTAGCCAGGTGCATACGCAACAGTACTGATCGGACAATGCGTTAGTATTTTGTCATTAACAACAACCGTTTCTTGCGGAAATATTCCACCGCGTGCAAGCTTCCTTTTGAAACAAGAATGTGCCGCAATTAATTACCTAGCAGAATGACGTGCCATATTTTACCGTCAAATCATAAAACATAACACTACCGGATAAATCCTATGTTCCCAGAAATGCAACCGTGTTAGCATGGGGGGATTTGCAGATGCAAGAGGTACGAGCACACTCTTATAGTAATACTAGAGTTCGTTTTAGATGTCGGATGAATGACACTCAGTTGTCTGCTCTTAAACCGAATCTTCCCACTAGTCATTTTAAAACATATTTTTCCTTAATCTGACATCCTATTCAAGCCAGAGTTTAGGACAGCTACTTCAAGAGCCGGGAAATTGGCTGTGCTTCTCATTTGGCCTCTGGTGATGGGCACGCATTTGCGACCCCCGCAACGTACAGCCGCCACGGGGGGCAAAAGCGCGCCAATGCATGGGTACACGCGGAGCACAGCACGATGCCTCACGTCGCGTCCCGGCGCGCACATCCGACCGTCAGTGTGACCCGACCTGACCCGGCTCCGCCAGCGCAAGCACCTCGAACGCCACAACCTGGCCAGCCACACCGCCACACGACAAATCGGCGCCAAAGCTACTACTCAAACGTGGTCGGTAGGCAAGCGGGGGGCCGGTGGCGAGTGCAGGCGACAGGGTGGGGCACACACGCGACTCGGGATCAAATGCCGGGGGGGGGGCGGATCGCCCGATCAGCTCTGGAGCAGAGGCAGAGGTGGGGGACAGCGGGTCACCACCGGACCACGAGAACAGCCGGGACGAGCGTCGCCGACCAGCCCCACCAGCACGGGTACAGACTGCCCACATCTGGCCCCGCCCACAGGCACCAAACACAGTCGACTTCTATGTAATCATTCAGACAATCACATCCAGAATATACCTAATTGCTGAACCTAAACCACGCCGATGTTTGCTGACTGGTAGTCGGTGGAGACCAGCGCACCATTCACATTTACTCTGTTCATTGCCCTTCGTGTAACATAGCCGAGAAACCACCCACATTCCGCTAACGTGCCATCTTCGCTTACCACTTCCTACGCCCGCCCAAGATAGCTATTATCAGTGCCACTCATGCTGCCTTCCCTCAAGAAAATACGCATAGTCCTGAACATTCGGAATTAGAATAGTCCAAGTAATATTAGATTGCCCCCTTCCAGTTTCCAAAACCGCACACACCATCACGATATGAGAAAAACCAAGCACCGTATCCAGCCTCATAACCATAGGGTACAAATCACACCCAACACCTTTAATAGCCCTACATCCAAGCAAAAAAAAAACCGGCATTTTACACACCACACACCTGCATTCCAGAAAACCACAAAAAAACGCCTCCTGCCCACAACCACGCTACCAGGTAACCCGGTTTACGTCACCACCACCGCCAGGCCACGCCGACACCCGACGACACCCCGGCGACACCCGGCGACACCCGACGGCCGGCCGGCTTGCGCGCCCCCGCTCACCGGACGCCAGCGACGACAGCGAGCCGGCGGTGGAGCCGCCGCCCTCGTAGGCGTAGTTGCGCAGGTCGTCGTAGGGCGGCGCGTTGGGGTCGGTGTCGGCGCGCTCCTTGTGCTCGTCGATGAAGGTGCCGACGTCCGGGTGCGGCGCCTGCCCGTCTGCGGGACCAGCGGTTACAATCACACACGATCACACACGCTCGGTGAGCTGTGAGCTTGGTAAGCCGTTCGGCTATTTCAGTTCAAGGAATGCGAGTTGTTTGTGCTTCGGCTGCCATGATTGCATACAAACGTTACATAGACAAGCTTGACGAGATGATGGCGGCGGCGATTAGAACGACCGACCGAGAGCACGAGCGCGAGCGCGAGAGAGAGAGGTGACCGACTAAGAGTCCATAATTTGTCCATATTTCATCCGTGGCGGGACCGAGACCGACCGAGTCCAGCCACCCTCACGGAGGAAGACAGTAGTCCAACCGCAACCAGCGTATCGCTACCGCCCACACACGGAGAGGTTTGGCTGTTCATAACGGAACCCCACCACAGGCATAGAGCTGTAGCTAACCACAGTGGACAGCGTGGCTGACTCTCCGCTCCACTGACACAGACACAGCCGACCTGTCCCGCAAGCTTAGCCTGGGAACAGCGCCCAGAGGTATAACCGAGTCCCTCCATTAACAACCCAGGCGTGACGATGACCCTTACCTTAGCATGCTCACAGGGGTGTAACGTACCTATTTCTTAGTACACCCACGGGGTGTAGCACACCGCTTCCCTAGTTCACCCACATGGGAATGACTGACCTACCCCAGCACGCACACAAGGGTGTAGCCGACTCCTTCCCCAGTCTACTGGCAGGCGCCTCTGATCCATCCTCGGTCCAGTCCAAGATGTACCAAAACCCGGCCACTCAGGGGGTATTTAAGCCCACCCAGCCCACTGACGGGGCGGATTTCAGCCCTCCCGGACCACACACAGGGGTGTATTTTTAGCCCACGTAGCCCACTCCCAGGATATATTTTATCCCTCCTCAGTACACACCCAGGAGTGTATTTTAGCCAACCCAATCTACTCACTGGGTATATTTTATCCCCCACCAGTCCACACACATGGTATATTTTAGCCACCCAGCCCACTCACAGGGTGTATTTTAGCCCACCCAGTCAACTCACATGATGTATTTTCGCCTTCCTCAGTCCACACAAGGAGGTACAGCTGACCTGTTTCCCACACAGGTGTATCTGACCCCTGCCCAGTCCAGCAACAGCGACGTACCCAGCCGCGGCCACTCACAGGGGTGCGGCGCCTTGGGGTGCGGCTTGCCGTTGCCGACCATGGGCCCGATGGGGATCTGCAGCGGCGTGATGTCGAAGGCGGTCATGTCGTCCTCGCCGCCGCCCTCGTCGTCGTAGTTGATGATGTTCTCGCGCACGTCGTCGTACGGGTCCTGCTTGGGGTAGTGGCGCTCCTTCTGACGGTTGTAGACGACGAAAACCAGCACCAGAACTGCCGACGGCCGGCAAGTTAGCACCCAAACGGTCAAAGTCAAGCGAGCCAACAGGTGCGTCAACAACTGCATACAATCTAGCATCAACCAGGTGTCAGCGCCATAATTAGACCCTGGGTGGAGATCACCTGTCGAATTTGATAAGGCCTGCGGTGTCTGAAAGTAAGACGCGGTTTTAGCGTTAACCAGTGAAAGGTAATCGTCGTGTATAATACCCCAGGGAAATGTAAAATGCTTCCAAAACACGGAAGGATGGACTGAACATGAAATGCGTTCGACTTGGCATCATGTCTGCTTGTGGTCTATCTCAGCAGCCCCGAGTAATCACCAGAGAGATGGCGAAACAGCATGAACCACCATCGGCTACATACACAGCAGCAACTGGTCGCGCCGTTCCCTCACACATTGTAAGGTACATACCGAAATCATCGCTCATGATAAACAACGCATATACAACGATAATCAACCCTGCATATATCACGATACTACACCTCAAGCGTGTGCCCAACTTGATCATACACGATGGTCAGTCGCAACGAGACCGCAAACAGAGAACGGAAACCAATCAGGCATGTGGCGAAACTTGGCACGTGCGTGCTCCACTGGAAGCACTAAGCTCAACATGCCGCGACTACAAGCGTAACACAATTGCGCGAGTGCCACAATAAGTTCACATTGCAAGGCTCCGCTGGAAATAACCGACATACGTCAGCACACAAAACACAGCCGACAGAAGACGGCAGTGCAGACTTCAGTACTCACGACTGGCAGCCGACAGCCGGTCCGTGCTAACCGGCGTGTCACACACTACGCCATCCACGACACTACCGTGGGACTTCCGCCAAGGCGACCCGGCACGCCGATGACCGATGTCGAGTGCCGACTTCAGAAGGCGCTCAGCATCGCCAAGCTTCGTCTCGGACGTCATCTTCACCAGTGCGCGCCCGGCATGTCCCACGCCACACATCTTGCATTTAGATCGTCAGGTTGGTTGTTGGTTTTACGGCACGTCGACCGTTGAGTCATGTAGCGCCGCCAATCTCTCACGCCGATTGGTCGCGAGGAAAGAGTAGCGACAGGGAAGACTCGAACCCACAATCTTTCGATTGTGAGACGGGATCGTCAGCTGGTCCAGACTCCAACCGATGGCTCTCCAGCCGGGAGCGAGGCTCACTACCCGGGAATCATGCGGCCGCGTGTCTCACTAATCAACATCACCTGGGTGCGTAGCGCATCACTAGACACCTACCTGGGTACCAAAGGTACCGGGTTCGACACCCACACCGATCGGAACATTTCCCAATCCCGCGACCCACCGGCGATACAATGTAGGCGGCTCCATTAGCCGTGAATGTGCATAAAGTGCGTCGTGAACCACCCAAATAAACAAACAAGACATCTAACTGAGTCCAACGCTCGCCGCCAAGCAACTGGACGAGACTGAAGGTCAGCGCGGGACTATACGGCGGGACAATCTCCCTGCATGGATCTCTCCTAGTTATATCGGTGGCCCCAGAGACGTACATGTGCCGATCAGACCAGATCGTCACCACAACTCCACAGATCCATGCAGTTTCAGCGACGACAGGCAAAACAATCGCCATTCGACACCCCCCTCCCAGCGACTGGAATTGTGAGTGTCAGCTACGCTTCTGTGATACTAATCTTTTTTGGGTTCTCAGATTACAATGGCTTCCCACGAGCCAACAAACCCAGTGGTACCTCTCCGAATGCATCAGTGTATCATCGTCCACCAAAATTATCCCCTCGCTTATTTCTCGTTTATAGCTAGAGTGATGGTATCTGACAATGAACGGCTCTGTGATCAAATGTTCAATATTCATTGGCAAGCGCAAACTCAGATTCTGATGTCACAGGCTTCAAGAACATCATGCTCTCCCTATTCAATAAGTAAAAAAAAACTCCCACGTCCAGAGATACTGAAGTCAATCAAATCCACGTCCTTCCGCAGCCACTAATAATAAATATGAGCTCGATATAGCGCCCGTGGCACCCGCGTCATCGACAGGTGTCACACAGTGACGCCGATATCATCGCCATGTGTCACACAGTGACGCTGATATCCACATGGGTCACACAGTGACGCTGATATCGTCGACATGGGTCACAATGTGACGCTGATATCGACATGTGTCACACAGTGACGCCGATATCATCGACATGGGTCATACAGTGACGCTGATATCACCGACATGTGTCACAGTGACGCTGATGTCACCGACATGTGTCACACCGGTGACGCCGATATCACTGACATGTGTCGCAATGACGCTGAGATCACCGACGTGTGTCCCCGTAGTTTTGATATTACTAACGATACGTGTCCCCGGGGCATTGCTATTACTAACGACATGTGTCCATGTGGTACTGAGATTACTCACGACTCTTTTAACCAACAAACTGCTAGCTCTAGGTAACCGCTGATGACGGTCTACGTAGCACTTCCACGGAAGATAACCGGAACTTGAGTAGGCAATCGCTGATGATAGTCTACGTTACACGGGAAACTAACCGGAATCTGACTAGGCAATCGTTGACGATAGTCCACGAAGCATCTAAACGGGAAGCTAACCTGAATCTAATTAGGCAATTGTTGATGATGGTCTCCGTAGCACTCGCACGCAAAACTCGCCGGAATCTGATCAGACAATCGCCGATAATGGTCCGCGTAGCGGTCCCACGGAACCGCTTGTACCACTCAACGATTTGCGTCGACGACTCGGTCCCAACACCCTCCCCTCCCCCAAGACAATCCCAGCCGTGTCGCCGTCGGTCGGCGCCAGCCCCGCCCTCGGCCCGGCCGGCCACTCACCGAGCAGCAGCAGGATGCAGACGACGATGGGCACCACGAACTGGGCCGGGTAGCGGAAGCGGCCGGTGACGCCGGCCAGCAGCTCGCAGTCGCGGCCCGCCTGGCCGGCCGCGCACAGACAGCGGTAGCCGCCGTCGCTGTTCTGGCACGCGGCGCCGTACAGGCACGGGTTCCACTCGCACTCGTCCTCGTCCAGACACTCGGCGTTCCAGCGGCGGTAGCCGGTCGGGCAGCTGCGGCGGCGACGCGGAGCGTTCAGAGCGTGATGGCGGCGGCGGCGGCAGGGTGTAGGATGGGGAGTGAGGTGGATGGGGACAGCGCGGTGGAGAGGTTTGCACTCACCTCGCAGCTGCATAGCTGACTGCCGTTCCAGTGAAGTCAGGGGTTGCAGCATGCACCGATACAATGGCCCAAAAGCATGCTACATCTGGATATTTCGAGCCAGGTTTGCGCTTGGTGCAATTCAATCTACAGCGAGGTTCGTCCGTTCAGAAATGCGATAGCGCTCTCCACTGACCAGTCTGTGCAGACTTCACCAGAGAAACAGTCGACCTCTGAGCACAACTGGCAGAATGCAAACAAAATTGAGCACAAACCTGGCGCGAGGCCAGCAGCAAGCGCAAACCCCTCGGGGCGTCCGGTCCGCCTCGGCGCGCCGGCGGCACCGACCACCGGCCAGGTCATGCACAGCCGCCGTGCTGGCGCTGCTCGGGCGGAGCGCGGCATGCCAGCGCGTTACCGCCGCGCGCACGGGCGCCACTCACTCAGGATGATGAGCAGACACACGAGTATGGCGGCGAGCGCGCCCATGCTGAGTCGCAGCACCTGCTCCTCGGCCACGCCGCCGCACCGCCGCCCCGTGAAGCCGGCGCGACACCGGCACACATACTCGGGGTCGCGGTTCTCACAGAGACCGCCGTTCAGACACGGGTTGTCCAGCAGGCACTCGTTGCGGTCGACGCACGACTTGCCGTCGGCCGTCACCATGCTGAAGTCGCCGCACCTGGTGCAGCCGCGCCGGCCGCCGTCAGCGCACGCGGCCAGCCGAGCCAAGCACACTCCCGTCGCGCCCCGGTCAGCCCTCGGATCCTCCACCCCTCCAGATATCTCCCAGCCCCGACATGTCGCCCGGACTCCTCTAAAACGCACCAGGAGCTGTGGACACACCCCGAGCACATCCGGCCCCAGATATACCGCCAGAACCTGCAGAACCGAGAGGGCGAGACCGGCTGGCACGGGACCCCGGACTGTGAACAGACACAGATGGCCGTCCCCAGCCTCGGACGCATGCAATGACACCTGCCACACTCCGGGTACGCGACACAGATGGCCGTCCCCAGCCTCGGACGCATGCAGTGACACCTGCCACACTCCGGGTACGCGACACAGATGGCCGTCCCCAGCCTCGGACGCATCCAGTGACACCTGCCACACTCCGGGTACGCGACACATCGCTCAAACGTCTCAGGCGATACACCGGCGGGACCTTCCCTCATTCCTTCCTCCATCATTGTTCGCATCGTACCACGCCGGAACTATTGACCAAAAGTAAAAATCAAGTGATGACCAGAAGATGAGACAGTTGTTCCCCTCATTTTCGCCGTTAGTTAGTTCTTTGGGCTTTAGGGTGCTTCGACCAGAATCGATCATTTACGCACATCACCGTGCGCCGGTACCATAACCTGTTACTTGGGTGCTTCGACAGAAAAAATGTGATCACTTAGCGCCCGTGAAATGAATTGAAATATGTCAACACCTCATGTGATACAGACATTAGAGTGACCTGAAAGCCGGTCGCTCTCGAGTATCGAAAAATCATTAGAGAATTAATGATCTTCAAGTAATGCGCTAGCACCTCCAGATGTACAGGCTCCGTGGAAAAGACCACAAAACAAACATCGCTCCCTTAAAAAGTACACGTCAGCGCCACAAGCAGTCACGAACGCCCATCCCCCCGTGCCCACCAGACGGGAAGCACGCTCACACGCCGTCCACCACAGAAGCGCCCGCTGCCGGAGCGTCCACTGGTCCCCGCCGGCCCCACACCCGACCACCGTGACAGAGCGCACCCACCACCGGAGGAGCACCTTCACCCCTCCAGCCCTGCCATCAGACCGCCACCGTGACAGAGCGCACCCGCCACCGGAGGAGCACCTTCACCCCTCCAGCCCTGCCGTCAGACCGCCACCGTGACAGAGCGCACCCGCCACCGGAGGAGCACCTTCACCCCCCCCAGCCCTGCTATCAGACCGCCACCGTGACACCACCACCGGGGTGCACCAGCCACACCGACCACCGTCCGTCGTGGCAGGAGCAGCGCTAAACTACGGCCATCACCGGACCCGGTGCTAGCCGCTTCCCGCCGCACCAGGCAACACCCGACCCACCACCGGCAAACCGCTTCCCACCGCACCAGGCAACACCCGACCCACCACCGGCAAACGCGCCTGGCCACAGGCTGGTAGCCCAAACAGGTCAGACCCTTAGCGTGGCATCTAAAAACTGTCGGCAAATTGCTGCAAGGCAGACATTTTCCAGCATCAAGGGCTACGTTGCGCTTACTGATATTGAATTTTCTGAAGTCTGGTCCTGCTCAACCGCACAGTACACCAAAATTAAACATAAAACCGGCCGTACTAAGTTAGTTCTGAAATTGGCGTTGCATCCGTCGAAAAGTTCGACATGACAGCGTAAGTTATTGATCTGAAAATCAGACCATGGGGTGAGGTAGCGACAGGGAAGTCAGTAACCAGTCATGCACCCGAGCGATCAGTTAGTGGTTAGTGGCTATCCAAACGTTACCTTTGTTCCAGACGCCAAACGATAGGGAGATCACGGAACGACCAAATGGAAGCTCAAAGTAACAACAGTGGTGATAGGAAAAACGAGTCAGCAAAAACAACAGAACGAAACAGACGGTTTCTCCAATTACAAAAAACAACTAGAAAAATGTAACATTACTGCAAACAATTTTAATCATACTCAACAAAGCAATACTGGAAAAGTCTTCACGTTACAATGAACAAACAAAAATGCATTTGACATAGACACTGTTCTCTTGGAAAAGGTTACCCGCATGGCAAACACATCACATAACACAGTCTTCGCAACGATGAAAACACGGCGGTATGAGAAACACCGTATATTCTGGTACCGCAACTAAAAAACTCCATGTTCCGCAGTCCTCTCTATCACTGGTCTGTGAAGTGACGTCATTACAAATAGCTCCAAACTATTCTGCCGTGCAAAGAAAGAAAAGCGGACGTCCCCATTTGGGCTATTGCAATTTTCGTCTCCACATTTCTGACCTGCTTGAATCAACATAAGCAATAATCACAGTTGAGCTGCACCTTCATGCATCATGAACACAGAGGTGTAGGTTCCAACGAGTGCACAATGAACTTGCGCCTCTCTTCCTTTGGACGGCAGAATTATGGACCACTCCCGCCCTCTCCTGGCGGTCGGGTGCGCTGGGACACCTCGGACTCACGCGCAGTCGTATTTCATCCACATGTCGATGCAGGAGAACGGCGTCGGGCAGATAACGTTGGCGCACGGCTCGTTGGAGGGGCAGTCGACCTTCAGGTTTCGGTTCATGGTGGCCTGTCCCCACTGAGTGCCATTCATGGCGGGAGGCAGCGGCAGCTGACGACCCTCCAGACGGATGTCATCTAGACAGCCTGCAGGTCAGGTTAGGTCAGGTCAGGTGCCGTTTATAGCGAGTGGCAGCGGCAGCTGACGACCCTCCAGACGGATGTCATTTAGACAGCCTGCAGGCCATGTCAGGTCAGATCAGACACCGTCCATGGCGGGGGGTAGCACACGGTCTTCCAGGCGGATGTCATCTAGACTGCCTGCAGGTCAGGTCAGGTCAGGTGACGGCTCAGGGCGGCTTCCATGGTATCATCAGGCAAGCGACACTGAACCGGGCCAGACGGTTCATGAAGGGTAGAAAGCCCACAAGACAGCGCAATTTCTCCGAAACCAGAAGATGTTTGGCTAAAATCTCACCAGCTGCTTGGTATTTCAGATTTTGGCTTCATGGCGCCCGATTCACTATTGTGGTTATTGTAGCTTACGGGCACAATGACTGCTGATGTCATACAGCGTGCATCACCTTGTCGTTCAAACAGAGAAGCAAGGGGACGTCAGTCGAGGCACTCGACATGCCACGGTGGTGAAGCCTTCTTGTGTGACAAGGTGCATTTGAACTATTCCGATAGTATTACACGCGCACCCGCAAGTCAATGGAGAGTGCAAGTCGCGGGAAAGTTAACGTCAAAGAGGAACCGGAAAAGCTTCCCCCGAGTGTACGATGGTGAACGAAACGAGAAGCGACACAGAGACACGTCCAAGTTAGTTAGTTATTAGGGCTTAAGGGCGCATCGACTACATTGGTCATGTAGCGCCCAGAGACACGTCCAAAGTGACGTCTCCGCAACGTCTCGTAGTCTTCACACTCAAACCGGTCGTCGACAGCATCCCATCCATCCTCGAATGACAACACGCGCCACACAGGCTACCGTAAACCAGGCGTCACGTCAGTTTCCGACCTCGCAGCTCAACATTAGATCCAGCCAACATCCGACGGTAGCTACGCGGACAATTGGTGCGTTGTTGAACAAGATCGCACACCAGTCTCAGTAGAGATCACTCGGCAAGAACAGAATTAGCAGGCACCCACAAGCCATGTTATTGTTATGGTACACATACACTATTCTAGTATATTATATAGTATACTGAAATATTCTAGTATCACGCACGACTGACCGACCAAACGAAATTGAACAGAAATAATCAGAATTACCATCATCAATTCCCATGAATATTGTGCATTATACAATTTACGTTTCGGAATTTCCCATAATCCCCTGTTCTCTTCCTCCTCCTGGCTTCCAGCCCAGTTATGTAGAGTAGCTAACCGTTTTTGTAGTCTGAATACACCTCGAATGTGCGCACACCGGTGTATTCTGCCTTCCCGCCGGCATAAACGCCCTCTTGCTTGTCCACAAGCAGGTGCTGGTGCCCAACAAATGTGATGCTCTCGTTGTACCTGTGGAATAATATCACGGTCAGGACAACGTGTGAATGGAATACCACGTGACAGTAGAATCTTCAATGACAATTCCAACAGTGGATACGGCTAGTACCCGATCTTCTAGAGGCCCATCACGATAATATTGGCATATTTTGTTTTCCAAACCTTCGCAAACGGACAAAACTACTATGCTTGCAGCAAACCCTTCCCGGTGACAAAAACATTCCTCCATTCACTATCATTCATGCTTTTTCGCGATGTTAGTGTGTTATGAAGCTGTGAGCGCACCTCACAGATTTTTCGTTAACGAAACTTGACCCCAGGTCACCGGTCACCACCCACCGTCTGCCCTCCCCGCCGTCCATGGTCAGTAGGGCGGCGGAGCCGTGTGAACACGTGACCTCCCAGGTCACCGGTCACCACCCACCGTCTGCCCTCGCCGCCGTCCATGGTCAGTAGGGTGGCGGAGCCGTGTCAACACCTGACCTCCCAGGTCACCGGTCACCACCTGCCTCCGCCGTCCATGGTCAGTAGGGCAGCGGAGCCGTGTCAACACCTGACCTCCCAGGTCACCGGTCACCACCCACCGTCTGCCCTCGCCGCCGCCCATGGTCAGAAGGGCGGCGGAGCGGTGTCAACACCTGACCTCCCAGGTCACCAGTCACCACCCACCGTCTGCCCTCGCCGCCGTCCATGGTCAGTAGGGCGGCGGAGCCGTGTCAACACCTGACCTCCCAGGTCACCGGTCACCACCCACCGTCTGCCCTCGCCGCCGTCCATGGTCAGTAGGGCGGCGGAGCCGTGTCAACACGTGACCTCCCAGGTCACCGGTCACCACCCACCGTCTGCCCTCGCCGCCGTCCATGGTCAGTAGGGCAGCGGAGCCGTGTCGGATCACTCGCACCACGTGCCACTGGCCGTCGTTGACGTTCACCGCAGACAGCGTCAGCTCGTGCTCCTCCGTCCGCATGATGTTCAGGTTGTACCTGACGACAGGCCAGATCAGTTCGTCGGAGCGTGCAGGTTGTACCTGACGACACCCCAGACCAGTTCGTCAGTGCTCAGGTAGTACCTGACGATACGCCAGAACAGTTCGTCGGAGTGTTCAGGTTGTACCTGACTACATGCAAGATGTTCGTGAGAGGTTCGGGTTAGAAAATCTGTCACTTCCCTGGATTGTCATCCCACTAAGGAAGGTCTCATAGACGATAACTCTCCCCAGAAGCCCTGGAGTTATAAGTACAAATACAACTAGCGGTTGGGGTGTTATGGTTGTACCTGATGGCACACGCAGAGGTTAGTCCAGGTGTTTAGTTAGCATTGGAGGACACAGCCAAAGGCTAATCTGGATGTTCCGGCTGTCACCGAGGCAACATGGATATTCGACCAAGAACCCGGCAGGATTTTCATACTATAGATACGATAAAAAGAAAACAGGCGCACTTTTCCAGTTGTACTCGATATAAGGGTAGAGCAGGAAGATGCTACAAGGTTGGATTGAACCTGAAAGTAGATGCATGCACTAGCAAGAATGCAATATGCCCACAGACCCACGCCCACCCCGACCCCACACAATTCCCTCTGGTGTGTTGGCATCTAACTTGAACCTCGAGAGTAAAGGTCACCAACTCTGCATACACAGTCAACATCATACCCGGATAAACATATCAAAGAAAAAGGCAAACAACGCATCGGAAAGCTAGGTCTTCAGTCTCCAGAAACCATGTTCAAGCCTTATTAGCCGGCACTTGTACTAATGGAAGCCCCAAGGTTAAGGTAATTCCAGAAAAACACACATCCTTGGAGCCACGTCTTATATCGCTGCACTGCCTATTCCAGCACTGTTACCCATGTGACTTGAATCTCGGCTTGCCTTCGCTGACCGCCATTCAACAATTCCCTCTGGTGTGTTGGCATCTCACTTGAACCTCAGCTTGGCGTCGCTGATCTCCAGTATGCACCACTCCCTTGTACAGTGGTATCTCACCTGAACCTCAGCTTGGCGTCGCTGATCTCCAGTATGCACCACTCCCTTGTACAGTGGTATCTCACCTGAACCTCAGCTTGGCGTCGCTGATCTCCAGTATGCACCACTCCCTTGTACAGTGGTATCTCACCTGAACCTCAGCTTGGCGTCGCTGATCTCCAGTATGCACCACTCCCTTGTACAGTGGTATCTCACCTGAACCTCAGCTTGGCGTCGCTGATCTCCAGTATGCACCACTCCCTTGTACAGTGGTATCTCACCTGAACCTCAGCTTGGCGTCGCTGATCTCCAGTATGCACCACTCTCGGTTGTGCTGGTCGGACACGCGGAACAGCTCGCCGTGCTGCTCGCGGGTACGGAAGCGCAGCTGCACCTCGGTGCGGAACTTCTGCGGCGTGAAGCTGAGCGCGTACTTGACGTACGACTCGGGCTTGAAGGTGGCGGGCACGGTGGCAATGGCGCAGCCGGGACCTGTCGGCAGGCAGCCCCTGACACACGGGCGACGGAAGCCTCGACACAGTTACCACTTGCTCAGCAGGTGCCACCGGTCAGCTGGGAGGCACGCCGCTATGTAATGGTGCCTCCCTCATGCCGAATCGCTGATTTTCACGTTGAGGCGACGTGGTTAAATGCTAAAGTAGACAGAAGGTAGTCTTCTGGTAAATTATTGAACGAATTTTTGAGGTATTGAATACAGTAGAAGAGCTAGATTTAGCCGAACCAACGGTCGTACCTTGCTTGCAGCGATTCAAATTGAGATGAACTGGCCGAACCCCAAATCTACTCTTTACAGACTACCACTATTGCAAAAGAGCTGATTGTGGTGAATAGGATCATCCCTTTTCGAACATTTCACCGGCTGGTGTTATTTTCATCGCTGACAGACGTGACGATGTCACCCTTTTCATTTACCTGACCAGCCGGGGGTCACCCTCACCACTAATCTACTCAGACGAGGACCATCACCACTGACCTGACCAACCTGGATCACCACTAGCCCTGACCAATCAGCGTCACCACTGACCAGACCAGCTGGGGTCATCCTCACCACTGACCTGACCAGCCTGGATCACCACTAACCCTAACCAATCAGCGTCACCACTGACCTGACCAGCCGAGGTCACCCTCACCACTAATCTACCCAGACGAGGACCATCACCACTGACCTGACCAACCTGGATCACCACTAACCCTGACCAATCAGCGTCACCACTGACCTGACCAGCCTGGATCGCCACTGACCTGACCGATCAGCGTCACCACTGATCTGACCAGACGAGGTCACCCTCACCACTGATCTACCCAGGCGAAGCTTCCCACACCGCTGACCTGACCAGACAAAGTCACACTCACCACTGACATGACCAGCCTGGATCACCACTGACCTGACCGATCTCATCACCACTGACCTGACCAGCCGGGGTCGCAGCGACACTTGGACTGCGTCATGGAGCCCACACACCGGCCGTGCTCGCCGCAGCCGGAGGCCATGTCGGCGCCGCTGCACACCGTCTCCACTTGGGGACAGCCCGGGTACGAGTGGCGGTTCAGGCCCGGGTTGGACAGGTCGTAGATCTGAAATGGGGCGGGTCGTGTCGGACGGTCACGGCACCATAGTGTCCGGCGGTTGCGCCAGCTCCCCGGCGCCAGCATAGCCAGCCGGAGAACGGTGGGAGCAGTCCGAGCATGCATCATTCGCCCTTCCAGATAATTGGGAGCTGATGTTCAATGGGTGAAACAAAGACTGGTACATGTTCTGGATCAATATCATCCTGTTGACAACATCTAACAGCAGTTCCTTTGTCGTTCTTTTTCGACCGGTGACGTAAATAGGGATGAATAATCCCGAGAATGTTAGGACATGAGTTAGAAAAGATATTTCTGAATGCCAAGTATTTGAAATGTGACCAGGCTTCCCAACATTAACACTGTACGTCACTCGAAAGACTTGGTTTAAAATGGGTTTAATCCCCGATGTTTTACTGCTCCTACGCCCATACGTAGCCGGTGTTCGCTATTAGCTAACTCAATGCCACCTAGCACAATCTCCTGCCCGACTGTTCTCCCGCAACACCATCATTGCTAACCTCCACCCCTTCTCTGTTGACCTCCACTCCCTTCAATATTCCAAAAATTATTTTCGCCGCCGTCATCAGCTCTTCTCGATACACCATCAAAATCACAAACAACCCCTTACTGTTTCCACCATTCAAATCCCCTTTGACCTTTTCACTATCCGCTGTGACCTTCACTGTTTGCGCTAGAGCTAGTCCGTTCACCTCGCTCTTGAACCTGCAACCGATTCCCCGGTTTCCTTCGCAGCTGACCCCATTGGCAGCCATTTCACCTCGCTGTTGACCACCAGGTTAACAGGTTAGACCACCAGGGACGCAGCCATCGAACGGCCAGCTAACACCAACTCACCTCGCTGTTGACCACCAGGTTAACAGGTTAGACCACCAGGGATGCAGCCGTCCAACGGCTAGCTAGCACCACCTCACCTCGCTGTTGACCACCAGGTTAACAGGTTAGACCATCAGGGACGCAGCCGTCCAACGGCCAGCTAACACCAACTCACCTCGCTGTTGACCACCAGGTTACGGACGCAGCCGTCGAACGGCTTGCCGGTGGGCCGGTGCTGCCAGCCGTACGAGTGGTGGCCGAACGGCGCGTGAGCCACCCCGCCCAGCTGCAGGGGCGCGTTCACGTTCAGGTACTCGTTGAACGGAGGTATCACACCAGTCGAGGCGCAAGCGGAGTCCTGGAAGATGGGCTCGGCCCCATCATCTGGCTCCACAACCTGTGGGACAATGAAATCAGGTTAGATGAGGTGATAATGTGAGATGGAATGAGACCACTTGATGCGTGTTTGGCTTCGTCCTCTAGCTCCACCACCTGTGGGACGGTGAGGGCAGGTGAGATGAGAATAGGTGAGACGAGGCGAGATGGATCGCCCTCCACTAGAACATATCTGTGGGACAGGGTGAGCGTCCGTGAATTCCAAAATATATATGGAAACCAACACCTAATACAAACTTGTTTTCATCTCCTCGAAACAGAGCTTTGACTTCCAGAATTGGCTTATGCATACTTCGACAATTATATTCTATACGATATTGACTATATTCTACAATGGTTGATCCTACTTTTAAAACGCTAAATTTTGACGTTACCACGTATTCTAGTGAGTACTGCTTTTCTACTTTCGTCATTTTATCTGTAATACTTCCTTCGAAACCACAACGGGTTTTGACGGCCTGTACACATGCTCACCACTATCTCAAAGGAAGTTGAGAGCATTACAGGGTGTGATGAATGCAGTATGCTAGGGTAAGGTATCAGGCGAAGCATGTGATATGCCCCTCAAAAACTGTCCACATAATCAGGGTGGTATATGCACGATTTTGGTACCAGCAGAGCAATGAACCCCTGATCTTCTTGTCACGGAACAACTTGATCAGCGCATACTCTAGACAGTCCTCTTGTCAGCGTGATCAGCATGGCACGTACGTACCTGGGCGGCCCGGCACAAGTCCACCAGCATGCGGACACGCTCGCGGTCCCAGAACACGTCCAGACGATGCCAGTCGCCGTCGTCCAGACCGGCCTCCGTCTGTACCCGCAGCTCCAGCGTGCCAGAGCCGAAGTCGAGCAGCAGACGAGGGTTACCCTCCTCCAGCTCCAGGGCGATGAAGTCTGGCGACGGCGTCACGACACGTCACGGCGCTGCACGTTATACTGAGGCGTACCACGGCACGTCACGACACGGTATGGTGAGGTATATCACGGCACGTCACGGTATGGTGAGGTATACCATGGCACGTCACGACACGGTACGGTGAGGTGTACCAACGGCAAATGCGACATACACGGCACGGTATGGTGAGGTATACCACGGCACGTCACGACACGGTATGGTGAGGCGTACCACGGCACGTCACGACACGGTATGGTGAGGAATATCACGAAACGACACGATACGGTATGTTGAGGCGTACCACAGCACAGCACGACGCGGTATGGTTGGATTGTGGGCTTTAGACAAAGCAGCAGGCCATTGGCGTCGCCGCCACCGCAGGAAGGGCGGCACCGGGATGAACCGGTACCTGCTTCAGACGCTAGGTTAACCACGAGCACCGACGCCCACGACGCGGTATGGTGAGGCATACCAGGCAGGCTGGAGGCATACGGCACGGCGCGGTTGGGAGGCAACAGGATTGTGAGGCATACCAGGCACGGTATGGTGAGGCATACCAGGCACGGCACTAGGGCACGGCGCGGTATGGTGAGGCATACCACGGCACGGCACGACACGGTATGGTGAGGCATACCACGGCACGGCGCGGTGTGGCACATCATTATGCGGCACACGTTCCGCCACTTGTCAACGTCTTAGCCGAATATTACCGAATAATGAACTCTTAGCACGGTCAGCATCACAGCACAGCTCACCTCACTATTGACAAAACATCATCATTATATCACTGATCAACGGGAAAATCCCACAATACCATTGTGGTGTGATGTGGTGGTGTCATGACACCACCACAGCATCATTACATCATCATTCACCAGACGTCACATAACAATTACATCATTACTGACCAGACACTACAATACCATTACCAAACCACTCACCATGCGCAACCACAACAGCAATGTAACGACCGTACAGTCAATACATGACCACTCATCGTTTACCACCAAATCACAAATACATACACAAATACAGCTACATCACTGCTCACCAGACAATATAACATCACCATTGCATCACCTCTCATTAGACGCCACCACAACACCATCTTATCACCACTCACCACACCACCATAACATCATAACATCACCACTCACCAGGCATAACAGAATTACGTCACCACTCACCAGACACCGCTACAACACCATTAAATCACCACTCACCGACACCACTATAACACCATCACATCATCACTCACCAAGACCACCACTACGTCACCACTCACCATACACCACAACACCACATCACTACTCACCAGACGCTACCACGACACTATCTCATCACCACTACGTCACCACTCACCATACACCACTAATCACCACACCACCACCCACCAGACGCTACCACAACACTATCTCATCACCACTCACCATACACCACTACAACACCACCATATCACCACTCACCACCTCACCACCTCACCACTACGTCACCACTCACCAGACACCACCGGCTGGTCGGCCTCTGGTGCCGTGATCGGCCCGTTGTACAGTATCAGACCGTCCTTGCGGCGCGTGGTGAATTCGATAGCCAGGTGTGTGTTCTCGCAGAGCGACAGCGGCGGCAGCCAGGCCCAGCCGTCGCCACGGAAACTGCGGCTCGTCTGCTGACAGCGCGGACCGTCGTACCCGGCCCGGCACATGCACCTGCCGAGGAAGGTACTGCGTCAGGGAGGTCGGTACATGTGTCTGTGGAGGCAGGTCCTGCGTTAGGGGACCTGCACATGCACCTGCGGAGGAAGGTACTGCGTCAGGGGGTCGGTACGTATGCCTGTGGAGGCAGGTCCTGCGTTAGGGGACCTGCACATGCACCTGCGGAGGCAGGCATTTCGACAGAGGATCGGTACATGTGTCTGCGGAGGCAGGTTCTGCGTCAGTGGACCTGAACATACATCTGGAGAGGCAGAGGACCGGGTCGCGCACCTGATGTGCTGTTGTGAATTCCAGCTCCGACTGTCCGACTGTGGGCTTTATATCATGCGATATGAGCTCGGCAACAGTGGGCGGCATATCCGGGGAGGTCACTCACACCTTAGAACCTTGGGTTCTTTCACGACGTACTCAACTGCTAAGTCATATAGCGTCGCCAACCTCTCACGCCGATTGGTCGCGGGTGGACTCGGCAAATGGCGTCAGTTGTGAGATTCGAATCCACAATCTTGCGATCAAGAGTCCGACGCTCCACCAACTGAGCTACCACGGCCCTTTCACTCACACCTTACATCCATAGTGAGTAGGGGGTCTTGTGCGATGCCAATAGGCGCACCTTCAAGCGCACGCACAGCACATTGGTTTATTGGTTATTGGTTTTACGACACATCGACCGTCGAGTCATATAACGTCGCCAACCTCTCACGCCGATTGATCGCGGGCGAAGATTAGCGACAGCTGAGACTCGAACCCACAGCCTTTAGATTGTAAGACTGGCAACTTACCCATAGACTACTCGTCCCCACGCACAGCAAGTTGTAACATCGAAACCTGCCGACTAATGATACAATGAATAGAGGATGATGTTGTTCTAATCGCCGACCAAATGCTATGTAATTTTACGTGAAAATTTACGTCGAAATCGAAACCCGGCATGTCGCTGTCGAAACCCGGCATGAACCGTGGCATGTCGCTCCAACTGATTTTCGCTTGCACTTGCTCTTGCTATTTCACCGTTTTTACTCCCATTCCACTGTTCCACTGATGTGTGCTCGCGCTTGCTGTTTCGGTTTCACTGATGTTACTCCCGTTTCACTGTTCCACTGATGTTTGCTCGCGCTTGCTCTTTGTTTCACTGTTCCACTGATGTTACGCCCGTTTCATTATTTCACTGATGTTAGCCCCGTTTCACCGTTTCACTGATATCTGCCCGTTTTCTGAATGTTCTTGTACTACTGTTGGCACCATTCATCATATGCTGTCAATCTAACATTGTTATGGGCGCTATATGATCGAAGCAGTCGAAGCGCCCCTAAGCCCAAATAACCAACCAACCAACCAACCGAAGCCCATCAAGAACTTGATTTCACCAACGACATAGTTATGACTTCCTGACTTGATTTCCATGGAACTCCACAATATACAACTGTAATAACTGCTGTTTCCACCACAGGCAATGCCTGGTGTTTGTGCCATCACAATATTGCCAGCAGATGACCTCTTCGATGACAGCAATTTACCTGACAGCATCCGACCGACAGCACCATGCCGCGCCAGCACTTTCCTATCATGTTGCCAAATTGCTTCGACGTCATTGGGGACTTCGATGTGTTCGCCTGCTGCCCTTCATTCTACCGCAAATGACTAGGGGACGAGTAGTTTAAGGGTAAATTGCTCGTCTCACAGTCGAAAGTTTGTGGGTTCGAGTCTCACCCGTCGCTACTCTTCGCCTGCGACCAATCGGCGTGAGAGATTGGCGACGCTACATGACTCACCAGTCGCTGTGTCGCACAAGCCAATAACCAACCAACAACCACAAATGACTGCCAAAACTCTGCACCGACCGACCCTGCGGCAGGACTGATCCAGTGCGCGTGCCCCAGCAATGCCGCGCGACAGCAATTTGCAAACACACACCATATTTACTCGACACCTCGCTCGTGATGTTGGACATATTGGTCACAAGCGAGCCATACTTACTTGACGCCGCCCTCGCGTTGCTGGACACATTTTCCGCTGTTGAGACAGATGGTGTTGCTGCACGACTCCTCGCGGCTGAAGTTGCGTGCCTGGCACGTGCACTCGGGCACCACCTGAGGGTACCGTACATCAGCCCAAGCCACACACGCCTGTCACGTACACTCGGGCACCACCTGAGGGTACCGTACATCAGCCCAAGCCACACACGCCTGGCACGTACACTCGGGCACCACCTGAGGGTACCGTACATCAGCCCAAGCCACACACGCCTGTCACGTACACTCGGGCACCACCTGAGGGTACCGTACATCAGCCCAAGCCACGCACGCCTGTCACGTACACTCGGGCACCACCTGAGGGTACCGCACATCAGCCCAAGCCACACACGCCTGGCACGTACACTCGGGGACCACCGAGGGTACCGAATCACACAGCACTCACCACCTGAGGGTACCGTACATCAGCCCAAGCCACACACGCCTGGCACGTACACTCGGGCACCACCTGAGGGTACCGTACATCAGCCCAAGCCACACACGCCTGGCACGTACACTCGGGGACCACCTGAGGGTACCGCACAACCCAGGGCACACACGCCTGTCACGTACACTCGGGGACCACCTGAGGGTACCGCACATCAGCCCAAGCCACACACGCCTGGCACGTACACTCGGGCACCACCTGAGGGTACCGTACATCAGCCCAAGCCACACACGCCTGACACGTACACTCGGCTAGGGTACCGAATCCAGCCACACACCTGATCCTCGGACCACCTGAGGGTACCCATCAGCCCAAGCCACACACGCCTGGCACGTACACTCGGGCACCACCTGAGGGTACCACACATCAGCCCAAGCCACACACGCCTGGCACGTACACTCGGGCACCACCTGAGGGTACCAACAATCAGCCCAAGCCACACACCCTGGACTGAGGGTACAACATCAGCACGTACACTCGGGCACCACCTGAGGGTACCGTACATCAGCCCAAGCCACACACGCCTGTCACACGTACACTCGGGCACCACCTGAGGGTACCAGTACACATCAGCCCAAGCCACGCACGCCTGACACGTACACTCGGGCACCACCTGAGGGTACACGACATCAGCCCAAGCCACGCACGCCTGACACGGACACTCGGGCACCACCTGAGGGTACCGCACATCAGCCCAAGCCACGCACGCCTGGCACGTACACTCGGGCACCACCTGAGGACACCGCACATCAGCCCAAGCCACGCACGCCTGGCACGTACACTCGGGCACCACCTGAGGGTACCACACATCAGCCCAAGCCACGCACGCCTGGCACGTACACTCGGGCACTACCTGAGGATACCGTACATCAGCCCAAGCCACGTACGCCTGACACGTACACTCGGGCACCACCTGAGGGTACCGCACATCAGCCCAAGCCACACACGCCTGACACGTACACTCGGGCACCACCTGAGGGTACCACACATCAGCCCAGGCCACACACGCCTGACACGTACACTCGGGCACCACCTGAGGGTACCACACATCAGCCCAAGCCATGCACGCCTGGCACGTACACTCGGGCACTACCTGAGGACACCGCACATCGGCTCAAGCCGCGCATGTCGGGCGAGGATACGTCGCATCGCGCCAAATACGGTCAGGGCTAGACTACCAGCGAAAATTCAGGGCACATCGGGTCAGGTCAGCCTGCAACGGACCGACTGGTTATGTCTGAACATGGCAGACCGTACAAGATCGGGGCGGATCGGCACGTCAACTTTGAAAGGACCATCAACTTGGCTAAGAAAATGGCAAGCCACATGAGGCTACGGTAGATAGCCAAATTATGTCAAGGCAGCGGAAGCCAAAAAAGTTCAGAAGGTCAGGAGTCCCGCATGGGATGCCAGTGCTAGCCAGACCAGACCAGGGGGCATCATCCTGCCGGGAGATGTCAGTGTTAGCCAGGCCAGACCAGGGAGCACCATCCTGCCGGGAGATGACAGTGTTAGCCAGGCCAGACCAGGGAGCATCTTCCTGCCGGGAGATGTCAGTGTTAGCCAGGCCAGACCAGGGAGCATCCTCCTGCCGGGAGATGTCAGTGTTAACCAGCCCAGACCAGGGAGCATCTTCCTGCCGGGAGATGTCAGTGTTAGCCAGGCCAGACCAGGGAGCACCATCCTGCCGGGAGATGACAGTGTTAGCCAGACCAAACCAGGGAGCACCATCCTGCCGGGAGATGCCAGTGTTAATCAAGCTAGATCGGGACAAATCGGGTGCCCGGTTTCCATCACGAGTATGACGGCTTGCACTGAGGTCCGCGCGGAGACCTCAGCACACCCTGGCCTCCAGCCGTCAAAATTGACTCACCTCAGTACGAATCCCAACCAGCGACGTCTTGTTGGCGTTGATGAGGTACGGCGTACTGGAGATGACCAGGTTGTTGGTGCAGCTGCCCTCGCAGTTCACATTCTCATACAAACACTCGTCGATCTTTATCATGGTAATGTTGATGCCCACCTCCTCCTCTACCTGCAGAACAAAAACAGCCATCAGCATGTTGGAAATGTTTGAGATAAGTGCCGAGCACAATTGCCAAGCTGGTCAGGGCTTGAGTTAATCTTGAATATATTTATGAACATGAACTGAATTTTGAGGTCAATGAATGCGCATAAACCTGAACGAAGGTGCACTTAGGAGAAACTTGCACTTCAATAAGATTAAACGGTTGCTCGAGTCCAACTGGAAACTGATACCAATGGGCGACACGCAATGACACGCCATTCCTGCATGGATCATATTTCCGATTAACGTGTCATCCACCAAACACTGCAAATACACCGAGAGCACCCAAGCCGTCACATAAATACACATATACACAAGCAGTCCCCTGCCACAAGACCAGCACTTGATTACCACACCGCAAAAACTGCTATAGCTTCTATATGCCGCTATGGCTATCATCATTCTATTCTGACGTAGTTAAAAACGGCAGACACCGCCACTAAAATCCAGACCAAACAGCAGCACCAATACACGATCGCAACCCCTTCACAGCACCACGTGCTCTGAGTACCAGCGTCCACTATCTCGCCCTCAGCGCGGGTCGGATTGTCCAGACGGCTCCAACACTTTTTTCCATACCACAGACACCGAGAGTCCATCCCAGATCTACATTATCCACTTGGGTGAAGGCGGACAACTCGCCTTATGCCGGTTACTGAGCAGGATCCCGTCCAGCATGACAGCCTTGTAGTAGGGCGAGCCGTGGGCAGAGTAGCGCACGTCGATGATGGGAGGCCGCTCCCGCTTCAGCTGCACCGAGAATACGTCCACGTTTTCCACGGCAGTGCCCACCAGACCCGCCACCACCTGGTGTCAGGAAGGTCAGGTCAGGTCAGGCTATGTCGCACACGTCCACGTTCTCCACGGCAGAGCCCACCAGACCCGCCACCACCTGGTGTTAGGAAGTTCAGGTAAGGTTAGACCGTGCAAGTCCACGCTATCCATGGCTGTTATCACCGCACAGACCACCACCTAGCAGCAGATCAGGTCGGGTCACGTAAGGCCAGTCAGACGGAACATTTCTACGTTCCCTTGCGAGTGCCCACCAGAGTCGACACCCTCTGTTAGCAGGTCAGGTGACGGCCACACCGTTTGCGGAGAAATACGCCAACTTCAAGCCAGCTCAGGTAAAAACAAGTCTACGTTCTGACAACCAGCACATTAAGGTCAGCACAGTAAGGTGAGCACAGCAAGGTCAGCTCAGGTTTTCCACTGCACACCAGCCGAGCAAGTACCTCTCTGAACATCTCGAGCTTGCTCTTCTTGACGGTCTGGGTGCGGTAGTCCAAGATGCGGATGAAGTCCTCGTCCGAGATGCCGGAGATGCGCACCGAGCCGGAGTTGAGCACGGCCTCCTCTGGCAGGGTTTGCACCACCACAGTCACGTTGGCCTGTCGACAGGCAGACACACTCGCTCCAGCCGAGATCTCGGGGCCACGACTGTGGCGGGCTGTCACCCAGGCGTTCCTCGGGTGGGTGGCGGAAACGGGAGGTGCTCCATCGGGGTGGATATAAGATACGGGGGTACTCCATCGGGGTGGATAGTAGATACGGGGGTGCTCCATTAGAGTGGATGGTAGACACGGGAGGTGCTCCATTGGAGTGGGTGGTAGATTTCGGGGGGGTGCTCCATCGGAGTGGATGGTGGATACGGGTCCGTTACGGTCGGGTACATAACAGTGGGGGCGGATGGCAGCCAAGCAGAAACACTGTCGGAACGCTATACTTCTAGTTCAGCTCATCTCCCTACATTGGAATGAGTCGATCGGTTAGTGGTCGGTTGGGAGACCTGCCACTACCCAACCCAGTATGCGTCATCATCGCGTGCAACCAGTGCAGAACATATTCAGATTGAAGTTTTTTAAACGACCACCTAATTGCCATCCGACTCACAACAATGTCTCGCTGCGTGTGCTTTCTGTCGAAGACGTGGAAACGCAGGAAGTAGCGGCCCTCGATGGTGTTGCGACGCATCGTGATGGTGCCGGTGTCCTCATCAAGCCGGAACGACGGGTGCTTGTTGCCGGCCCAGACGAACGTCTTGTCCGGCAGATCCCAGTCGTCCAAGTCGGTCACGTGCACACGACCCACCGCCACATCGGGGTTCATGCCCTGCGGCAGGCGGGTCACGGTGTCAGGCGCGCCGTCAGCCAGCCGGAGGCACGGCCGTAGGGCAGCGGTCGGGGATTTCCTCTGCCTTACCGGTGAACAAGTTCCCAGGAGGTCCCCAGGATGCACGCGTCAACACATGGTCGGAATGAGCGACACCGCACTGACAGACTCCGTCGATTCGAAGCAACCTCGGCACGAAGTCAGCTTTACTAAATTGGCGTTTCGCTCATACGTCTCGTGACATTTCCATGGCATCCAAAGTCAAACGACAAGATCAGTGGCTTAATACATTTTGGCGTGAAACTAGGTTACCCGATGTTCGCTGGTGTGTTTGTTTATTGGTTGGTTCACGACACACTTTATGCACATTCACGGCTAATGGCGCCGCCCACTGTTTCGCCGGTGGGCCGCGGGATTGGGAAATGTCCTGAGTGGCGCTAGAGTCGCTGGTGTGTGATATATTGCACCGTTTACAGCATAGCGTCGGCAGGTGGTGCAGTTTTCAGATGCACGGTAACACCAGCCAAACAAGAGATTCATCTCATCCACCTTATAGTTGTAGACGAAGATTTCCTTGCTGCCGGGATACATCTTATTGTCGTTGACGTCGCCAATGATGACGGTGAGTGTGCTGGTGCCCGACAACGCGGGGGAGCCGGCGTCTTTGATCACAATCGGCACGTGATACTCCTTGCGGTCCTCGCGGTCAAACGATTTCAGAGAGCGCACGACAGCCATCCCGTCTCCATTGTTGCCGGCTGTGGAGGTTCGGACAATATGCTGATACCCATATCGATGCCAACGACAATGCCAAGATTAGAAAACAAATTGTTCCTGGATTTCTGGCACCCAAAACATCAACCCCGCAAGTAGTTGTTCGGGTTTTAGGGCGCATCAACTGCACTGGCTATACAGCGCCCATAACCCCTCAAATATAGTATCCTCTAATTCTCTAATTCTGATGTTGTATGGTGCTGGTTGATAATGAACTGTTCTGTGATAAAGTACCCAAAATGAACTCGAAAGTGCAAACTGAGATTATAATGTCACAGGTCTGAAGACAAATATCCTCTTCTTATTCCATTACCCCAACAGTTCCCTCTGCACAGCCAAGATAACAAAGGACAAATCCAACACCACGCAATGTCCACCCGTGGTCACACAAGAGCTCCAAAATCAGGACTCCAGCTCCAGCTCCAGAAGACGGCTCTTCCACCCACAAAACATAGGCACGAAGTTCACGAAACACTTGGCGTTAGCGACTGCCACACTGGCAAGCAACATATCAGGGGCAGGAGCCTGGGCCCTCCCTTTGGGCCACACAGCACGAGGCACAACCCCCGAAAGGAACCCGACCCTAGCACCCAACCATTAACATGGTGAACATCCTCCCATCCACTTGCCAATTAATGCCGAAACCGTGGCAATGCCTCCCAGCGTTGGCATTTATAGGCTGCAGCTCTCAAAAGATGGGCAGAAGTAAACAAACCAGCAAAACTTAATACTCCAGCTGATCCACAGAGCACGAAGAAAACATCACACTGCCCGCAGAATGCCTACAGCCTTACCGGGAGATGCAAACCAGCAATAGTGCGTGTCATGTGTCACATTGTGGGGCAGTCGACGGCGTACTGCGTCTCCCCAGTATTGCACGGTCAGGTAGCCAGCTACCCATCTGGTGGGGCCAGACGCCACCACCAGCGTCACTCACTGGGGTTGTGTTCGACTCGGAAGCCAGAGCGGATCGTGTCGTCCGCGCGCGGGTCCATTTTAAAGGTGAACGGCGGCCCGTTCCTGCTGCTCCGATCGTCGGCGTCGGCGGCCATGATCTCGACCACCTTCCGCGGCGCCACGTTCTCCATCAGGACCGGACGGTAGTCCTGCGGCACCACAGCCCCATCACCGGTCACAGGTCATGGGGCCATCACCACGTGACACGGACACGGCTGCAAAGCTTACAGCTCACGCGCATCAAGCCACAAGCCGAACTGAGCGTATACAATGCGATCAATTCTTGATATTCGCACGTTCAATAAAAAGACGCGGAGTAATATAACACAAGAAATATTCAACTAACACGAACTTACCAGTGCTATCTTTCAACAAGCCGCAAATATGGCGAGGAACATTACAGCGGCTTCTTCCTCTCGCGAGGAATCCTACAGCTTCTTTTACTTCCCATCCAGAAAGTAAAGCCTACCAACACCATACCATTCAAGCACCACAAGCCTGCTCTGACCTCGAGGAAGGTGGGAGCGTTGTCGTTGATGTCGTTGACGATGACGGTGAGCGTGGCAGTGGCCGTCTTGGATGGCACCCCGTCGTCAATAGCCAGGATCTTGATGTGGTGACGAGGCACTTCTTCACGGTCCAGCCCACGCTGTCCGCCAAACGGGAGTCAGCACACACCGCTCCAGGGAACGTCAGGGCGTGTACACACCACCACTCCAGGGAACGTCAGGGCGAGTACACACCACCACTCCAGGGAACGTCAGGGCGAGTACACACCACCACTCCAGGGAACGACAGGGCGAGTACACACCACCACTCCAGGGAACGACAGGGCGAGTACACACCACCACTCCAGGGAACGTCAGGGCGAGTACACACCACCACTCCAGGGAACGTCAGGGCGAGTACACACCACCACTCCAGGGAACGTCAGGGCGTGTACACACCACCACTCCAGGGAACTCAGGGCTACACACACCACTCCAGGGAACGCCAGGGCGAGTACACACCACCACTCCAGGGAACGTCAGGGCGAGTACACACCACCACTCCAGGGAACGTCAGGGCGTGTACACACCACCACTCCAGGGAACGTCAGGGCGAGTACACACCACCACTCCAGGAAACGACAGGGCGGGTACACACCACCACTCCAGGGAACGACAGGGCGAGTACACACCACCACTCCAGGGAACGACAGGGCGAGTACACACCACCACTCCAGGGAACGACAGGGCGAGTACACACCACCACTCCAGGGAACGACAGGGCGAGTACACACCACCACTCCAGGGAACGACAGGGCGAGTACACACCACCACTCCAGGGAACGTCAGGGCGAGTACACACCACCACTCCAGGAAACGTCAGGACGAGTACACACCACCACTCCAGGGAACGTCAGGGCGGGTACACACCACCACTCCAGGGAACGTCAGGGCGAGTACACACCACCACTCCAGGGAACGACATAGCGAGTACACACCACCACTCCAGGGAACGACAGAGCGAGTACACACCACTACACCACCACTCCAGGCAACGACAGGGCGAGCACTCACCTTCGCTCCAGGAAACGTCAGGACGAGCACAGAGTCACACAAACAGACCCAACCAGAACAGGTACTCAGCCACATATACATGACCGACTGGCATACATGCAAAGACACACACATGGCCAGAACAGGTCAACAGCCACACATATAGCACACAGTGTACCAGTGACCCACCTGTATAGACACGGTGCCACAGCTACAAATACAGTATACAGTATATTGGTGACCCACATGTGTACACATGGTACCACACCCACATATACCGTACAGCATACCGGTGACCCACCTGTATAGACACGGTGTCACAGCCACACACACAGTACAGTGTACCGGTGACCCACCTGTATAGACACGGTGTCACAGCCACACACACAGTACAGTGTACCGGTGACCCACCTGTATAGACACGGTGTCACAGCCACACATACCGTACAGTATACTGGTAACCCACCTGTATAGACACGGTGCCAGCGCTGTTGATGGTGAACTGGCGCTTGCGGTCCGAGTTGCGGTCGATGGCGTAGGACACCTTGCTGCGGCCACCCTGGTCTGGATCAGTGGCGTGAAACGTGTCCAGAGTTTTGCCCACGAGAGCGTTCTCATCCACCAGCACCTGGGCAGTGGAGGCGCATTTAAATCAGGAATGACATGGCATGCCTACACACTCATACCGTACCTGAACCGTGAAGGCACACGTTAATCACACAAATAACAATTAATTTTCTAAGTTTGACCGAAATGCTCTTTATGATGTTCTGAACAACTGAGCGAAGTTGTCAGGGCTTTCCATGGCCAACTGGCAGCGTTTCCACCTGTGAGAAAAGATCACCGAGATGTGTCGAGCCAGTACGATTACGTCAGAGCCGGACACACGTGTGGTCACTCTTAACCATACTCCCGAATTTACGCTATTTATCTGTCATTGGCACAGAGTGCGTGATGCTCGGTGTTTTAGGCAACTAACAACCGGACAAACATGCTGCGCGTGAATCACTGGTCTCCCTAGTCACTTGAGATTACTGCTTGAATGAGATCGGAGGACATGATTTGGGTTTTAGATTATCCTGGAATTTGCACTGAAGTTCAATTCAGTGTTCATCTCTTGATCCTAGAGCACCCTCAGTGTCATCTCACGCCACAACTTCATATTTTGCCACATCTAGCACGCTCGAATTTGCTTAGTTTTGCAAGCTCGCTCCGTTTACAAACGCTCCACAAGGGGTTCGCAATACCTCCTCCATTGGGGAAAGTTGCAAAAGGTGCACGCGCAAGTAGACATGCTAACATTCACACGTACGTGCACAGGCGAATGTTGAAAGGTTAATTCATATATAACGAAGCTACATGTTCGCGCCTACTGCACGATTCCATGGAACATTACTGCAAAGGAATAGCCTACCCAAAAACATAACCTAACCGGGTTACGCACACTACGCATGCTAACCAGTGTGATACCCAAGTCAGCTCCGATCTATCAAAGCATCCGGCGCAGTACGGAGCTTCTCAGCCTTAATCGAAGGCTAGTGCGACGGAAAATAAAAAGCAAGCACGGAGACACCTGGAGTTGGTTGGTTGGTCGTTTTATTATCATCATTTTTGGCTGGTTGGTTGGATAGTTGGTTGATTGAATGGCCGATTGGTTCGATGTGAGCTGGACGGCGCACGGCGAGTACCCGCCCGCTGCGTACCTCAATATTCGGCTGGTCGAAGATGGGTCGGTTGTCGTTGATGTCCCGCAGCTTGACGTGCACCGTCGCGAACGCCACGTGATTGGCGTCGCCCTGATCTTCGCCCTTGTCATTCACCTGCAAAACAGGTCGGCCATGCGATGATCGCCATCGGGGCCGACAGGTGCGGCATCAAGAGCCAGGGGGCGCCACGGTCGACTCATATGCGATGAGGTCGAAGGCACAACAGTCGAGGGGGTGGGTCCCGCTAAAGGACAGGGGAGGGGCGGGGTCCCGCTAAAGGACAGGGGAGGGGCGGGGTCCCGCTGCCGGGCTGGACTATATTTTCAAGTACAACTTCTGGCACCGGAAGCCTGAGCATATCATAAACAACAACTTAACGCAATCTTGAGTGCATATTTACTCTCAGACCAGGTGAACAAGCAATAGCACCGGGCACGGCCACTCTAGACCACATTACTGCCAAACATGGACGCTCAATACAGCATACATCAGTTTTGAACGTGCACTATTGCTGGAATGCCTAACCAATCCACAAGGACACCAAGAGCACCGTTTCTTTCCAAACACAACGCTAAGGATTCGGGAATAACAGTTTGGGCTATTAAGCTGTTACTTGACCACTGCCATAGAGCAATAAGCATACTGATAATTTAATGTCTGAATGCGTATACAATACGTGGTGTTCGCATACCCTGATCAAATTCAAATAATTGACAATAATTCATGTTGCAAGAAAAACTCCACAGTACTGGACTAACAAACAAAAACTAAGAAAACAAGCGGTTATAAAAATAACAGTGAAAACGCATGATGTGACTTTCAGACCAGATGACCACACAAGGGACGTCAGTTCGTTAAAAACGTCAAGAGCTAAATTTAATCCTTAATTCACGAAACCCGAATTATCCACTGCACATTGCAGGCGGTTGGGTATCACAAGTGGTCACCGGAGACCACAAGAGGTCATGCCATGTTAGTCGCCTCACACCGTCTCTTTAGGTTAACCCAGAGTCGTATGTATATACATTGCATTTGCAACTAGAATTCTTCTAGAAAGACAAAATTAGCAGCTGTATAGAAGAAACGTCGCGACATTTGCAGCGACCAGCAAGCCAGCAAACGATAACCCAGGTGCATTATACAATAATGTATGAACTCTGATACGATCCAGTGGCCTCTACCATGACAATGGTACAAAAAATTTTTCTTCAACTCTTATCCAGTCTATCAATTGGCAGGTTTCCTTTCCATGTGACCAGCGACGCTCCTGTGATCGGGGGAGGACGTGGCGAGCCGCCTCTGCCATGGCCAGTGGGGCGCGCCGGCCGTCCCGGCACGGGTCAACAGCACATCAGTCGGCGGGCGCGGCCGCACCTGGATCCGGAAGGAGAAGCCGTTCCGGTCGTGGTCGTTCTCGTAGTCAAGCGGCTGGACGATCTTCAGGGAGCCGGTGTCGTCGCTGTTGCGCACCATGGTGAACTTGTCGGCGCCGTAGCCGGTCTTCTCGAGAACCTGTCGGAAGAGACTGACAGCTAATGGCCGGGTAGATGTCGACAGTCAACTGGGGAACGGTGTAACTCATAGATGCCATCAATTATTGGTCCGCCTCGCGATAATGGAGATCCCCCTGGTAGTGGACCTTGTATTTGTACTACCGTCGGTAGCTGCATGCACCCGGCAGTGGAGTCGCTGGTTCCGCCCCACGAAACGAACACTTACCGAACGTCTTGAGCTAGTACCAGCGGTAGTGGATATTTACCCGGTAGTGGATCGTGTAGCCCCTTCCCGCCATGGTAGATAGTTACCCGGCGGTAGGACTTCAGTCATCTCCTATAGTGGAGCTTATTTCTTGTTCCGTCGATATTGGACAACCAACCGGGGGTGGGACTTGCTATTATTATCCCAGCGATAGGAATATTTTCCGGTAGTGGAGTTAGTCGATATGATACCCGCGACGGTGGATATTTACCCGGTAGTGGAACTTGTTCGTCTCGTCCTCGTCCAGCACCGTGACGGTGAGGATGGCCTCGTCGGGCAGGTTGGTGCCGTCCGTCTCGTCCACGGTGGTGTTCCACACCGACTTGCTAAACCGTGGCGGCATGTCGTTGATGTCGCGCACGTGGATCAGCGCCGTGCCCGTCCCTGTCGGACATAAACAGCACAACGGTCGCCGTCGTCTCCATGAACAAAAACGGACTAGAACCAGCTGGGGAAATTCCACCGCCAGCTACCAGGGGGCGTAATCAGCGACCACTTTGACCACTTTAATCTATCGAACACCCGAGCTGAGCCACACAGCTGCTTCCACCTCCCCGCGGAGCATGAGGTCCAGTTAAAGATCACACCCACATACTGTCCGCCAGCCATGACACCTGAAGCCCAACGTCACAGCAGTGGCCCCTGAGGCCCACCTGAAGTCCAACATCACAGCAGTGGCCCCTGAGGCCCACCCGAAGCCCAACATCAAAGCCGTGGCCCTTGAAGCCCACCTGAAGTCCAACAACACAGCCGTGAGCCCCGAGGCCCACCTGAAGACCAACATCAGAACTGATGAGTGGAGTGGCACTCCACTTCACTCACAACACCTGAAGCCCAACACTAGAGTCGTGGCCGGTCGGCTCACCTTTCAGGCCGCCACCGTCCATGGCCACCACCTGGATGCTGTAATCGGGAGTCTTCTCGCGGTCCAGACAACACACATTGGTGCGGATTACACCCGTGGTTGGCTCGATGGCAAATATCGGCTTCTCGAACGACTCGTCCACCACGTTCTTCTCGATGCTGTACGCGAGCTTGGCGTTACTGCCTTCCTCAGGGTCATCGAAGTCCTCGGCGGTCATGGTCATCACCATCATGTCTGTAAGCCGGAATTTTGGTGATCAGTCAGTCCTATAAAAGGGAGTTGAACAACGTGTGACTTTTGCATTGATTACCACGGAAATGCACTGATTATTTCCCAGCGTCGTTCTCTTGCTACCCACCTTTAGTTCCGTTCTCAGTGACGTTCCCGCGGTATATGACCTTGGAGAAGATGGGCGCGTTGTCGTTGATGTCCTTGAGGTTGACCTGGACCTCGGCGTACCCCACGAGACCGTCGCCGCCCTCGTCCTGAGCGAACACCGTGAACCGCCACTTGGGTCGGCCGTTCGGCATGTCGCGGTCCAGCGGCTGCCGGTCAGTGGGTCAGGTCAGTCAACGACACGCAGCGGGGTCACACGCGAGTGCTGAGTAACTGACACAACTGACTCGGAGTCGGACCCCTCAACGACTCAGATCCCGCTCTCGTTACGACGGGGTTCCGAGGGTCTCGTCAGCCCTAGTAAAACAGAGCAGATGCAAGATATCGACAGTCATCGGCGAGGGGCGGATAGAGAATGGGCTGCGGAGAAGGGTTGACAAGTGGTGAGATTCTGATGAAGCGAACTCGTCCTCAGGGTTGGCCATGCGGCGAGGGAGACACAAGTGCAACTGGTATTTGAGAGAGGGTTACTAAGGACGGCCATCGCGAATGGCTTGGACGACTAAAAAGCAACGATACCAGCGGACACAATGCACGGGAAAAACGGAGCCGCTGCTGGCGAGTGCCCGCTGGGCAACTGACCTTGGTGACCAGGATCTCTCCGGACGTGCGGTTGACGGTAAACATGCTGTTGCGAGGGTGGTCCTGGTCAATACCCTGACCCGTCAGGAAGTACACGATGTTGGCCGGGCGCTCGACGTCCTTGTCCTTGGCCGTCACCTGCTCGACCAAGAATCATCAAGTGTGAAGGTACTGTACCCGCCAAACGTCAACGGAGGTCAAACTTCTGTTGTTTATTGGGTGGTTCACGACACACTTATGCACATTCACGGCTAATGGCGCCGCCCACACTGTTACGCCGGTGGGCCGCGGGATTAGGAAATGTCACGAGTGGTGCCAGTGTCGAACCTGGGACCTTTGAGCTGAACACTTTAACCACTCGGCCATTCCGGCCCCCGAGGTCAAACTTCAACCATACTGCACATGACCGTAAAATACCGACGAACGCCGTCCTTCACCGAATAATGCGAAATACTTGGAATAATACTGTCGACCTGCGATGGAACTGGCATGAAAGTCGTTTACAGGCAGGCTCCCGTTACCTTCTAGTGATCTAACACAATCTCTGCTGAATTGGGCTTCTGAGTTACATCGGGTTTGGCAGGCCCATCTAATTATCAGTCTATCTGAGCTTCCGGGCACCAGGATGACGTGATCCCCATCTGTTACAATCTGATGAGACAGCCAGGTCTGCGCCACACCCACCTGCAAGATCAGCTTCGGCAGGCCACGATTATCCTCCTCAGTGATTTGGGCCTGGTACACGGGCTTGTCAAACAGCGGAGGGTTGTCGTTGACGTCGCGCACGTGGATGATCACGTCGGTGAAGTTCTCGTTCAGGTTGTCCGAGGCCACCAGCCGCAGCTCGTACTGCAGTTGCAACGACAGCGAAGTTAGCAGAAGCAGAAGCAGAGCGGCCTGCACGAAACACTGGACGAATCATTAGCGAACAGAGATACAGTGGTTGGTTATTTGGGCTCGGGCGCGCATCGACTGCTTCGGTCATACAGCGCCCACAACAGAGATACAGTGAGCAATGCAATGACTATGTCAGCAAAGACAACGTGTTGACACCAGGGTATTATGTGACGGAGCGACTGGCGCCATGTCCGCCGTTGCCCGTGCCGACCCAGCTGGGCCTGGCGGCACGTGCTGCCCGGACGTGCTGTTCAGCGCGCAGCTGTGGTCGAGGCTGCCCCGGCCGGTCCGACTTTGCCGGGCGGTGCGCGTGGCTTGATGCAATTGGTGGTCATTATGTCAGGTGGCTGCCCGGCTCTCGGAGGTATGTGGAGAGACGTGGAGGGACGCGGAGAGACGCGAAGAGACTACTGGGATGGAGGCCGAGGTGGGCTGACGCAGGATCGCTAGGCAAGCGATGGGACTGAATGTCGAACAGAAGATAAACGACAGACCGAAATAAATTTTTAAAACAGCACGATTCTGATTCCACCACAGCACGAACGATACACATAGAATACCCGCGTTTAAAATTCAGCAAAACAAAAATGATTAGCGTATCTTGTTAAGCCAACACAAGCCCTACTAAGTCCCCAGTGACACAGATGGTTCATCCATGGGGAGGGGGACGGCGCGTCAAACGTCCTACCCGGTTTCTCGTCTCGTAGTCAAGAGGGCCGGCCACGAAGATGGCGCCAGTGCTGTTCTTCACTGCGAAAGCGCCTCCCACGTTTCCGCGCGTCAGCTCGTATCGGATCCGAGAGGCTGACGGCGGTTGGATCCAGGTCAGCTTGGGTCAGGCAAGTCAGGTCAGTTCAAGTCGCATACAGCTATGAATAGCGAAGTCATCAGCCGTTCATACTATACGATAGTCTAGTCAGACCAAACAGATCACGTCGAACGAGATTGCTGATTACGTGAAATGGCCAAGTCGAATTATATCAGACAACCATAATTCAAACAAAGGATGCGATCACGTCGGACTAGTGAATCATAACGAGACACACCAGATTCGATCAGGACGCTAAATACAAACTTCCCATGTATTAACATAAAGCTTGTGCCCGATACACGAAAATTCCAAGGCACAAAAACAGCAATGGCACCAACTTTTACCAGCACCAAATTACCCTTACAGAGAGGCGACGCCCGCGTGTACTGCCAAAATTTGCCACCCCTCAAGCAGCATCATACACGTTGGCTATTTCAAAAGTAGTTAACAGTCACTCTAAGTGGTCAAGCGCGGCTCACTAAGAGCGCACTGCAAGCAAACGTGACGGACAACTCAGAAAATGCCATCGTGCACATTAGCTGCCTTTACTGCTGCTCTGCAGAACCACCGTGGGACACAATGCATCAGATTTAGCCATCAAAAGTGCTGCCCACGGCGCCGCCCTCCCAGCTGCTCACACTCGTCAATGTCCTTGGCGACGACGGTGAGCACGATGTGCTGGATGTCTTCATTTTCGTCCACCTCGGCCTCGTACAGTCGCTTGTCGAAGTACGGCGGGTTGTCGTTCTTGTCCGAGATGCCAATTCGAATGAACTTGGTCACTGGGAGTTAGCAAAGAAAGCAGTCAGACGACATTGAAACCGGACTCGAGGACGAGGGAGCGGAAAAGTTGATCAGCCCATCGAACGATGCAGAGGAATGGTCTATCGTCTATTACTATAGTCATCTACTGGCAATCTATCGCCACAGTCATCATTCATCCACCACCCTGGTCATCCATCGGTCATCTATCACTATGGTAGTCCATCACCACGGCCATCCATCTCCACGACCACTTATCATTCGGGTCATCTATAACTAAGAACATCTATCGGTCGGTCACCACTCACCCATCACAATGATCATCTACCACAATCGCCACCCATCCGTTATCTATCACCACAGACTGGCCACTACGGGCATGCGCTACCTTCACGACGAACCTGCCACTCGGGCTCAGGGGCGCATCGACGGCAGAACATTCACGTGGCCAGAACTTACTCAGCACCAAACAGACGAAGCACACGTTTGGGGCGGCCGTGCCGTGACTGTTGATCCGCGAACCCTCTGGGGCGACAATCGTCACCTGTGTTTAGTCGGTTGGTTATTGTTTTTCTACGACACATCGACCGTTGAGTCATGCACCGTCGCCAATCTCTCACACCGATTGGTCGCGGGCGAACAGTAGCGACAGGCGAGATTCGAACCCACAACCTCTCGATTGTGAGACGAGCGACTTACCCCTAGACTACTCATCCCCTCACCTGTGTTTGGTTTCCCGTCAGAGTTGCGTCGGCTGGACGCGGCACCGTCCTTGGCGGCCACCTCCAGCGCGTAGGCCTGCTTCTCCTCGCGGTCGAACGTCACCTTCGTGAACACCTCGCCGGTGTGCTCGTTGATCTCGAAGAAGTCCTTGCCCTCGTTGCGCGGCGAGTCGATGATCGAGTAATACACCTGCGTCGGACCAGTAATCACGTCAGTTATTAGTGTTTTAGGGCGCATCAACTGCAGTGGTTATACAGCGCCCAGGACCAGTAATCAAGTGGTGTTCGCGGGCAGCTGCACACCGGGCCTGTCGAGTAACGCATCCATCTAGTGCAGGTCATCAGGTGTGGGACATTAACCACCCCTCGACTTGTGATCTCGGAAATGACACATCATCAAAACATTATGATTACAAGGTAGCATCAAACACACTTAAAGTACTATTTTCACAGCAGCTAAGTGACCGTAGAAACTACGATACATGTCTGTTACAGTTTAGTATCACTCCGTACCTCTCATCTCCGTCACTCGCGCACCTGTTTGTTGGGGAATGTGCCGTCCTTGTCGATGGCGTTGACCTGGGTGACCTTGGTCCCGGGCGGCTCGCCCTCCAGAACAGTCTCCTGCTCGCGCTCAGTGAACAGTGGAATCTCGTCGTTGACGTCGTCCAGAACTATGTAGATCGTCGCCTCGGACGCCAACTGTTGCGCGCCGTTGTTCTGGGAAACGTTGGAAACGGTGATGGAAACGGTGTGGTGCACACAACTTCACGCCTACTGCCTACTGGTTCACTGGTGGTGCTGGCACCCGACATATCCCAGTGTTGAACACCATCACGTGTCTGGGATCGATGAAATCGGCCAGTAAACAAGTTTGCTTCAGCACAGTCATGCTCGAGTAACAGCTTATTACAGGCGGACACTTAACCACGCCACTTTACATTGCCACTTCCACCTTTTTTTGCGAAAACGGGCTCATCGTTGGTCACATAGGCGTTCAGACGTACTGTACATTCGGTTAGCTCCTATAGGATACCGTCAGAGCCACCAGAAAAGCTGAACTACAATGCCAATCCCTGTACACTTTACTTGAAAATAGTACACACCACTCCACAACACAGTACGTCGGATGAGTTCACACCAAACCACTGCAGCTCAGCGCAAACTACACCACGCTCTCACCATCACATCATCATCACACCATCAGTCGAGCTTACAGCACACCACTTATCGGTGAACACCGCAACAGCGTCGCCTACCTCCACGCGTATCGTGAGGTTGTACTCCTTGATGGTCTCGTAGTCGAGCGGCTGATTGACCTGGATGTCGGCGTAGGTGTCTCCGTTCTTGCTGCGCTCCTGCAGGTAGAACGTGTCGTACTTGTTCGTCTGCGCCGTGCTGCCGCGGATCAGCTGGTAGTACACGGTCGGGTTGTCCGCGATCCCAGAACTGTCAGCCAAGGGACGGGGTCAGCGAGGTGGCCGAGCACAGGGTGCAGGTCAGCACCGCGCAGCGTCAGTCTCTGCCGCCCAGTGGTGACGAGGCGTGCAGCGCACCAACAGAGACGAACACGATATTACTTGGTATGGATATGGCTATAATACATCAATGCTCGTTTATCAACAGACGCAGGCTGGTTGGTTCTTGTTTTTACGACACGTCGACCGCTGAGTCATGTAGCGTCGCCAATCTCTCTCACTTATTGGTCGCGGGCGAAGAGTAGCGACATGTGAGACTCGAACCCACAATCTTTCGATTGTGAGACGGGCAACTTACCCCTAGACTACTCGTCCCCCATTTAACAGACGCAGAAAGACACTTCAATCTACATATCGCACAGCGCTACACTTGCACTACCGCCGATGGAACGGGCAGGAGACGCGAGCCGGACCATCTCCTATAGCTCGGCCGAAAATGCAAGCATTCAAACGAAAACAGTCCATTGGCATGCGGGTGGTGGCGGCAGTAGACGATCGGCGATCCTGTTGACCAGTGGGGCGTGCACAGTGTGGTACCGGTCGATGGTCGGCGATCCAGTGGACCAGTGGGGTGTGCACAGTGTGGTACCGGTCGATGGTCGGCGATCCAGTGGACCATTAGGGTGTGCAGTGTGGTACCGGTCGACGGTCGGCGATCCAGTGGACCAGTGGGGTGTGCACAGTATGGTACCGGTCGACGGTCGGCGATCCAGTGGACCAGTGGGGTGTGCAGTGTGGTACCGGTCGATGGGCGGCGATCCAGTGGACCAACGTGAGTACCCTGTGCTCGACGTGTCGCGTGAGGCACGGCATCGTGGACGGTCAGCGCCGGACGTGGCGACGTGAACACCGAGCAGCCGATGACGGTGCCAGGCGGTGCCGTGGGCAGCAATCGACGACACAGGTCAGTCGTGCCGCGGTCAACCGTGGTCAGGCAATGTGAATGCTAGAGGTGGTGTTGCGTGCAGGCGACACCCGCAGGTGGTGACGTGAGCAAATAGTGAGGATGGCTTGATATAGTCTCAGACGCGGCACTGCTATCCGGAGCTCATGTCCAGAGCTCCCGGGCTGCCATTGATTGCCAATTGATATCTCCTTCACCGCATCCGCGGGCGTCAGTGGTGTGGCAGTGGCACGGTAGTGGTGTGGCAGTGGTATGGCAGTGGTATGGCAGTG
The DNA here is from genome assembly GCA_034440575.1 of Imbricaverruca yamaguchii. Taxonomy (NCBI): domain Eukaryota; kingdom Metazoa; phylum Arthropoda; class Thecostraca; family Neoverrucidae; genus Imbricaverruca; species Imbricaverruca yamaguchii. Next base: position 909,115 of record JAOTOL010001531.1, on the reverse strand, counting down.
GTACGGCAGTGGTGCGGCAGTGGTGTGGCAATGGTACGACAGCGGTGTGGCAGTGGTATAGCAGTGGTGTGGCAGTGGTACGGCAGTGGTGTGGCAGTGGTGTGGCAGTGGTGTGGCAGTGGTACGGCAGCGGTGTGGCAGTGGTATGGCAGTGGTGCGGCATTGGTGTGGCAGTGGTATGGCAGCGGTATGGCAATGGTGTGGCATTGGTGTGGCAGTGGTATGACAGTGGTGCGGCAGTGGTACGGCAGTGGTATGGGAGTGGTATGGCAGTGGTATGGCAGTGGTATGGCAGTGGTGTGGCAGTGGTACGGCAGTGGTGTGGCAGTGGTATGGCAGTGGTGTGGCAGTGGTATGGCAGTGATGTGGCAGTGGTATAGCAGTGGTGTGGCAGTGGTACGGCAGTGTTGTGGCAGTGATATGACAGTGGTGTGGCAGTAGGACGGAAGTGGTGCGTCAGTGTGCGGACAGGCTGTTCGGCTCATGTTGTGGAAACACGATGGCTCGTGTGTCAACACCGAGCAGTGGCTGCGTGTCAACACCGAGCAGTGGCTGTGTGTCGACACCGAGCAGTGGCTGGGTGTCGACACCGAGCAGTGGCTGAGTGTCAACACCGAGCAGTGGCTGTGTGTCAACACCGAGCAGTGGCTGGGTGTCGACACCGAGCAGTGGCTGAGTGTCAACACCGAGCAGTGGCTGAGTGTCAACACCGAGCAGTGGCTGAGTGTCAACACCGAGCAGTGGCTGCGTGTCAACACCGAGCAGTGGCTGTGTGTCAACACCGAGCAGTGGCTAGTGTCAACACCGAGCAGTGGCTGCGTGTCAACACCGAGCAGTGGCTATGTCAACACCGAGCAGTGGCTGTGTCAACACCGAGCAGTGGCTGAGTGTCGACACCGAGCAGTGGCTGCGTGTCAACACCGAGCAGTGGCTGCGTGTCAACACCGAGCAGTGTGACTCTCGCGTCAGCTGTCGCCAGACACCGAGCGGCGACCTGGACAGGCACTGCAAGCGACACGGCCGGCGCTCACAGTCACGATGCAACGAGCAAGGTCGTCTACCGGCGTATTCGCCGCTACGCGGGACCGCCGTGCAATATGATGCCACGGACAGACACCTACGACATCCGTCAAGGAAACACCACACTAGTCTAACGGCAAAAAAACAACCACACATGAAGCTTGAATCGGTTCACCGCCAGCATTTATGTGGTGCGTCGAGTCACATCTAACGCAAACTCAAGTTGGCAATGTATGGGAGAGGGGTTCTCATAATGATGTCGACGACAAATCAACGATAAACGAATGCGATTCTAATGATTTTAAATTATAAATGCAAACAGTGGGAATGCGCAGGAAAACCTGCTGCAATTCCTTTCTTCTGTATCCTGTCACATTAATTCAAGACATAGGGCTCTCCCATGGCTTAGCTTTAGGGCACTTCGACCTGTTTTGATCATTCGTGTCCCACGGCTTTACTAAACTATACCACCTTCAAGATGCCTCTACTGTGCACCAACCCACACAAGGGAAATGACTAAATGACCAAAACCTTAATAATAATTATATAAAACTGCAAATGGCGATCAGCACACACAAACACCCAGCAACACGGAACATTACTCACGTTAAAGCGATGCTATTCATTAGGTGTTGATTAATCGAACAGGGGGTGAGGCTACAACGGCGGAAGTCTGCCACGCATGCAGTGTCGAGCCCCAGGCCACGCCCATCGACCTCGGCCTTTAGCCAGCCTGGCGCGCCGTCTCGGTCCAAGGTCGCCAAAAGGCGCGCCAACCGAGCTGAACGGCGCGTGGCGCCTCCGAACTCAGACGGGTTCCGGAGGGCGAGAGCCGCACATTAGGCCTGGCGTCTACTGCACACCCGGCCCACCCAGTCCACTTGTGCACACATTCGCATGCGGCGCGGCCGTGCATCCGTGCATCGGCGCGCTGGTGTCAGCCAGTGCAGCAGACCCGCCATGCACGTGCCACCAGCAGCGGCGCCCCGACCTGGCCTTGACCATGGTGACCCGCGAGCCGACCGGCTTGTCCTCGGGGATGTAGATGGGCCCGTAGACGATCTTGCTCCAGGTGGGCGGGTTGTTGGCGCGGTGCACCACGTCGATCTGCACTTGCACGGAGCGCGACAGGGGCGGGTAGCCGCGGTCCTCGGCGGTGGCCGTCAGCCGGTACGTTTCCCGCTGATCCCCGGCGGGGAGAAACACACACACGGCAGCCGTTAGTAACGGCGGCCCGGCGGGCGCGGCCGCCCGTTAGTCGCCCACCGTGGGCACGCGCCTCCGCCGCCGCCACCGCCACCAGAGGCGCCACCTGCAGGTTAGTCCCAGCGCGGCGGCGCCGGGCGCGTTAGTGGCCCGCGCACCGTCAGCGGTTAGTCGCCGCGTGGCGCCACTGCCCGGCCGCGTCGCCACACCCACCTGGCGCGCACGGAGTACACGAGCTCGCCGATGGTCACGTTCTCGGGCACGTGGATCGGGCCGAACACGTCCTCCGGCCAGACGGGCGGGTTGTTGTTGCGATCGACCACGTCCAACTGCACCTCCGCCTCGGAGGACAGCGCCACGGGCCGGCCCAGGTCGGTGGCGATGACGCGCAACCGGTGTCGTACGCGCTGGTGCACGTGCGCGCCGTCAGAGACCGGCCGGCGGCCACACACAGGCACACAGACAAGCCACACATGCACGGCCCGGGCGGATGCTGGTGCGGAGCGGCCGGGCTCCGGGGATGCCACAACTGGTGCCGAGCGAACAGGCTCCGGGGATGCCACAACTGGTGCCGAGCGAACAGGCTCCGGGGATGCCACAACTGGTGCCGAGCGAACAGGCTCCGGGGATGGTACAACTGGTGCCAAGTGAACAGGCTCCGGGGATGCCACATCTGGTGCCAAGTGAACAGGCTCCGGGGATGCCACATCTGGTGCCAAGTGAACGGGCTCCGGGGATGGTACAGCTGGTGCCGAGCGAACAGGCTCCGGGGATGGTACAGCTGGTGGGGAGCAATCAGGCTCCGGGGATGCCACATCTGGTGCCAAGTGAACAGGCTTCAGGGATGGTACAGCTAGTGTGGAAGTCAAGAAAGCCAGGGAATGGCCAGCCATGCCAAGGATTTACCAACCCAGCGCAATTACTGTTTGCTGGACATATATTAAAAACAAATTAGTATTGCTTGCTGAAAATGCCAGGTCACCAGCACCCATCCGAATAATATTCATACCAAAGAAGCATACTTTTCCCCTTATAATTACAGAATTACAGAATGTTAGCCGACAGCAATGGCAACTATAGAAAACAACGACCGTCGATGGAATACAACTAACGAGATATGTAAGTGACTACTCAATCATTATCGGTGCCAATGAGACAAATATGCAGCCTCATAGATGTACAACAATATACAACTGCCCATGCCGAATTACGCAAGATGCTGTGTGAGCAGAGCAAATGACTGCGCTTGCCGACGGAAGTGAAAGGTGCACCCATGAGGATAATTACTTACCGAGGCGAGAGTGGAGCAATGGAGAGGCGCGGGCACCAGCGACACCCACAACATAAAACATCCTTATAGACAAAGTCAAGTGCATTAGCGTGACATTCAGGCAGCACGAGCAACAGCACACACACACAGTCCCGGCATGACACTGCTCGCTTATAGTGTTCAAACTCTGCTTTACGATATTTCACGCGGTAACTTTATGAAATCTGTCCATGGTTTGCTGGAGCAGATTATTTTTCCGCGGAAAAAAATAATTCGATAAGTAGCGGAAAATATAATGCGTAGTAATTTGTCGACGATTCACAGCGAGGCCAAAATCGCGAATTCTTATAGTATGATCATCAGTACTATTGAAGGAAAGACTGCACGACCATTTAATGTTTACGGACCAATAAAGGCACCAGCAGGTGCTCAGCACCACATTCCGCGCATAGGATGCAAGCTCCAGTCATATTGCGCAGCGGGTGCTGGTATAATCCTGTGCAAACGCAACTATTTCAACTTACATCTTTTTCAGAAACGAGAAAGGCTGGTACGTTATTAGAGCTTAGGGGCGCATCGATTGCATCGATCACACAGCACCCATGAAACGAGTAACGCGAGATAAAACGCCATAACAGAGCTACTAAAACCTCCTGAGTACGTACTACACATACCATGCATCATGCTTTACAGAACGGAGCATCGTACGGGTTTACGACACATTTCTACTCTCGGTATTCTCCGTATCTGAGAAACTTTACGGCACATTCAACTGTAATACTATTGGGCTTCGCGCCATGCTTGATAAGCCCATCAGCCAACACAAAGACATGCAGTCGGCCGTTAGCGGAGGCATCAGCCACGGTTCAACGCTGTGTGTCTGGTGAGCGTGCTATGGCAGTGTGTCTGGTGAACGTGCTGTGAGAGTGTCCGGTCAGCGTGCTGTGACAGTGTGTCTGGTCAGCGCACTGTGGCTGTATGTCTGGTCAGCGCCCTGTGTTAGCGTGTCCGGTTAGCACGCTGCCGCAGTATGTTTGGTCAGCGTGCTGTGGTAGCGTGTCCGGTTAGCACGCTGCCGCAGTATGTTTGGTCAGCGTGCTGTGGTAGCGTGCTGTGGTAGCGTGTCCGGTTAGCACGCTGCCGCAGTATGTTTGGTCAGCGTGCTGTGGTAGCGTGTCCGGTTAGCACGCTGCCGCAGTATGTTTGGTCAGCGTGCTGTGGTAGCGTGTCCGGTTAGCACGCTGCCGCAGTATGTTTGGTCAGCGTGCTTGGTAGTCCGTTAGCGCTGCCGCAGTCCTGTGTGGTAGCACGCTGCCGCAGTATGTCTGGTCAGCGTGCTGTGGTAGCGTATCCGGTTAGCATGCTGCCGCAGTATGTCTGGTCAGCGTGCTGTGGTAGCGTATCCGGTTAGCATGCTGCCGCAGTATGTCTGGTCAGCGTGCTGTGGTAGCGTGTCCGGTTAGCACGCTGCCGCAGTATGTCTGGTCAGCGTGCTGTGGTAGCGTATCCGGTTAGCACGCTGCCGCAGTATGTCTGGTCAGCGCTCTGTGTTAGCGTGTCCGGTTAGCATGCTGCCGCAGTTGACCACGGTCGGCTCAGGACGTGGCGTGGCTTGTCTACAGCGACAAGGACTGGCGGCGGCACACTCGGACAGCCCCGGGCCGACCGGGGCCATCCGAATGTGCCGGGACCGGGGCCGGGACTGACAGAGCAGACGGCCGTGTCAGCCAATAGCACCGCCGAAACCCAGCTGCAGCCAGCTGACGGTCACAGGCCGGGCGACAGAGGTCAGCGAGAGGAGACGAGAGGCGCGAGCGGGAGGCGAGAGGAGCCGAGAGAGGCGCGAGCGGGAGGCGAGCGGGAGGCGAGCGGGAGGCGAGCGGGAGGCGAGCGGGAGGCGAGCGGGAGGCGAGCTGGAGGCGAGCGGGAGGCGAGCGGGAGGCGAGCGGGAGGCGAGCGGGAGGCGAGCGGGAGGTGAGCGGTAGACGAGCGGGAGGTGAGCTGGAGGCGAACGGGAGGTGAACGGGAGGCGAGCGGGAGGTGAACGGAAGACGAGCGGGAGGCGAGCGGAAGACAGGCGGGGGCGAACAGCAGGCCAATCAGCGACAGGCAGGTTATAAGGACACGAACGAGGCACGAGCCGGGTCCAGTTCGCAGAAGACGCATGCCATGCTGCCAGCCGCCACCGACATCCCAGTTGCGGCCGGATTCCCCAGAGCGGCACCACCAGGAGCGAGGCGTCGCCGGTACCGATCTCAGCCACCGGACGAATAACAGTTACGGACGGACCGAACGGTAGGCGTTCAGTTTGCCATCAATCACCCATGACGTCATCAACAATTGATGAGTGCGGTGTGATCCGAGTGCACGATAAGCCAGTGGTGATGTCGCAGCCCACCACCGAGGAATGCACGCAAGTCACGGTGGCTACCAGACGGCGCAGGCAACACCACACGTCGGCAAGCTCAACGGCTGCAAGCTAACTCGAGTCGAGCAGCCCCGAACACTGGGTGCACACTTGCTTGAATGGTAACTGAGGAGTATTTGCCGAGTCGGGGGAGTGCCGTGCCACGCTGATTAATCCCTACATCTTGCTGCGACCACTTACCGACAGTGACAAGATCGTCGAACATCACTTCTTCAATTCGAAACAGTCATTAGCGATTTAATTGATACGAATTGTACTCACAGAACCTGACACACACGTAATGGTAGCAATACAAACATAACGAATATCTCGACAAAACGTATGATGATTGCAACTGGTCCATATATTGGACTTAAAGCCAGTCCCTCCACTGGGACTGCTATTGGTTAATGCCGAGCTGAAACGTCAACCCTGGATCCACATATTCAATTTCCTGACATTGGGGATATATTACAGACTATGCTATGGCTGGGACAAGAATGGTACTATTTTTGTGGCGGGGCCTCCCATTCTACATTATCTTTTGGACATGCTCATCGTGTTTATCGGAGGTGCACAGAGGTGCAGTTCTACGATCGTATTATAACTATGCTTAGAATGTCGTAACACAAACACACACTGTCCGATTTACTCTGCCTGCCAAGGGGTCATAGTCGCGCATCAGTTCAGATATGTTGACGTCAGCTAGCCGGCAGTCTTCAGCAACTTTGAGGTAACGTTTAACTAGAACGCAACGTTTGGCATAATCTGGATGTCTGACCAGGAGGAAAACGATAAATAAATGACCAGAAAGAAGAGATTCGATCGATTTTTCGTCCCGCGGAGGAGCTCGCCCGTAGCCAAGGCTGACGTCAGCGGTGCTCCGACACAGCCGTCGGGACCGACGAATGGCCGGCGGGACCGACGGGACCAACAGACCAGGGTCAACAGGCCAGGGTCGCGTGCCGACGGGACCAACGAGCCAGAGCCGCGTGCCGCACACTCACGTCGAGCGGCTTGCGCAGCATGATCCAGCCGCTGTCCGGCTGGATGCTGAAGTAATCGAGGTCGGACGGGTCGCGCAATGCCGTCAGGTTGTACACGATGACGCCGTTGTTGTCGGCGTCCTCGTCGGAGGCCGACACCCGCAGGATGTTGAAGCCCGTGTGGGTGTCCTGCTTCACGTTCTCGACGTATTTCTGCCGGGCACGTTAGTCGGCCGTTGTCGAAGTGTCGAGCACACGGCGGCCAACTTGCTCGAACCATCTTTGGAGACTAGCATAGTGCAATCGCTACGCCAGGATGCTCGGTACTGTGTTACTTCCGGCTATGATGCAGACAGAGATGACACCAGGAATATATCGCCCGACATTCTGGCAAGCACATATAACACAACATGAACAAATGGATGCCCATCATGAGGAGCACACCATTCCACTATAATTTCATATTAGCATTTCACATCTTTTCCATGCAAATCTCGTTAATAATTGGACAGCTTCCACATGGTCGCATTGTGTCCATGGCCTTGCACAACTCGGAGACGCCCCATGATGAGGAAGTAGTGGTCCGAATCTCAACCTTGCACATCCCTGTCAACAATGAGTAGTATCCGCGGCATACACAAGGCCCGCCGCACCACCGGCACATTATAAGCTTAGCTACAGCTTAGCTCTGTGGATCTCCAACTGTACCGGACCGCGCTGCGCCCTGCCGTCACCGGCGCCTACCGCGCCGCAGCATAGTCTCACCTGCCGGTCGAACAGCGGAGGGTTGTCGTTGACGTCGATTATCTCAACGGTGAAGCTGCACACCCCCTCCAGCGACGGCTCGCCCTTGTCGGTGGCCTTCACCGTCACCGACACGAACTTGCCGTCGTCGCCCTCGCGGTCAAACACCTGGTGACACAGGTCAGGTCACATACCACAAGTGGTCCGCCAGATGGCAAAGCACGTCGCGGAGCGTCAGGTCACATTAGGTCGGGCCGGGCCAGGCGCTAGGCAGCATCAGGTCAGGCCAGATCAGAAACACGATTAGTTACCAGCTCGATAGAGTGCCTTGCCAAACGAACATAAAAACGAGTGTAGGTAAACATCAGGTCAGCCAACGCAAATGTAATCTCAGGCCAGGCAAAGTTAAAATTTGTCAGACCAGAATAAACTTGGACAAGGTGACAACACCAGACCACTGTAGGGCTGATCAAGACAGGAATGACCAGGCACAACAGTCTTGGTTTGACACGTAGGACTGACTAAGTGCAACGCGCACGGCACAACAAATTACGACTGAATTAATTAAATAACAGTGATGAGACAAGTCGCCTTCCATGATCCCCGGGCAGCCTTCCAAACCACACACTGCACCACTGCTGAACAAAATATGGCCATCAGGCTGGATTGAACATACGTCGCGCGCATCCACATCGAGTCAGCACCACACCATAGTGCTGCACGGGCCACTGACGATGTGTCGACAGACCCGCACACCTCCACATCGAGTCAGCAGCACACCATAGTGCTGCACGCGCCACTGGCGATGTGTCGACAGACCCGCACACCTCCACATCGAGTCAGCACCACAACATAGTGCTGCACGGGCCACTGACGACGTCGACAGGCCCACACACCTCCACATCGAGTCAGCAGCAAACAACAGTGCTGCCTGTGCCATTGGTGGTGCCATCAGACCGGCATGGCGATCAGCTCCCGCCGCAGAGGCGATCCCATCGTGACCTCACGGCTCACACCCACACCGCTGCTGACAACCGACTGATGTTGCGCCGGCACCGGCCGCATTTTCGCCGGGAATGGAAGTCGCGGCACTGGTAGCATTCGCTGAAGCGGCAATGTAGCCGTGGCATTTGCCATGACAGCCAAGGCACGTCACTGGCAACAGCTCCCCGCGTGACCACACGGCTGGTCACGCCGCCAGACGGCTGGTCACGCCGCCAGACGGCTGGTGGTGCCAGACGGCTGATCACGCCGCCAGACGGCTGGTGGTGCCAGACGGCTGGTCACGCCGCCAGACGGCTGGTCACGCCGCCAGACGGCTGGTCACGCCGCCAGACGGCCGGTCACGCCGCCAGAGGGCTGGTCACGTCGCCAGACGGCTGGTGATGCCAGCACGAGGCAGAGTCGGCCCGTTCGCCCGCCAACGCCAGACCGCCGCGTTTGGCGATGAGGTGCTGTCGGCGGCCCGACATTCACCGCCGTCTGACCGCATCCAGCTGCCGGAGCTGACGGCAGCCGCCGACAGCCAATAGCAGTCGTGTCGGGCGGCTCTCAGCGGTGATCTGATTGGTTGGAGAGGCGGCCGACAGCCGATATGGCGGTGTGGCAAATGAGGCCTCGCCGCCAGGCCGTGTGGTCCGCTGCAGTTGACAACGTGGCCGGCCTGTGTGGAGCGTGTCGCAGTGCTCCGATAAAGTTGTGATGAAGGAGGAAAATAAATCACATCTGCGTCGCACGTCCGGGAGAATATATAAGTAATATCACGTCATCAAAATACTTTTCAAGACGTTTTTTCCACACAAAGTAAATACCATGATTATCCACCATGTTTGTCTTCACGTTATGATATCCCTAGCAGAACCGGCGAGACATTACCGGAGTGCGCGCGAGGCCACCTAACGGCGTGAGGAAGTCCAGGAGATATCTACCAACATGCCACTGCACCGACGCTGCCGCCAAATTCGCTCTACTCTAGTCGTTTCACTCGCCACAGCCACCCGGAGCATATCCAATCAGAACTCAGCTATCCTGGGAATCTTCCGCCGGCCTCACAGCCACCCTGGATACCTTTCGCCGGCCCCGCAGCCACACTGAACACCATCCGCCGGACTCGCGGCTACTTCGGACTCCTTCCACCGGACTCGCAGCCACACTGGACACCTTCCACTGGACTGGCAGCCACCGTGGACACCTTCCGCCGCACTCAAGGCTACCCTGAACACCTTCCCCACCATGGAAACCTCCCACCGCATTGGCAGCCACACTGGACGTCGGTCACTGGGCACCACACCCACGGTCACCACCTCCCAACGGACCTCGTCATCTCGCCGCCGCTCGCTCAGCCCAGACGCGAACCGCTGTCGCGCACCACCGGATCCAGTTATTTAGGTAGACCGTTTGACGGCCCAGTCCGCCGGAACTGGGCCCAACGACCGCGCGGACGCCACGGGGCCGGCTCCATGCGGCCGCGGACGGCACTAAAGGGCGACGGTGCCATTTGGAGAGAAGCAAAATGTCGTGGACGGTGCTGAAACGGGCGGTCGCGCCGGCCGCCCCCGACCAATCACAGTAGGAAAGAGCAATCATCCGCCGTGGAAGATCCGCTCGGGGAAATGCCGTCAGAGTGATATTCAATGCATAACGCGCCCACTCGAGAGGAAAATAGTTTTGCTAGTGTCCAATACACAGTTACAATTCATTAGTCAGAGTGTGATTGTCCATTCAGAGGATATGAATTGATGCGAAAGGATGTGAACTACGTTACGTCACGCCACGCCGCCAAATTAATTAACCACAAAAACAACGCCGGGATGGCCAGCGGCATGCAAGGACATAGACCGGAGCTGTACCACACGCCATCATAATTAAGTAACTATGAAAATCGCACACATCAACCCACAAAAAGAGACGTACTCCCGAGCTGTTAGATTGTCGCTTCACCCCGACTCCTTCCTAATAACTACTTGTTCGCAAAGGAGAGGTTGGAGTGATTAAAATTGCGGTCGTTGTTCTAATCGGAAGTCGTGATGAACGACAACACCAGGCTAGAAACCCCCCGCCGACTATTTCCCGCTTACTGCGGGCGAAACGTCAACCGCCACCTTTAGTGCGACTCTTCACGGCGCTAGTCAACAGCGCCAAGCCACAGGAATGCACCATCGGCCGTACCCAGCAACCATTCACACCCCAACCGACCGACAACGCTGCTGTTGAATTTCACCAGCCTACCATCATGTGGATGATGACGGCTGTTACTGCGAGTATGGTTGTGTAAGGTTGAACGGTAGGGTAAGGTGGCGCAAAGAAAATCGGGATAAGGAGAGAAAACGAGAAGGATCAGCAGAAGACGACGGTCGCAGGAGCGCACCTTGTTGGTGTAGATTTTGCCCGTATCCTCGTCGACGGTGAACTTGGTGCCCTTCTGGTTGGGCTGCTGCACGATGCTGTACTTGACCTGGCCGTTGATGCCCTTGTCCGCGTCCGTCGCTTTCACCTCCAACACAAATCTGTCGGATGGCAGCGATTATCTTGGTGTTGAATTGCACACTGTCGTACGGATGACCACGTCAGCATACAAGTTTCGGCTAACTGCATTCGGGAACATCACCTATGTTAGCATATATATGTATGCATTATTATTATACATGTGTGTTAGCATATGCATGTATTAGTAAGCCATGTGTACAGTGGGCCAACCGTCAAAAGCGGCGGAGGAAGCACTGAAATTTGCATCGCACGGCGATTTCTGTGACCGAAATCGGAGTTTTCCACTACTGCAGAAGGGGACGAGTCGCCTAGGGGTAAGTTGCTCGTCTCACAATCGAAAGGCTGTGGGTTCGAGTCTCACCTGTCGCTACTCTTCGCCCGTGACCAATCGGCGTGAAAGATTGGCGACACTACATGACTCAACGGTCGACGGGTCGTAAAACCAATAACCAACCACTACTGCAGAAGCTAAATTATCCGATAGACATGAATACAACGATGCAAATCATATGTAAAGTATGGATGAGGTCATATTCTGACGGAATATTAGAATATTAACAAATTATGACTTGTTAATATGACGATAATATCACGTAACCAATAAAAGCAAAGTAGGTTCAAATCATCTTGCCACACGTGAGCGAATTTTGACACCTTTCAGAAGTGAACAGCCCGGTCTCTAACTACAATGACAGCACAGCAGGTGACTACCGCAACGAGGGCCAGATCTCACAAGTAACGTCTCAACCTCGCGTGGTCGTCACACCCCCTCCCCCTCTGGTGTGCTCGCGTGATCGTCACACCCCTCCCAGTGCGTAGAAGCAATCAAAATTCACTTCCACGGATGGCTGCCTAAGGTCGACGACTCTCCACGGCCTTCACCTCGGGTGAACGTCCAGAAATGTACTCGAAATGGGTGATGGATTGGACGATGCGGGGCAATTTGGCGTCATCGGAGTAGAAAAGGGACAACACAATCCACACATTGAGCGGCTAGCCTGCAAACACTTAATAATTATTTCTGGATGCCACGACACTTTGACAAGCAGAAAATCTGCAGTAAGTTCGGAAGGTGTAACCAAATGACTCTTCTGCTACTAGGCCTCCGCATAATAACATGCCAAGTTCGAATATTACTAACGGAACAAAACACCCGCACAATTTGGGTTATCATTGCTCGAACAGACTGTGGCCGTGGGGTGGGTCAGTATCCGTCTAGGCAGCAGACTACGGCTATGTGGGGAGCGGACTGTGGTCGTCTGCAGTAGACTGACCGTTTGGGGCTCGGACTGAGGCTGTCCGGAGGATCAGATTGTGATCGTCTGTGGATCAGATTGTGATCGTCTGGGGATCAGATTGTGATCGTCTGTGGATCAGATTGTAATCTCTGTGGATCAGATTGTGATCGTCTGGGGATCAGATTGTGATCGTCTGTGGATCAGATTGTAATCGTCTGGGGATCAGATTGTGATCGTCTGGGGATCAGATTGTAATCTCTGTGGATCAGGTTGTGATCGTCTGGGGATCAGCCTGTGACCGGCTGGGGAGGAGGTTGTGACCGGCTGGGGAGCAGGTTGTGATCGTCTGGGGATCAGGCTGTGACCGGCTGGGGAGCAGGCTGTGACCGGCTGGGGAGCAGGTTGTGACAGGCTGGAGATCAGATTGTGATCGTCATGGGAGCAGGTTGTGACCGTCTCGGTAACACACTGTGGCCGTATGGGGAGAGGCCTGACCCGTCTGGGGAGCACAATGTGGATGTGTCTGGGGAGCGGACTGTGGCCGTCTGGGGAGCAGACTGTGACCGTCTGGGGAGCAGGCTGCGACTACCTGTAGAGCAGACTGTGGCCATCTGGGGAGTGTACTGGCCGTCTAGGGAGCACAGTGTCACTGTCTGGGGAGCGGACTGTGGCTGTCTGGGGAACGAATCGCGACAGTCTGGGAAGCAGACTGCGACCGTCTGGGGAGCAGACTATGACCGTCTGGGGAGAGAACCGCGACAGTCTGGGGAGCAGACTATGACCGTCTGGGGAGCAGACTATGACCGTCTGGGAAGCAGGCTATGACCGTCTGGGGAGAGAACCGCGACAGTCTGGGGAGCAGACTATGACCGTCTGGGAAGCAGGCTATGACCGTCTATGGAGCGGACCGCAACATTCTGGGGATCGTACCGTGGCCGTCTAGGAAGCAAATTGTAACAGTCTGGGAGCAGATGGTAAGGAGACGGGTCGAAAAGGAAAAACAGAGATTGCAGTTGGGCGGACGAATTCCACGCCAAAATTTCACTGCTCGGGATGGAGAGCGGAGCCAGTGGCTTAAAGTTTATGACCTGAGGACATGACCTGAAATCATCACACCCCCAGTGACGAAACAGTGTGTCTGACCTGTGGAGACAGCCATTAAGTACGAGCCACGAAATGGCACATGGTGGCAATGTGGTCCAGAAAAGCCAAAGTATGCTACTCCGCCCGCGACATGGGGCTCTTCATATCGCGATAAGCTCTTCTTGGATGCCAGTGGCTCACAGCGCCTCTACAGTGACATTATAGGCACTCCTCTGTCTTTGACACAAAATGAAGGAGCGTGCCAAATAAAAGAAAGAGAAATAAACCGCTGCAGAAAACCACGGACAGGGTTGCGGCCGACTGACCTGCCGTTGGAGGCGGACTCCTCCACTCTGGGTTGATACGATCCGCAGTCCTTGAAGACGGGCTTGTTGTCGTTGACATCTGTGATGAAGACAACCACCACGGCCGTGCTGGTGTGGATGGTGCTGGTGCCGCCGTCGCAGCACGAGCCGTCGTCGGTCGCCGTCACGTTCACCTGCGGGTCGTGTCAGGTCGAGTCAGGTCGAGTCAGGCCGGGAGGTAGATCGATATTCTCTCACGTCGAATAGTCGTGGAGGGTAAATTTTGAGCAACCGGCGTGACTTGAACCCGATATCTGCCCATGAAAATACATTCACACCGATCGCTACCTTACATCATAGCAACGCAACGAGCCCTGGTAGGGCCAGACAAACGGTAGACACTTAGTTCTAAGCTGAAATTGATCTTTTGCCGCATCGATAGAACTTCCAACCAACGGGAGGATGTTCACAGTTCTACTTGCAAGTGCCTCACTTCCCCGGGAATAAAGTAAACGAGCACAAACGCCGCCCCAGTGTCCATCCTTCCCCAATTTACTGCCATCAGCCAGCCTGCCAAAGGCCTCCTACGAGGATACCAGAAAAGCCGCCGAGCACTGTGGCCGTGGGGCGAAGCGCACGCTTTACATATTCATGGTGGCGATATTTTTCCGCTCGGCTGAAATAAATATCCCACTCATTCAGGGGATCGATCCCAGGCCGTCTGCCAGACCCTCCCACGAGCCTCGTTCCACGCCATTTATCTCCGCACGGCAGTGCTCCTTAAACTGACGATGCCGGTCAGTAGCGATATACATTAAAGCTACACACGGGTAGCTCGTCTGCAATGCCACAAGCGTGAATCGTAGATAACCGAAGTACAAGTAAACCAAGGGGCGGATGCATGATTCCAAGGCCGTTGTCACTCATTCCCGCCATGCTGTGAAAAATCGCTCAACTTGCAACGTTGAATGTCGCTCAACGCCCCACGTTCCAATGAAAAACGACGAATGTTGGTAATTGCTTCACGATTGATGTTGACCGACCCAGCACCGCAGGGAGGCTTTCGACGTGACGTCGCGAGCGACACCGCCGGCGGAGCAGGCGCGACAGGCGGCCGCCGCCTCGTGACGAGCCGGCGGCGGCCGGTGCGCCCGTCCCCCCCCCCCCCACTCCGGCCCGCCGTCGGCGACATCGACCCAGCCGGCGGCGCGGCCAGACACGTTCATAACCGGCCGCCGACGTCGCCGTCGAGCCGGCCCGTCGGCGGCGTCGCGCGGCTGCAGCTGCTGCCGACACGCCCGGCCGACGACCGCTCTCCGAACGACACCCAGCGGTGGAGCCGCGCCGACGACGGGTCTCGGCACCTGAGCCGCCCATCGGCGGCCGGCACAGCGGCTGCGCAATGGGCTGCGGAGCACAGCGACCACAATGGCCGTCCGGCGTGTCTCACGTTGGTGTACCCGGGAGGGCCAGCCGTCCCGACCACGCCAGAACAGCATTGATGGCGAAGGCGAGGCCCGAAAGAGAGAAAACACGATCATGTCAGGGACCCGACAGGACCCAATCCAATTCGGTCTCATCGTTACAAGATATTCTGGTTTAAAAAAGACAAGATATTCTGGTTTCAAAGCCTCACGCCTTTAGAACCGGAATATCTTGTCTTTTTGCTTACACAGTGTGTCAAACTTAATTTCCGCATTCGAAATCGGACCAGTTCCTTAAATTTGGTTCAGCCTACGAACATTGTATATTCTGGCCGACATATATTAATAATATAAGGCAACATTGGTGGAACCACTTACGGTCGCACCGTTCTGCCAAACTGTACGAAAAAGGTACCGATCGAATCGTCTCCACGATGCGGATGTGATAGGGGGGGGGGGTCTTGAAATGCGCGCAACTGAACGACCAGCGCGTGCCACGCTATCACATTTTCTCAAAAACCCCATTGAATTGAACGATGTCGTACACGATACCATTCGCTCGTGAATGGTACCGGCCAAAAGGTGACGCTTTCCTCCGGCCAATGAGCCCAGTTTCGTTGCGTTCGCCCCAATGATGTGGCGCCCACGCGGGTGAGGGTGGCGAGATTTCCGATTGAGCGCCAAGGCAACTCAACCGGTTGGCCTCAACCGCTTGAGCGCCAACTCAACGCTAATCCGCTCATACTGACTTTGGATTTTCACGATTTTCAGCGCGCCGGGCGGCCCGAATGAGGGCGCCGCAGCTGCCGAACCTGTGGTCCGATCGGCACGATATCAACACGAAAAGTGCAGCCCCGACAATGGTGAAGCTCGCGAGTGTAAACATTTACATCCCACGTGGCACGTGTCCACGGCGGGCGTGTGGAAATCGTAAGCGACGCTTTTCACTGGTTTTGAAGATTGGGTATGGCGCTGGAAAGCCATTAGTTTTAAAGATACGGTATCGCTTTGCTTTGCATTACTTGACTCCATGTACGAAGTCGAGGAATTACTAACAAGACGAGAGAGAGTCTGGTCCGGATGCGCAGTGGATATTCGACAAATCTTCGAACCTACATTGCGCGCATCTCTGGCAGCCAACCTACATGTCACCACTACGAGATGAATGAAGAAACAGTGCGACGTCTGTTGACATGCGACGAGATCGCCCTCATCAGAGATGAGTTGGAGCTGGAGAGTCTCTGGACGCGTCCCGAACAGGCGACTGACTTCCAAAAGGCGGCAGGACATCTTACCTAGATAAGATGACTGTGCAAATTTTACTACTACTACTACTACTACTACTACTACCGAGCCGGCTGTCGGCGGTCGGGCTGGTATGAGGGAGGTAGTCGGGAAGTGAGAGGTCGTCTATACAGGCGCGGGCGTTGGTACGGAATTTGTCAGTGGTCATTTCCCTCAATCAGCTGTGCCCAAACTGGCCAAAACATTGTTGGAGCACAGGTTATGTCCCAGTTCTTAAATCTAAGCCACAGCTGCCACCCACTTCTTGCCATTCCACCAGGAAGGAAGATGCGCGAAACATCCTGTGCTTACTTCAAGAAGTGGTTCCCCGCCTGAACCACCGGATACAATCCATCCGCGTTCCGTGTCACATAGGATCCACGACGGGAGGTTTTTGGGTATTATTATTTTTCAAAACAACGTGATAGGCTCAAATGTTCGATCTGTGGGCCGAAAGAAAACATGACAGTGAAACTGGGAGATGGATCACGGAACGTGGTCAGATTCTTTCTTCTCACTAGGAAAAAATAAAGAATCCCTGCTCAAGAGGGGCGATTCCAGAAGTGTCGATTGGCAGAAGGAAAAAATCCAGTTCCGAAACAATATCCAGAATTGAATCACTGATATTCGTGGGTGTTGATTAAAGCAATATTTATCTCAATAACTGTTCGTGAATGTCGAGATGATACCATTTTAGTAAAATATTTCGAAACAGTCCACCACTTTAGAGACACAAGCATGAACCCTTTGCCGACTAAATCCCCGCCACCAAACCGGTGGTGGCACAACGGTTTGTCTTCTACCGACACTATGCTCGGAATAAAGCGCAGAGCGCACAGCGCACTGATGCAAAAGGGACCCTTATCCACATTGGTACCGAACTTTTTGTCTCCTCGCCAAGGATAGGCTCTCAATATTCTCCTGACCCGCGGCATTATTAATATTCCTGTCATATATGGACGACCCACCGTCACTCGGATTAACTTGGTGAAACATTTTATTGATTCATTCTTTCGTCATGTATTCAACATTCATTCGTTCGTTCGTTGATGTATTCATTCATCATTTGCCAAGCTGTTGCTGATAAGATGTAGTGAAGGAAAGATATCAGGATACATACATTCACCAAATTACGTCAATTGGCGTAATTTGGCGACTTCGTACAACCATGCGTGATAACCAAAGTACACCCCGCCCCCCTCCAGTACACCTCGGGGAGACTGGGATGATAATTGGTTCTGGGGAGGTTGCAGGCGATACATAACCGCTTTCTGTACGGAAAGTCAATTGACTGAGCGACACAAATTGTTTTATTTGATCGTGCCCACCACTTGCTAAATGCGGGGGAAAATGAAGTGGATTCCTTTTGTCAAGAGCTCGCGAAGCGAGCAGCATATGTCAGATAAACCCGGCGGAGGCCGGGCGCTTCTGACCTAGTCATAATATTATTCCTCAAGTAACATCAGGTCTTGTTCAAAGGAAGCGCTTCACAGCGGCGCTAGATTCCCCGCGTGGCGGGCGCCCATGAATCCAGAGGCTACTAGGAGCAGCTGTGATCGACCTATAATCTCTCGGCCGACAACTGTACGATGCCCGCTCTTGTGTGCAACATGGGAGCCAGGATGATCTGAGCAAAGGGCGGGGAGAGATGGACGGTTGAGTTCTTGTACGATCCATCCCACGGCTAGGCCATCAGGCATTGCAAGCCTCCCACGTCGATTTGTCACGGACAGGCTAGGTAATGCCGTCGATTGCAGGATTTGAACCCACTACTTTACGATCAAGAGCGAACACCCTGCTGACTGAGGTACCGCGACCCCATGGGGAGGAGGAGATGAAGAGGACGGGGAGCGGAATGGGAGGGGAGCGGGAGGGGAGCGGGAGGGGAGCGGGAGGGGAGCGGGAGGGGAGCGGGAGGGGAGGGGAGGGGGAGTGGAAGGGGACGGGGAAATGCTGGCGCCGGCCAGTTCCCAACGAGAAAATGAGACGAGCTGGACTCATGGGGCCCACGTGCACCCCAAGAAGGCATGTCATTTCAGCCACACAACACGCCTTGTGCCGCTCGGCCGGAGCCGCTGGTCGGTTGGCTATTGGGGTTTAGAGGCGCATCGAGCCGGAGCCGCTGATGGCATCTTGTGCCGGCGTGATCTATCCGGCACCAAAAGCGGACCGACTGCAGAGCCGCCGGCCGCCGCATGGCGTACACCAACTTCACACGAACTTCACGTTCATCTTCCATCACGAACCCAGCCGTACGACAGCGCGCCGTCGAGTGGAGCACGACTCATCAGAACACGAGCACGAGCACGAGCACGAGCACACGACTCGGCAGAGGGTCGAAAAATCCGCCTAGTGGCGATCCTTCTCCAGTCGTGAAGCCCACCTCATACTGGTCACCTTCGTCGATCATTAACCCCGGCAATGGTGATCCATCTCCAGGTATGCGCCCACCTGGTTCCGATCCCACTGCGCTGATCAACAGGACATCCAACACTCACCTATTTCCAGTTACTAACCCACTCCATGCTGATCGTACATTCATGTCCCAGCATGAAGTCCATCCTGCTTTAGCCATAAATCGACGTGATGCTGCTCTTTATCCAATCATGAACTTACTTGGTGCTGATTCTCCTCCCCAATTATCAACTCACCTCACACTGATTCTTCCACTGTCGAAAGCCCACAAGGTTAGATCCTCTTCCCCAGCTACCACATCACCTCATGCTGATCCTCCAGCCTCCAGCAGATGATGCCACTCCTCCCCAGTTACCAATTCGTCTCATACTTATCCTCCAGCCATCAGCCTCCAGCAGGTGATGCCACTCCTGCCCAGTTACCAACTCATCTCCTACTCATCCTCCAGTCACCAGCTTTCATTAGGTGATGACACTCCTCCCCAGCTGCCAACTCACCTCATACTTATCCTCCAGCCACCAGCCTCCAGCAGGTAATGACACTCACCCCAAGCTGCCAACTCACATCATACTTATCCTCCAGTCACCAGCCTCCAGTAGGTGATGACACTCCTCCCCAGCTGCCAACTCACCTCATACTTGTCCCTGTCGAGTTCGATGGCGCCGCTGCGCAGTCTGATGACACCCGTATTCTCCTCGATCATGAACTGGCCGTACGAGTTGCCGCCGTTGGCGAAGCCGTAGTGGACGCGGTCGCCGTCCTTGTCGGACGCCACCACCGTGGTGACCAGCGCGTTGGGGCCGGCGTTCTCGTCCACGTTGGGCGTGTACACCTGCTGCGTGAAGCGCGGCTCCTCGTCGTTCTTGTTCTTGGTGTACACACGCACGGTGGCCGTGCCGGTCTTGTCCGGCTCGCCTGAGGGTCAGCGCCACTGTGTCAGCGACGGTGGGGGGGGGGGCTTACGGCACCGACCGGCACAGGTCAAGTGGCGGCCATCGCGTGGCACCGCCAGACGCAGCGTAGTTCCCGCCGGTGATCTGCGCTGGGCACACAGTTCTCACACGTCGGCACCAGCTTAACGGCACCCAACGCCAGGCGGAAACTGTGGTACTAGAGACGCCCTATACCACACAGAGACTGTGACAATCGCGACACTTGCATAGAGGCAGCCTACACCACACGAGAACTACGGCACCAGAAGTAGACAGTACCACACCGGGACTGTGATACCGGAGGTACCAGACACCACACCGCGACTGTGATATCGGAGGTAGCCAATACCACACCGGGACTGTGATACTGATGGCACAGGCACGGCATAGCAGCACCTATCGGTACACCGGGGAACCAACGCCAAAGCGGGACATTAGCACCACCGACGCTGATGTCCGCTCGGATAATAGCAGTGCCAAAGCAGTCGCCAGAGTAGCAACACACAGGTACGAAGATCACTCCCATGCAGGTAGGAATGCTGTCCATATACATCAGGGTGCTCCCTTGGAGACCACGGACACACGATATTTCCTCCATTTGAAGTCCACTTCTGGCGTTGGCCGCCATCAGGAGCTGACACAAATCTCTGGACAACAGGCACGACACTCGCCCCAGTCACCAGGAACTGGTGCAGACCTTGAGACAACATATAACGTCACCAACCTCAATCACCAGGGAATGGCACAAACCTTCAGACAACAGACACCGCCACTCGCCCCAGTCATCAGGAGCTGGTGCAGACCTCGAGACAACAAACACCGCTACTCGCCCCTGCCACCATGAGCTGGTGTAGGCAACGGACATCGCCACTCATACCTGTCGGTGACCGCGATCATGAACTGGCACCGACATCGAGACAACAGAGACCGACACCCACCTCTATCGGTGGCCGTCACCAGGAACTGGCAGCGACATCGAGACAACAGAGACCGACACTCACCTCTGTCGGTGGCCGTCACCAGGAACTGGCAGCGACATCGAGACAACAGAGACCGACACTCACCTCTATCGGTGGCCGTCACCAGGAACTCGCACCGACATCGAAACAACAGAGACCGACACTCACCTCTATCGGTGGCCGTCACCATGGACTGGCAGTGACATCGAGACAACAGAGACCGACACCCACCTCTATCGGTGGCCGTCACCAGGAACTGGGACCGACATCGAGACAACAGAGACCGACACCCACCTCTATCGGTGGCCGTCACCAGGAACTGGTACAGGCCTTTGTTGTCGTCGGCGTCCAGCACGCGATTGTTGAAGATGGTGCCCTTGGTGTCAACTCGGAAGTGCTCGTCGCTGACGCTGTAGAAGAGGTCGGCGTTGGTGCCGCTGTCGGCGTCGGTGCCCTTGACGCGCAGCAGCTCCGAGCCCACCGGGATGTCCTCGGCCACGTTGTGCGTCTGATAGTCGGGCAGCTCGAACTTGGGCGCGTTGTCGTTCACGTCCATCACCTTGATCGTCAGCTGTGGGGAGCGAGGCGACGTAGGTCGGTACTTCCAAGTGCTGAACGCTGCTTCCACCGTGCGTGCCCACGTGCCGAGCCAAACCGGCCGCGTGGGTGCGTCAGAATGGCCCTACGAACTTCAAAACATGCCGGGCGTTTCTTTTCCGGTTCGACGCTCTGCAAATTGGCGCTCAGTCCTCGGGAGCGGTGTACACATGTGAATGCGTTTAGACAGGGTTAAATGCGAGACGATGTGATATGCCTGGCTAGTGATTCCAACTTCAGATCCAGTAACCTGCACATTCCACACCATGCGACGTCCTTGAAGGAGATAGGAAGCAGGAACAACCGCTCGTTCGATGGATTTCAAATCAAATGAGCTTGAGAGATAACACCTGAACGTAAGATCGAAGCCGAAAAGGTCCAATGTGCTCGCTTCTCCCAGTTCTACCTCGACACTGGTGGAGAACCCGCCCGAGTCCTCGGTGGCCGTGACGATCAGACTGTAGATGTGTGGCTGCCGCACGTCCTCGAAGTCGAGCTCCTTGGCCAGCTTCACGATGCCCGACGTGGGGCCGATGTTGAAGGTGCCGGCGCCCTGGCCCTGGGCCTTCAGGGTGTAGCGGATCTCGCGGTCCGCGAACGATTTGGCCTTGACGGATATCACACTGTGAAAAAGGCCGGTGGTAGTTGCGTTGACGGCGATGCTGGTGATGATGGTAACGACGCTTCCAATGACGACGGTGACAGCATGATTATAATCAGTGGACAAACTTCTCCAAAATGATTGTGAAGGCACGATGCGTGGAGGAAATGGAAGACCTGAATAGGTTGAAATGATGCAATTCAGAGGGTCCGAAGTTAAAATCCTGAACCATTGCGAAGGCTCAGACAAACTTGGGAGGGGTGGTGCTTGAGCCGTTCCATAGCATGCATATAGCATGCATAGTCCCAAGCATGCAAATAGTAGCAGCAATTAATTGCGTAGTTCTACCAGTGGCTAAGATAATGGTGATGTCGGGGATGTGCAGTTCCAATTTAAACCTATTACGTCGACTTTGGATAATTTTTCGTTGTTATACAGCATTGAGATCGCCTTCTCAAGTCATGCACAGGCGTTCCTACAAAGCACAAGGGTCAATGATACAGGGATCATTGCCAATGTGAGCACCCCCCCCCACCAACAGATATTACCTTCCCGCTGACCTCAACGTGCCAGCCATGCACCATCCCATAGAACGGCACAAGAACACCCAGTGTTCTTTTGAAACGTACCGCCGAGTCGTCCAGGGGGATGAACGTCAACTTCACATGTCTAGCAGAAGAGTACAACAAGTGCTCCCCGTAGCTACAACGCTCGGAATATGATCACGGCGTACGAAATACGAAGCCGGAACACCACAGGGGAGGCTGCCATCAGTGTGGGAAGCACCAAGAAAACATTGGCTACGCCAAGAATGCCAGAGACAAGTGCCGCGAAGATGCCAACAGGAGGTAGGAGGACGGCACCGTTTCCATATCGCTGGCATGATGGTGTTCAAGCACCCCTAGTTGCCGCTCAATGGCACGTTATTCAGGCGGCGGCTGCCCAGCTATAATTGGACATCCACACAACTGATCTAAATCTCTCATCTCATCTGGCAAGGAAGCAAAGGTAGCGAGGAAGGCGAAGCGGGCGAAATACAGCACATGCATCCTTTGGCACGACGGTGAGGCTGGGAGTGGTTGTGAGGGCCGCATTGACAAGTGACAAGTGACAACCGCATTCCACCTGTTCCTGACAGCAGTGTGCCACGATGTCGAGCACGTTGTGATTTGGCTGGACAAGCTTTGAACACTGCTGAGCGCTTCTCAAAACAGCTCACAGTTCAGCCACGCAACCACAAACATTCGCCCTCAAGTACTTGGCGCCCGGCCATATCTCCATGTATGCAGACACCATAACCAAAGCAGTCTCTGAAAGCCTACAACGAGCTGATCGAATCGATACATTTGAAGACTATACCGCAGCGATGATCGACGCCGGGACAAACACCATCCCTATGCAACGAGACATCAACATGGTGGCAACCGAGGAAATATATGCACATATACTGAAAATGTTTCCACATACACCACTTGTTAGCAGGCAACGATAATTGAGTGACCATGGCGAGACATCCCACAAAGAAAATCTTGGCCATCATAATTTCATGCCTGGAGTTAGTCATGCAAGAGACATCCACACACCAGTCGATGCTTAATAACATGTTTATGCTCAAGTGCACAGCAGTTAGATGGGCGATGTCTGGCTGTTTTACTTGTTGTCGTTCACGCCAAATATGCTTGGAATCCCATGTATATATATATATATATATATATATATATATATATATATATATATATATATATATATATATATATACATATACGCCAAATATGCTTGGAATCCCATGCATATATATAATACACTGCATATATATATGCATTCCTACACTGCAGTCTGTCCTTGAGGACGACTTCGCGTGTGCCAGTGACAAAGGACAGTCCCACGTCTGGCTGTGATATACTGGCCAGCTGGCGTCATCGCCTAACCGAAGCCCTGTACACTCCAGAGCTGCCCTCTAAATCAGCCGGCGCGCCCCCGATCTACCGCCAGGCCGATATAAAGTCCCGCCAGACTGGGTCACGCGCCAAAAACCGACGGCATCCACGCGAGCAGCGACGTTCAAGGCGCCCTGCTTCCGGATACCAGTGCAACCGAACCGAGCGTAATTGAAGTCGAAACACGCCGTGACGCACGCGATCGCTGTCGAAGGCCTCCACGGCCGCCGAAATCACCGGGTTCGGCGACAAAAACACGACAAAAACTGGCAGGAAATATCTGAAGGCAAAGGTTAGCAGTATTTTTCGGTAGGGCCGGACGCCGAGTGGAGATGCGGTACACCGGACGGCGGCATACTAACGCGGCCCCACGTGGCGGCTCATGTGGGGAGCGGTGGTGGTGGCTCATGTGGGGAGCGGTGGTGGTGGCCCATGTGGGGAGTGGTGGTGGTGGCTCATGTGTGTAGCGGTGATGGTGGCCCATGTGGGGAGCTGTGATGGTAGTGGCCCATGTGGGGAGCGGTGGTGGTGGCTCATGTGTGTAGTGGTGGTGGTGGCCCATGTGGGGAGCGGTGGTGGTGGCTCATGTGTGTAGCGGTGGTGGTGGCTCATGTGGGGAGCGGTGGTGGTGGCTCATGTGGGGAGCGGTGGTGGTGGCCCATGTGGGGAGCGGTGGTGGTGGCTCATGTGGGGAGCGGTGGTGGTGGCCCATGTGGGGAGCAGTGGTGGTGGTTCAACGTGGGGAGCGGTGGTGGTGGCCCATGTGGGGAGCGGTGGTGGTGGCTCATGTGGGGAGCGGTGGTGGTGGCTCATGTGGGGAGCGGAGGTGGTGGCCCATGTGGGGAGCGGTGGTGGTTGCTCATGTGGGGAGCGGTGGTGGTGGCTCATGTGGGGAGCAGTGGTGGTGGTTCAACGTGGGGAGCGGTGGTGGTGGCCCATGTGGGGAGCGGTGGTGGTGGCCCATGTGGGGAGCGGTGGTGGTGGCTCATGTGGGGAGCAGTGGTGGTGGTTCAACGTGGGGAGCGGTGGTGGTGGCCCATGTGGGGAGCAGTGGTGGTGACTCAACGTGGGTAGCGGTGGTGGTGGCCCATGTGGGGAGCGGTGGTGGTAGTGGCTCATGTGGGGAGCGGTGGTGGTGGTTCAACGTGGGGAGCGGTGGTGGTGGCCCATGTGGGGAGCGGTGGTGGTGGCCCATGTCGGTAGCGGTGTTGGTGGCCCATGTGGGGAGCGGTGGTGGTAGTGGCTCATGTGGGGAGCGATGGTGGTGGCCCATGTCGGTAGCGGTGTTGGTGGCCCATGTGGGAAGCGGTGGTGGTGCCCATGTGGGTAGCGGTGGTAGTGGCTCATGTGGGGAGCGGTGGCGGTGCCGAACAGGGCCGATCACTGGGTCAGATCACCACGCCTGGCCAGGCTGGCCCACCCGTCGACGTAGGTAAGACGTACCACGGCCTTCGAGAGGGCGTACAGGTCACAGGTTAGGTCACTGTACCAAACACGCCATTTCTCAACACAAAACTCAAACGATGAGAGCATATGCCAGTGTGAGGAATCAGTCCAGATTCCTCACGCTGACAGATGCATCAGTCAGTGTGAGGCATCCGTGCAGAGGTTGGTCAGTGTGTGATGTCCGTCCAGAGGTGCAGAGGTTGGTCAGTGTGCGATGTCCGTCCAGAGGTGCAGAGGTTGGTCAGTGTGTGATGTCCGTCCAGAGGTGCAGAGGTTGGTCAGTGTATGGCATCCGTCCAGAGGTGCAGAGGTTGGTCAGTGTATGATGTCCGTCCAGAGGTGCAGATGTTGGTCAGTGTGTGATGTTTGTCCAGAGGTGCAGAGGTTGGCCAGTGTGTGAGGTCCGTCCAGAGGTGCAAGGTTGGTCAGTGTATGATGTCCGTCCAGAGGTGCAGAGGTTGGTCAGTGTGTGATGTCCGTCCAGAGGTGCAGAGGTTGGTCAGTGTGTGAGGTCCGTCCAGAGGTGCAGAGGTTGGTCAGTGTGTGATGTCCGTCCAGAGGTGCAGAGGTTGGTCAGTGTGTGATGTTTGTCCAGAGGTGCAGAGGTTGGTCAGTGTGTGATGTCCGTCCAGAGGTGCAGAGGTTGGTCAGTCTCCGTCCAGAGGTGCAGAGGTTGGTCAGTCTCCGTCCAGAGGTGCAGAGGTTGGTCAGTCTCCGTCCAGAGGTGCAGAGGTTGGTCAGTGTGTGATGTCCGTCCAGAGGTGCAGAGGTTGGCTAGTGTATGTCATCCGTCCAGAGGTGCAGAGGTTGGTCAGTGTGGTATGTCCGTCCAGAGGTGCAGAGGTTGGTCAGTGTGTGATGTCCGTCCAGAGGTGCAGAGGTTGGTCAGTGTGTGATGTCCGTCCAGAGGTGCAGAGGTTGGTCAGTGTGTGGTGTCCGTCCAGAGGTGCAGAGGTTGGTCAGTGTGTGATGTCCGTCCAGAGGTGCAGAGGTTGGTCAGTGTGTGATGTCCGTCCAGAGGTGCAGAGGTTGGTCAGTGTATGGTCTCCGTCCAGAGGTGCAGAGGTTGGTTAGTGTGTGATGTTTGTCCAGAGGTGCAGAGGTTGGTTAGTGTGTGATGTTTGTCCAGAGGTGCAGAGGGTGGTCGGTTTATGGTCTCCGTCCAGAGGTGCAGAGGTTGCTTAGTGTGTGATGTTTGTCCAGAGGTGCAGAGGTTGGTCAGTGTGTGATGTCCGTCCAGAGGTGCAGAGGTTGGTCAGTGTGTGATGTCCGTCCAGAGGTGCAGAGGTTGGTCAGTGTGTGATGTCCGTCCAGAGGTGCAGAGGTTGGTCAGTGTGTGATGTTTGTCCAGAGGTGCAGAGGGTGGTCAGTGTGTGATGTCCGTCCAGAGGTGCAGAGGTTGGTCAGTGTGTGATGTTTGTCCAGAGGTGCAGAGGTTGGTCAGTGTGTGATGTTTGTCCAGAGGTGCAGAGGTTGGTCAGTGTGTGAGGTCCGTCCAGAGGTGCAGAGGTTGGTCAGTGTGTGATGTCCGTCCAGAGGTGCAGAGGTTGGTCAGTGTGTGAGGTCCGTCCAGAGGTGCAGAGGTTGGTCAGTGTGTGATGTCCGTCCAGAGGTGCAGAGGTTGGTTAGTGTGTGATGTTTGTCCAGAGGTGCAGAGGTTGGTCAGTGTATGGTCTCCGTCCAGAGGTGCAGAGGTTGCTTAGTGTGTGATGTTTGTCCAGAGGTGCAGAGGTTGGTTAGTGTGTGATGTTTGTCCAGAGGTGCAGAGGGTGGTCGGTTTATGGTCTCCGTCCAGAGGTGCAGAGGTCGGTGTCAGTGTGCGACCTCCGTCCAGAGGTCCAGAGGTTGGTCAATGTATGACCTCCGTCCAGAGGTGCAGACGGCGTCACGTCTGAACTGACGCTGTACGCCGGTCTGGCGGTGTGTAGCTGAGCGGAACACCGGCAACGTGTGTAGATCTGACGTGTGCAGACTCACGTGTGCCACACAAGCGGCATATGGTATCCACATCACCAACACACGCAAATGGCACAGCTGATTGGTTGGCTGGTTATTGGTCTTACGACGCGTCGACAGTTGAGTCATGTAGCGTCGCCAATCTCTCACGCCGATTGGTCGCGGGCAAATAGTAGCGACAGGTGAGACTCGAACCCACAACCTTTCGATTGCGAGACGGGCATCTTACCCCTAGACTACTCGCCGCCCGCGAATGGCACAGCATCAACAACAGCCCTGGCGTCGGTACCAGTGGCAACGGCAACAATCGTCTGGATTGGACAAAGCGGGTGTGATATGTCGAGCAACTGGGGACCTGTCGGGTAAGACTTATGGCTCATGCGTGTATGGCGCTGCAGCAACCACCATGCGTTTGACTGTCTGCGGCATTCAACAGTGTCCATCCACACATTTCTACTGTCAACTCGGCATCATGCTGTGGCTCCCTTTCCACTTTGCCGAACCAGTAACCCAAAACTTACTCGGTGTCCTTCTGGTGGTTCTCGAATATCTTGGCCTCGTATCCGGGCATGTAGAACTGGGGCTGTCTTTTCCCGCCGACGATGCTCAGTCGCTCCTCCTCGGTGGCCTGAAATTTGCCGAGGGTGTCGCGGCCATTCTGGTCCTCGGCCTTGACGTACAGCACGTACTCCATGTCCAGCTGGAAGGGCTCCGAGCCGCGCGTGCGCACCACGCCCGACCGCTCGTCCACCTGGAACCGGCCGCCAGCTGTGGAAGAGGTCAGGTCAGGTCAGTCTGAGTCGCACACTACACCACGCCCGACCGCTCGTCCACCTGGAACCGGCCGCCAGCTGTGGAAGAGGTCAGGTCAGGTCAGCCTGAGTCGCACACACTACATCACGGCCAGCGAATCATCCACCTAGAACCGACCGCCGGATGTTCAAGGTCAGGTCAGGTCAGCCTAAGTCGCACACTACATCATGGCCTGGGTACAGGCCCGAAGTTTGTTTGTTTATTGGGGCTTGGGGGCGCATCGACTGCAGTGGTCATGCAGCGCCCATAACATAGTTAGTCACACGGTATTGACTAAGCGAAGGCTAGTCGAGACAACTTCATATACACAACATTTCCAAACGAGTTCCGGTCGAGATGTAAATTAGAACGTAATGGTCTTACTATATACTAGGCAAGGTATTAGGTATTATGAGGTGCATACATAGAACTTTATGTATGAGAGGAAGCCAGAGTTGTCCCGTTTGAATAACCGGCGACTCGTCTCCCAACAAGTCCCGTAACGAGACTGAAGTGCGTCCAAAATGTCGTCTTCGTTCCTGGGCAGGTCTGGGACACGCAACCAAGACATGCTGAAATGATGGTGGAGCATGACACCTTGGGCACAGTGGCTTTTGGTTGTCACTCAAGAGGTATCTGTGGGTGCTGCATGTGCGACCTATTCGCAGTCGGCATAGTACCACCTCGTGGCATGTGACGACGACGACTAATCACCAAAACTGTGCTTGATCCTTCTTAACTTGGTCTCAGCCATGGACTCCCAGCTATCCTGCCATTTCTTAAAAATGGTTACAGGCCCGAAGTATTGATTCGAATGTCACGTCATCTCCGATGAATCATCCGACATCAACACGGCTGTTTAGAGGAGTGGTTTACGCACGGGTGCCATATGCTGATCATCACGTGAGAACATCGCGTGAGTATGTCGCCACGGAGAAGCTCCTGTCATAAATACACCGGGCCGAGGGGCCGGAGAACAACCACACCAAAACATGGTCTTCGAATTCCACCAAAAGGAACTTAGTCTTGGGCTTAGTCAGTCAAGACGACAATATGCTTTAGACCTTGGGCTATTTTACGATCGTACCAGACCGAAGAGCCGGGGACAACCCTCACGGAAACATTCTGTTCGAATTCGACCAAAATGAACTGGTCTTGGGCTTCGTCAGTTAAGACGACAATCCCCTTTAAACCTTGAAGGTCATTTTACTATCGTACCAGGCCGAAGGGCCCAGGACAACCTAACCGCAGAATTGCCTTCGAATTCGACGAAAAGGGGTCTTGTGTTTCGTCAGTCAAGATGACGATCAGCCTTGGAATATTTCACGACGCATTCCGCTGGTAGGACATAAAGCGTCGCCAACTTCTCACGCCGATTGACCGCGCGCGGACTCGGTAATCCCGCCGGTTGCGGGACGCGAACCCACGACCCTGCGGTCAAGAGTCCGACACCCTACCGACCGAGCTCACACGGCCCTGACGATCCGCTTTGTCGACCACAGCCGTAAGCCGGCCGCCACAGGGCACAGATGTGTCGTCACACCGCCCACAAGGTGGGGGGGGTGCATCACGGGGGAGCCGATCGGCCGAATGCCGACCACGAGCGTCACCGGAAACGGGTGACGTCAGACGCACCGTTGAGTGTCGCTAGACATCCACGCGCGCACTCCCGCACGTACTCCCGCCCGCACACATCCGGTCGTCGACTGTCGAAATGATCAGGTCAGGTCGGGACTGTCTACGTCCGGAAGACGCGACGTCCGGAAAATGTGCGCACGCATTTTCCATTTGGAAATGTGTTGTGTTGGTCCATTTTGAACCGGCCCAGACTGTAGAAAATGTCACCAGATCAGATACACTCAGACTAGTTGAGTCCAGGTCAGGTCGCGCTACATCACATCACGGTCGACCAGTGGGCGAGTGGCGTGACAGCGCTTGGCGCTGCCCCGCCCAGCCCCATTGTGTCGACCTGTCACCCGCCGCGCCAATGTCCAGCACAGACTGGAGAGTGGCCGCCGTTCGGACCTACAGGGCGGGCGGAGGCCAGGTCACCGTTCAACAGATCACCTCAAACCGTGGCACGTGATTCGCTAACGACTTTACTTTAATACCTAACAACCGGCGATGCAGCTGGTCACTTTTTAAACTGTGGATCACCATTGACCTTGCCCGGCTTGCAGGCATAACCGCATCTTAGCAAGCTTTTCATTCAACCCTATCACGGGAGGGCAGAGGCAGAAACAAGGGGAGAGGCAGAATGACGTCATCTCCACACCTCAGGCGACCAATCGTTGCGTGGCTATGTCTGACGCATTCCGAAGCCGCAGTATTGCCATTACCAGAATGCATGATCCACTCCGACTCTCAAATACTTCCCGGTTCCATGACGGAACGCCAACGGCTGATTACAGAGCCGAGCACGGTATGTGCGCAGCGATACACTTTGAACCGTAATGATCCCTGTGGTGGGTGGCGCTCATCTGTAACTATATTCCAACAAACCCAAGTACTTGGCTCAACAAAATACCGGACACTGGGAACAGCTTCCGCACCAGCAGGTTACCTTTCCCGCTGGCCATAAAGTGCGCAATAGTCGTATCGCTACGGATCAATACGTCCAAACAACGCCTCAGGGTGTACTGGGAATTGACGATAAAAGCCTGAATGGCTGCAGGAATAGATACAG
Source organism: Imbricaverruca yamaguchii (assembly GCA_034440575.1). Lineage (NCBI taxonomy): Eukaryota > Metazoa > Arthropoda > Thecostraca > Neoverrucidae > Imbricaverruca > Imbricaverruca yamaguchii. The sequence goes on along the minus strand of JAOTOL010001531.1, from coordinate 878,341 downwards.
AATGCTGTCGATCGTGGCCGCTGCCGGCTGCGTGGGTCAGGTCCCGACCATCCCCAGTCCCCTGTCGGGTCGGAGCAGCTCCACCTCTCAGTAAGTCTGTACCACAAAACCAGCAGAGGTCCGGTCAGGGTGTCACGGTACTGTACGCCCAGTCCAGGCGTCGCGGTACTGGTCCAGACTTGGTCCGTGTGTCGCGGTACTGGTCCAGACTTGGTCCTGTGTCGCGGTACTGGTCCAGACTCGGTCCGTGTGTCGCGGTACTGGTCCAGACTTGGTCCGTGTTTCGCGGTACTGGTCCAGACTTGGTCCGTGTGTCGCGGCACTGGTCCAGACTCGGTCCATGTGTCGCGGTACTGGTCCAGACTTGGTCCGTGTGTCGCGGTACTGGTCCAGACTCGGTCCGTGTGTCGTGTCCGTGTGTCGCGGTACTGGTCCAGACTCGGTCCATGTGTCGCGGTACTGGTCCAGACTTGGTCCGTGTGTCGCGGTACTGGTCCAGACTTGGTCCGTGTGTCGCGGTGCTGGTCCAGACTTGGTCCGTGTGTCGCGGTGCTGGTCCAGACTTGGTCCATGTGTCGCGGTGCTGGTCCAGACTTGGTCCATGTGTCGCGGTACTGGTCCAGACTTGGTATACATGTCGCGGTATTGATCCAAACACAGTCCGTGTGTTCGGATACTTGTGATTTCGTCCATATGTCGCAGTATTGGTCCAGACCAAGTTCATATGTCGCGATACTGGTCCAGATTTGGTCCATGTGCCACGACACTGTACTGCCAGTCCCATGTGATGCGATATTGGTCCAGACTTGGCCCATGCGCCGCAACACTGGTCCATACTCGGCCCATGTGTCGGGGTATTGGCCCAAACCCAGCGCGGCTCTCGCAGCCTCTGACCACTACCATCAAAGAAGTCTGGAACGGTCGCCACTTACATGTGCTTGCACTGGCGCCGGCAAAACCACCGCAGACAATGGACACCTAATGTCATCCGTCAAACTCGGGCCGTTCAGCCAATCGCGGCTTTCCGCTCCAAGTCACCTCCGCCGGCCTAATGCGAGTCCGAGTCGTCCAAAATTGCCCGCGTTTCTGCTGACCGCCACAGCGACCAATCAGAAGTGAGACAGGTTGAGCCAAACTGGCGCCGGCCAGTTCTGCAGGTCAGAGCGCCGGCCAGTTCTGCAGGTCAGCGCGCCGCAGAAATGGTGCGCTGGTGGCCCGCACGGCGCAAAATGGCCCGGGGTCGGCCACGTCTACCAACCGCGACCCAAACAGCATAATGGCACGGATCTGGTTAGTGTTAGGTTATATATTTTCATCGGCCGGGTGGTCTGGATTCCAATTGGTATGCTCGCTCAAAACCCCGGAAACGAACCTTTAGCAAATCGGATCACCAAACGATATCGAACGGAGTGTTCGCTTATCCCACACCTCGCTGACAGTGACAGAAAAACACCAGGGTGCCCGACGTTGATCTCGTAGCTGCAGGCCCAGTGGGCAATAAAGTCAACACAGAGCTTCCCATTTAACCGAGAACAATGGGCAATCAGGGAGGAGTCGGAACGATAGCCAGACACCTGCTCCCAGCGAGCAGCACCGTGACCGGGGTCACGTCTCACTCCTCACGACTGATGCGAGAGAAAGCATAGTCACAGCTGGGGAGCTCACCCCTGGTGGATACAGCCTCCACGTCAAGCTGACAACATCGGGGTCAGATTACAACCTGAACGTCACACCCTCACCGATTTGGCGTAAGATTTATGTCTTTCGTCAGTATGTCTTATGCACAGTTAACGTCAACTGAACAGATAAATCGCCAGTAAGTCCAATAAGCAATTCCCACCGAAAGAGGGGCTGCAAACCACGTGCCATTCACAGACGTTCCCACCGCACCACAACGACTGACCACCGAAATGACCAAGCACATTAAGCTCTTGATCGTCGCAACACATTTTCCCACTCCACACCGCCCGTAATAGCCACCCTTTACATACCGCATGTTCACACGCGAGCAACTAAGCAGCACTGTGCACACAGTGCGAGCCCTGCACGGCGGTGCACTCATGACGGTGTACCAGCTGTCAGAGGCTGTCCAGACGGAGCCACACTGGTCACACCCGGTACAGTAGCTACGGCGTGCAGACACATCTCGACATAGCCGTGCCCGCCGACCACTCACTGCTGACCGTCCATGTACCGGCTGTCAGAGGCTGTCCATGACGGAAGTCACACGGGCAACAAGAGGTGGGCGAAAGGCAGTGTTGAGGGGCGGGGATGGCCGAGTGGTTAAAGTGTCGGGCTGTGGGTACCAAAGGTCCCGGGTTCGACACTAGCGCCGCTCGGGACATTTCCCAATATCGTGGCCCACCGGCGAAAGTGTGGGCGGCGTCATTAGCCGTGAATGTTCATAAAGTGCGTCATGAGCCACCAAACAAACAAAGGCAGTGTTGAAGAATCAGGCGCCCCCGTGGATTTTGCTAGCTCGTGGTGATCTCGGTGGAATTTCCTTGCTCCTTGCACAGGCTGCGGAAATTGAACCGACAGAAAACCTTTCGGCCGACTTTCGATCGGATAGCCTGATTCGTCGCCACGTGAACGCTAAGCATGACGTCATGACCCCTAAACTGTTCTGCTGACGTTTACCGCAGGCTGGGATCAAGTCACATGTTTCGAGCGCAGAAAGACGCCATTCGTGTCTCTGAAGACGCCATTCGTGAGTAGTGGGGACAATGTACTAGTACGTAACACATGGAAGGTTTGCTTGTTTGATATTTCGGTTTTCGGGGGTCTCGACTGCTATGGTCATATTGGGACAGACAATGGGACGAATCCCAGGTACCCGGCCCGAGGCGATCAGCCACGTGACCCGCATGGGCCCTACGGACCCGCCCGCCCCTCCGGGATATCGGAACCAAAGAGACGTGTTGGTCCCCTGCCACAACTAGCACCGTGCGACGGGTGGACCTCAGCCTCCAGGACTCCGTCAACTCCGGGGGGCGGGCCGAGGGGGCGCGGCTACCCTGATGAAACTGAGCGGACGGGTAGACCAGGGAAGCTGGCCTGTCTGCTCGTAACAAGGGAGTGGTTTATGCTGCAGGGTTGGATAAAAGACATACAAAGGTCGCTGGCAGGGTGGATACCGTAATTTAAATAGATGGATAGACGATGGCGACTACACGAGACCCCGGAAACACCCCGTGTTTCCACACCCATAATCGGGGCGGCTGCTACCCCGAGGCAGCGCCAATTCCCTGGCCAGCCGAGTAATGAGGCTGACCCCACTACGGGTGCCAACAAACGAAATGATATTGAAATCATTACAGTGCATTGCTGCACTGTAATGCATTGCTTAATTAATTAAGGTTAATGTGGTCCGCAATGAAAGTAAAGATTTGAATCATAACGGGATTACTCGTAGCCGTGGTGTCGTGGTGGAGTTTCGTATTTTGTTCCGCGACTGCACACACTTGGCGTAACATCGTCGGTGCATGCACTTGTCCAACACTCCATCGCGCTAAAGTACTTCCTTATCTCACAAGTAAACACGGGCATTTTTATTTTACATTATGTATCACGTTTGGGTATCAGGTGTGGGAGTGGAAGTGTGGTCGGGGTCGGGGTCGCGGTTGGGGTCGGGGTCGGGGTCGGGGTCGGCGCAGGGGTCAGCGGTCGGCCATGTACTATTGCGTCACAAATAGCTTGCCAGTTAATCTGGGCGTCCTGGCACCTGAACGTCCTGCATGATATACTGTTTCGCACTACACCTAAGCACCATTGGTGTCACAAATAATGTAGTTGTCAGATTGAGCGTTCTGGCACTTGAATATTTTGCATAGGTATACTCTTTCCCTCCACACCTATGCCCATGCAGGGTATTCAGGTGCCAGGAAGCCCAGCCTCGCTGTCAAGCTATTCGTGACGCCAATTATACAGCGGTGAGGCCACTCACTTCTGTCCTTGACGAGGAAGTAGTGTATGTTGTGGTCGGTGTCGGGGTCGCGCGCCTGCATGGTGAACACGGGCGTGTTGGGCGGCGCGTTCAGCTTGACCACGGCCCGCATCGGCAACGGTCGGTTGATGAAGAACGGGTTCTCGTCGTTGTCGTCCTGCACGCGGATGATGATCCGCTGGTTGTCCTGATCTGAAACGGCACACCGAGAGTCACTTTCTGGTGGCACGACGCGCGATACCCGCGCCGACACAGACGTGCCCCCCCCCGACGAATCGAACAACGACGACACAATCCCCGGAGAACACTTCCCCAGCATGATAGGCCATGCAAGCTGGGAAAAGAACACACCACAGAAAGCAACGGTGACAAAACAACGACAAACACAGTGATGATCGCAACACCTTCACAGCAAAAAAAAACAAAACACTGGCGTTCACAGGCTCCTACTCAGACGTGGCCGTTCCCTGAAACATGGAATAATGAATTACCTCGAGATTGATTGCCCAGGGGCGAATGCGGGGTTGGAATGTGACCGTTGAACTACCAATCATGACACGAAACGGGAGAGGCAAGCGGCCGAAGTGCTGCGTGTGGCGACAGCTCCTCTCGTTACGTAACGCATCGTCCCGCGCTCCGTGCCAGTGCCACGGGTCAAGCCCGGTCACGACCGATCACGTGCGTATGACGGCTCCGGGTCAGGGGTCATCCGTCGCAAGAGGTCACACTTCTGTCGCAGCCGACGGTAAACAGTCATCAGTGGGCGCCGACGAGGGCCGATACGGCTGCGTCGGCGGCGCGGCCAAATAAACACCGCGACGAGCCGCAGTTGCGCTCGACCACGGCCGACTCCCGTGCAGACGGGACCTCGACGGCTCCAGCTCCAGTTCCAGAGCGCGTTCCAGTCACTCGGCCGCACATCAGTCCCTCGGCCGCATCTCAGTCCCTCGGCCGCATCTCAGTCCCTCGGCCGCATCTCAGTCCCTCGGCCGCACCTCAGTCCCTCGGCCGCACCTCAGTCCCTCGAGCCAGTTAGACCTCCGACTCCTCCCCAGTCCCTCAGACGAGCTCCACCAACTCCACTCCCTCAGATCCCAGGGGACCGGGACAGTGTCCCAGTCACGCGGCCGTGCCGCGGCGCCTGGAGCGAGTTCCAATGCCGAGTCGCCCCACCTCCTCCCTGGTTCCCCAGACCAGCTCCGGCGTATCCAGCAGCCCACCGTCCCTCACGGACACGGCCACCGCGCCATCGCTTCGTTCGGAGCCACGCCCCAAACTACGACACCGCCATCGATTGGTCGATCGAACGAACGGCATTCCACACTTCACGGGTCACACAGATGCCAGCTGACATCACACTCGGCCGCCGGCCATGGTCCGAAGTACGCACAACACAAGAACCCAACCAGCTGATCACCAGGTGCTCGATCAACGACACCCCCGTACTTCGCATCCTCCTGTGGCTGACCTGGTCCACAACTCAGGCACATCCTGGTGGATGGAACAACCGCCACACCCTGGTTACCTACATACACCCCGGGCTAGTGATCTGATCACGTGCGCACACCCCGGGCTGGTGATCTGATCACGTGCATACACCCCGGGCTGATGATCTGATCACGTGCATACACCCCGGGCCGGTGATCTGATCACGTGCATACACCCCGGGCTGGTGATCTGATCACGTGCATACACCCCGGGCTGGTGATCTGATCACGTGCATACACCCCGGGCCGGTGATCTGATCACGTGCATACACCCCGGTGATCTGATCACGTGCATACACCCCGGGCCGGTGATCTGATCACGTGCATACACCCCGGCTAGTGATCTGATCACGTGCATACACCCCGGGCCGGTGATCTGATCACGTGCATACACCCGGGCCGGTGATCTGATCACGTGCATACACCCCGGGCTAGTGATCTGATCACGTGCATACAACCCGGGCCGGTGATCTGATCACGTGCATACACCCCGGGCTGGTGATCTGATCACGTGCATACACCACGGACTGGTGATGTGATCACGTGCATACACCACGGACTGGTGATGTGATCACGTGCATACACCACGGACTGGTGATGCGATCACGTGCGCACACCCCGGGCTAGTGATGTGATCGATCACGTGCATACATCCCGGGGTGATGATTTGATTTAATACTTTCGGTACACATCATCTGATTGAGAGTATACACAGTGTTGGTCATCGTATCTCATGCACTCGTGCTTATCATTGGTGACTATATACTCTGACGCATGCATGCAGTTAGTTTGTCATGATATCATGCATCATGCATGATAATATTGCATTACATTGCAATATAAATACATTATAGCATAATTGTATTATGGTAGATCATATTATAGTACACCAATTATAGTAGTACCCAGTTAGTTGTTCAGATAGTTGTGGTTTCAGGGTGGGCCAACCTTAGTGTGAGTTTACGAGCCTTAAAGCCACTAATTGGAACCACAAGCCTACGCACATATTTTCAATACCAAAACATACTTCACCACCGTAAGAAAACAAATCTCAACAACGTACTTTGTCTCTGATTTACATCAATAGTGTGCAATCATCACACGTTGCGGAACAGAATTGAGTCAAATCAGAAAACAAAATGACAATATCGTTTTCCTACTGTGGCATAACAAGTTTCTGGTGAACGGACCGCATGCATGGGCGTGTAACTGGCCCGCGATGGGTGAAGATGGTAGTCGCATGCATTCGCGAACAGACAAGCAAACAGCACCAGCCTCGGGGAGCCGGGGAAAACTAAGGCCGCTGGTTCAGTCCGTCACAAAACGGATATCAACAAACACGTAGCGACCTCCCATACCGACTGGCTGCGGCTGGGCGATTACGGGTAATTCATGTCCGGCATCGGCCCACCAAGTGGCTACGGCAGGCGTTGGCACCCCATTAACGCGGCCAGTAAATTTCCGCAAACGCCACCGCCGTGAAACAGCTAACGTCCGCAGTGGTGGTCCCGGCAGTCCGCAGTGGTGGTCCCGGCAGCCCGCAGTGGTGGTCCCGGCAGCCCGCAGTGGTGGTCCCGGCAGCCCGCAGTGGTGGTCCCGGCAGCCCGCAGTGGTGGTCCCGGCAGCCCGCAGTGGTGGTCCCGGCAGCCCGCAGTGGTGGTCCCGGCAGCCCGCAGTGGTGGTCCCGGCGCCCGCGTGGTGGTCCCGGCAGCCCGCAGTGGTGGTCCCGGCAGCCCGCAGTGGTGGTCCCGGCAGCCCGCGTGGTGGTCCCGGCAGCCCGCAGTGGTGGTCCCGGCAGCCCGCAGTGGTGATCCCGACAGCCCGCAGTGGTGGTCCCGGCAGCCCGCAGTGGTGGTCCCGGCAGCCCGCAGTGGTGGTCCCGGCAGCCCGCAGTGGTGGTCCCGGCAGCCCGCAGTGGTGGTCACGGCACCCACCCACCCCGGCCGTGCGGACCGGACAGCGGTGCCAGCCTCAAACACGCAAATAGCCCTTCTGGCACAGCTGTCCAGACTGCACGCACCGGAGGTCACCAGGGGTCTTCAACTGGGAGCGGGCGGGGGATGCTTTCACTGGCCTAATTGGGTAATTCGAGGCTTTCACTAATGAAGGGAGCATCGGACGACGAATGCGACGAGCAGGGCATGAAAGGGAAGAAGATGAATGCAGGCATTGCACGCCGAGTGCTTTGCTTTCTTGGCCGTGATAAATTTACGTATATTTCAAAGCGATGTGGGATTGACACTCCCCCTTCCCTCTCCGTCCAAAGGCTATGAGTGCTTGGACAGGTGGGCAGGTGACAGACATAAGATACAGATTCAGGTACAGAGCCAGATACAGAGCCAGAGCCAGAGCCAGAGGCACAGATACAGATACAGATACAGAGACAGAGACAGACACAGAGGAAAGAAGAGAAGGGAAAGACGGGAGAGAAGAGATGGAGAAGGGAGAAGAGAAGAGAAGAGAAGAGAAGAGAGAAGAGAGGAGAGAAGAGGGGATAAAGAAGAAAGCATAGGATAGAAGAGAAGAGGGGATAAAGAAGAAAGCGTAGGAGAGAGGAGAGGAGAGAGAATAGATAAGAGGAAAGAGGAGAGAAGAGGAGGAGAGACGCATTAAAACACGATTAAAGGCGAGCGCTGAGCGGTGCGTGCAGCTGATGAACACCGCCGGTGATTGGTGAATGGTCGCAATCGGCGCGTGCAACAAATGACGGCGATCTGGCGCGGCATGACGCGACGAAAAACCGGCGTTCGTGCAACTCTCAGAGGGCAGCCACACCAGCAGTGGCGCCAAACCGCGACACCAGTTGGGTGCGCCGCCGCCCGCCGTCAGCCGGCCGGCGACAAACGCACGCACGCAGGCCGCCCGGCCGGCCGGAAGCAAGCGCAAGCGCAGGCACAAACACGGCCAACATCTGCCGGCCTGCTGCACGCCACGGCGGACCGGCCGGGCGCTGGCTGGCGGCGCGAGCACGCGTGCTGCGCAACCGCCGGCCGTCGGGTACTCACAGGTGCCTCCCTTGTACGACATGTCTTGAAACGACAGAAGGACGACGGTTAGACACGGACGCGACTGGGGCGGCGAGCGGATGTGGGCAACGGCACGTGCTATTGTCAACAGGCATTTCACACAATTTCCCACGGCACGGCACGGCAACACACTACTATTAATAACATGAGGCAATAGGATCAATACACCTGACGACAGAAGACCCATCGCACGTACAATATATATATATATATATTATACATAATAAATATAAATTAAATACCCTGCTACTAATTGGCTTAACTCAACTAAGTTGCATAATTTTCTCATTGAAGACCGGCGTTGCGGTGGCGCGCCTCGATGAATGTGGCACAACTGCGGCTGCTTCTGCTCCGCATGCCTGACCGGGCTGACCTGGGATGTACAGCTGCCGCCCCCCATTCGGCGAGATACCGCACCCAGTGGCCCAGTCCAGTCACCTCACTGGAGCTCCTGTACGATGAGCCAGCTCACCGTCTGACCGACGCCGCCGATAGAACTGGGGGATCGTCGTATGTGGATACCGAGCTATGGGTTCACTTTGAAGGGAACGAATAGTCTAGGGATATGTTGCCCGTCTCACAATCGAAAGATTGTGGGTTCGAGTCTTACCTGTCGCTACTCTTCACCTGCGACCAATCGGCATGAGATTGGCGACGCTACATGACGCAACGGTCGACGTGTCGTAAAACAAATAACCACCTCGGGTTCACTTTGAACACGGAAGAGGATGGCATCCTATCTCCCTTCCCCATCTGCACCCCTAGTCTAGGTTCCCTGGGTCAGGGGAGTACGTGTCGGTTGGTTATTGGTTTTACGACACATCGACCGTTGAGTCATGCAGCATCACCAATCTCTCACGCCGATTGGTCGTGGGCGAAGAGTAGCGACAGGTAAGACTCGAACCCACAACCTTTCGATTGTGAGACGAGCAACTTACAGGGGAGTACGTGTCAAAAGTCGGCTTGATTCTAACATGGCGAGCCTTCATCACCGTCCTGCGATAAAATATCTGAGGACCTCCTCATTAGCAGTACCAATACAGGCGCGCTTTTAGTGTAGTGATGACCACGTTTCTCTCGTCGCAGGTACATCTCCCGGCGCACGTTGGCCTGCTCCGAAACGATCCATCGCGAAAGAGCGGCGACACTGAGCCGATGTGGTCAAACGCGTCCAAAAAAGGACCCTTCCTCTAATCACTCAAAACTGACGTCTGAATGTGTTCTGCTTTCCCAACTCAGAACTTCATGCGAGAAGTGATCGATCAACTTAGAGCAGTGATCCATCAATCTACGACTTATATTATACCACTCGCGCTTGGCTCGATCCGTCAGTGCTGACCACTTGCCGGTGGGGTGCGCCGACCCCAGTCAACATGGGACGCGTCGGCCCCAGTCAGCATGGGACGCGCCGGCCCTAGTCAGCATGGGACGCGCCGGCCCTAGTCAGCATGGGACGCGCCGACCCCAGTCAACATGAGACGCGTTGGCCCCAGTCAGCATGGGACGCGCCGACCCTAGCCAACATGGGACGCGCAGACCCACGACCCTAGCCAACATGGGACGCGCCGGCCCTAGTCAGCATGGGACGCGCCGACCCCAGCCAACCCCAGTCACACGGGTCGTTCACATTAGACGTGCCGACCTGACCGGCCGGCTCAGGCCGGGCCGTTGGTATTTATTTATTTATTTATTTGGTGCGAGGGGAGGCATGGACTACGATAGCCATGTAGGTGACGCACCATACACAAACCTGAATGACTTCACAAGTTCAGCCCTCAATGAACACATACAAACCTGTGTGTATGCAAGGACTCCAGAAATACACCACGATTAAGAAAAAAGAACACAAAACAAGCGGAAAAAAAACAGCAGAAAAAGGCAAATCTTCCCCGATCATCAGCAAATGGACGGCCAGGCGCGGTTATTTACATCCGGCGGCTGTCGGATGTTCAGTCACACCACTCGAGCTCTCCACTCGAGCCCCCCCCCCCCACTCCAGCCCCCACTCCAGCCCTCCACTCAGCCCCCACTCCAGCCCTCCACTCGAGCCCTCCACTCCAGCCCTAGGGGCTGAATAATCTAAGGGTAAGTTGCTCGTCTCACAATCGAAAGGTTGTGGGTTCGAGTCTCACCTGCCGCTACTCTTCGCCCGCGACCAATCGGCGTGAGAGATTGGCGACGCTACATGACTCAACGGTCGGTGTGTCGTAAAGCCAATAACCAACCAACCACTCGAGCCCTCCACTCGAGCCCTCCACTCGAGCTCTCCACTCCAGCTCTCCACTCCAGCCCTCCACTCGAGCCCTCCACCCGAGCCCCCCACTCGAGCCCCCCACTCGAGCTCCTCCCACTCGAGCCCTCCACTCGAGCCCTCCACTCGAGCCCTCCACTCGAGCCCTCCACTCGAGCTCTCCACTCAAGCCTACCACTAGAGCCCCCCCACTCGAGACCTCCACAATCGTCAACAGTTGGCGGCCGCACGGCCACCACCACAACGCTACACGGGCCACTGACCTATTGCGGCCCACACGGACCTCCAGTACTGGGCCAACCGTTGGCACGGCCTATTGATCGTGTCGATTAGCTGGACCAAGGACACCGATGCGTAGGTGGGCCAGCACGCGAGCATAACTCAACGGACGTCCACACAAATGATGCAGACGCACACATAAAGAACATGAATTATGTGCTCGTGATCGGAAAAAAATTCACGGAAATCCTTGCCGTTCAAGCAAACAGTCCACTGTCATGCCAAGTTAGCCTCACGCCCAAACTAGAATAACACGGAAAATCAGTGCCCGGATGATCGCAGAGTGCAAGGCGACACGAAGACGGACTAGCCTTCCCGCTCCCGTTTGCTCAGCAGATGACGCCCATTGGTTAAATAATACCGCATGTGCTCACCCACAAGTGCAATAATTATTTATGATGAAAAAGCGAGCGGGGCTAGCGCAGATGAGATTATCAAGCTTACGATTTTTTGGGGAAAAATGTGTAGCATGAAAAACCGATTCCTCTAAAGCCCATATTCCACTCTCAAGAAAATCCCGACGAAGCCACATATTTCGGCCGAGATATGTGCGTGTGATGCGTGATGTGTGCGATGCGCTTGCTGAGTACCCTCGTGTCAGTTTTCCTTCTATTGCGTGAACAAGTCTCTGAGGTCGACGTGCCTCAGTCAAGCCTATGGCGAGCCTATGACGTGTCGATCAAACTCAGGAACGATTAAGCGCATCGGACGCCGAAAGGCTGCTCAGCGAGCCGGGATAAATCATCAGAACAGCTGGTGCGAAACCCGGATAAATTTCGCTTTGTTCTCCTGAATTGGTTATGGAATTGGAGGAATACAATTGGAAAATGGAGCGGCGGTCACAGCGAGACCCATCAACGCCCTCGCCAATGGGCCGTGAATGGGCCGGACAGGGATCGGGCAGCTCATTCGTCCAACCGGCTGTCCTCACCAGCAGCAGCTCCTCAGAACATAGACTTGGGGATGTTCATTTACATATATATATATATATATATATACATATATATATATATACTCCATGGATGTACAACATGCAAACTTAGTCTATGAATATTCAGCATATAAACTTTGTCCATGAATATCCGTCCCATAAATTAAGCCCATGGATTTTCAGCATAAAAACTTGGTCTATGAATGTTCGGCGCCCTGACCTACCCATTCCATGCCCGAAGCGCCACACGGCACAATACACCAGCCGTTTCCGGCTCTGTCGGCGTCACGAAGTCGTCGGGAACCAGCTGGTGCGGAGTGCCAGTGAAGCCGCGCCGGGCGTGACCCTTGACCCGACATTCCGACATGGCGGCGGCCACCGGAGGCCGGCGCCGCGCCCGGCCCGGCCCGTCGCCTCGCGCTGGGTCAGCGGGCCGCCCCTCCCCTCGCTGGTCACACCCCCGCCGTAACGTCACAGCCCAACACGTGCCGCTCCACACACAGCCCAGCTGACAGGAGCAAACACCGGGGTCCGGAAGCGGCAACATCTCAACACTTACTTGACAATAAAATCGAGAACTTGTCAGATTTTCATGTGTCACATTCGTGTGATCGTCTAAAACTAGCATGTTCCAAATAAGTAGTTAACAGATTTCCAGGAAATTGCTGCTTCGTGCGGATTCTCCCTCCATAAATCACTGATTTCAGGAGGGGGAGGGGTAGCGTTTTCATCCCTACCTGGGTCTGTCAATGCGAGTCCACGTTGACAGGCGAACCTAGGGAAGGAAGAGGAGCGCGAATTCATGTTCCAGCGATGTGGATGGTGATGCAGGTGCAAACCGCAACACTCCATACTCTGTCACATGCAACGAGGGTTCCATTAAACTTCTGGCCAGTGCGGCGGGTAAAGTCTGGTCTGGCCGTCACCGGCTACTCTGCTATGTCTCTGCGGCGGGTATGGTCAGACTGGTCTGGCCGTCACCGGCGGTTCTGCTGTCTCTGCGGTGGGTATCGTCAGACTGGTCTGGCCGTCACCGGCGGCTCTGCTGTCTCTGCGGTGGGTACCGTCAGACCGGTCTGGCCGTCACCGGCGGCTCTGCTATGTCTCTGCGGTGGGTACAGTCAGACTGGTCTGGCCGTCACCGGCTGCTCTGCTGTCTCTGCGGTGGGTAAAGTCAGACTGGTCTGGCCGTCACCGGCTGCTCTGCTGTCTCTGCGGTGGGTACCGTCAGACCGGTCTGGCCGTCACCGGCGGCTCTGCTGTGTCTCTGCGGTGGGTACAGTCAGACCGGTCTGGCCGTCACCGGCGGCTCTGCTATGTCTCTGCGGCGGGTAAAGTCAGACTGGTCTGGCCGTCACCGGCGGCTCTGCTGTGTCTCTGCGGTGGGTACAGTCAGACTGGTCTGACCGTCACCGGCTGCTCTGCTGTCTCTGCGGCGGGTAAAGTCAGACTGGTCTGGCCGTCACCGGCTGCTCTGCTGTCTCTGCGGCGGATATAGTCAGACTGGTCTGGCCGTCACCGGCTGCTCTGCTGTCTCTGCGGCGGGTAAAGTCAGACTGGTCTGGCCGTCACCGGCTGCTCTGCTATGTCTCTGCGGTGGGTAAAGTCAGACTGGTCTGGCCGTCACCGGCTGCTCTGCTGTCTCTGCGGCGGGTAAAGTCAGACTGGTCTGGCCGTCACCGGCGGCTCTGCTATGTCTCTGCGGTGGATACAGTCAGACTGGTCTGGCCGTCACCGGCGGCTCTGCTGTCTCTGCGGCGGGTAAAGTCAGACTGGTCTGGCCGTCACCGGCGGCTCTGCTATGTCTCTGCGGCGGGTAAAGTCAGACTGGTCTGGCCGTCACCGGCGGCTCTGCTGTCTCTGCGGCGGGTAAAGTCAGACTGGTCTGGCCGTCACCGGCGGCTCTGCTATGTCTCTGCGGCGGGTACAGTCGGACCAACCCGGCCGTCACCGGCTGCTTTGCTGTGCAGATACTACAAACAGTCCGCGCATCAGCTGACGACGGAGATGACAGCGCAGCCTGCAGTGGCTCAGCCCGCCGTCGGCATGCAAGGCCCATCACCGATCGTTAGCTCATCGATATGCAATGCCCACCATTAACTCAGAGGCACCCTGAGCCACACACTGCGAAGACCAAAAAGGAGCAACGAAGTCTTCTGCGACGCAATCAGACCCGGCGACACTTCAGGTGTTCACGTCGATAGGTCTCACTGGACGCGACTGGGCATTATTCACTTTTGAATTCGATCAAATAACTTCGCAGCGGTGATTAAAACCAATGGACACATTTCAGGTCACTTTTCTGCAAGGAACATTTTTCCTATTCCCGGAGATTGCAAAACCCAAGTTGCGTAAAGGGTAGAAAAAGACGGGTGGGATAGGATAGAATGAAGTGCATCAAACTCCGCTCCAGTGCTCTTCCGCTCCACAGTGAACGAATACCAAAGAATAAAACGCACACACCTTCTGAAGTTTCGATGAGAATAACCACTAAGTGTTCGGTCATTCAACAGGAACAGGAGAGTACGTTTGTCCGGAAAGCAGCGCTACGAATGACAAGTGGCGGGAACAGGGCTGTTTTGCCCAGATGTTGCTGGCGCATCGTCAGCGCGCCACGTGCACCAGGACAGCAGCCGACCTGACTGCCACGTGCACCAGGACAGCAGCCGACCTGACTGCCACGTGCACCAGGACAGCAGCCGACCTGACTGGGGAGATGTGGGAGGGGCACTGAGAACGCGGGCCCGGCTCGTCCAGTGGCCATGGGCAACGGTGACGACGCCCACCGCCGACACCGTTACAAAGCTGGCTGGCCACGCTGCCAGCGGTCACAATCCACCGGTGTTGTGGGCCGCGCGCTGCCACCCCGTGGGTGTGCCAGTCGTGCACCGCAGTACCGCACGCAGATCATATCCACATGGTGGAGTAGCACACGAAGGTCACTCATTTTGGTGGAGTAGGTTGGTTATTTGGGCTTAAGCGCGGCATCGACTGCGATGGTCATACTGTGCCCGTAACAATGTTAGATGGCATCAATGGTCTTAATCGGTCCAGCAGTAGTACACGAACCTGCAGAATGCAAGCAGGTCATTCCGCTCTTCTAGTGGTACAATGTCAGTGAGGTGTATATATCGCTCTAAAGTCGATATCAGAAAGGAAGCGAAAAATCTGTACGGAAGTTACCGCGCGCGAGTGGTTACCCAGGGGATCGCGGTGCGACAGCGGCCATGGGACTCCAATAAGTCGTTTGCGATTATCGGCAAGCAGAGGACATGAAATCAAAACGTGACGCACTGACATCGAGCGCGCGAGACATCGAGGGAAATTTGGCCTATTCTCTCCACAGAGCAAATGGCGGTGTGTTGGGTGAGTGTGCCCAAGCCGAAGGCGACAGAGCACGACCTCGTCTCGCCTCGTCCTGGGATAGGACGAGGCCCACTCTCCAGGACATGGCTCGACAGTCCGTAGTTTGGATGGTTGTGGCTTAAGGGCGCGTCGACCATTTCGCTGATCATATTGCGCCCATATGTATTTAAATCCTGCTATGTTATCAATTCATCTTCAGTAGTAAGTAACAATTTCATCTTGGTCTGCAAATAGCCTCGAATCCTATTTCTGAGATAAAGTGAAAGGGATTACCATTGCGTACGATTGGGGAGTATCATCAAGTACGCCTGGATATGTCAGCGACCTGGCTGCAGTCCTAAAGTGTCGCATGCGCTCCCCATCGTAGCTTCCACACGGGTACAAAACATGACGCACCGTCAAACGTGCGCGACATCGAGGGCACAGCGGTGGCTCGTTTCCGCATAAAAGGTAGCAGTGGGTAGCATAACAGTGACCAATTCTTAGTCGACAGAGTCAGACGCCTCTTCTCTTCTGGATTTACGCCAGGACGATGGCCATTCTCTCAGTTTTGGCTTAATCGTCTTTAGGTTATTCCCAAGTTTCGAAGTTCCACATGTACAAATGTGTGGGAGGCCCCAGGGAGCGCCAATTCCATGGCCAGCCGAGTAATGGGGCTGACCCACTGCGGGGATTTTGGTGGAGTAACTCACGAAAGTCACTCATATCGTGGAGTAACTCACGAAAGTCACTCATATGGTGAAGTAACTCACGAAAGTCACTCATATGGTGAAGTAACTCACGGTCACTCATATGGAGAGCCGTGTATCGTGCAGGTATCCCAACTATGCATTGTGGTGTTGTCATCCACGTACCGCATACCATGGTCCGCAAGCAGGTCTCATACGCATACCGTGGTCCGAGAGAAGGTTCCATCCGCATACCGTGGTCCGCAAGAAGATTCCATCCGCATACCGTGGTCTGCGAGAAGGTTCCATCCGCATACCGTGGTCCGCGAGAAGGTTCCATCCGCATGCCGTAGTTCGCGAGAAGGTTCCATCCGCATGCCGTGGTCCGAAAGAAGGTTCCACCATACCAACGTACCATTGGGGGGCATCATTCTACCATCTACATACTGTGTGATAACGCGCAGATGGCTCAGCATCCACGTATTTATAGTACCAAGTGGCACCGCCTCCCAGCCGCCGCCGTCGTCGCAGGCTCCGCGGAAAACACCCAGTCGGGGCATGGCGTGCAGCCGGTCAGCATTTGTCCACTTCCGGTGGTACCGGCGTGACCGACAGTGGCCGATAATGACCCGCCGGCCGAGGCGCGCCGCCGGCCCGAACGAGCCGGTCGAGTCCCGCTCGACCGACCGACTGACTGCCACGACCGGCGCAAAAACGTCCGGCCTCGGAACGCGTCCGCTCCCGGTCTCGGGCCACGGTGGGCGGTGGCGTACCGGCTCAGACATAGATGATCCAGATTGTTGGCGGAGTCAGGTCGAGACGAGCCAAGCCGGGGACGGGGCCGGGGACGGGGACGGGGACGGGGACGGGGACGGGACGGGACGGGACGGGCCGGGGACGGGGACGGGGCCGGGGGGACGGGACCCGGGCCGGGCCGGGCCGGCCGAGCCGAGCCGAGCCGAGCCGGGCCGAGCGAGCCGAGCCGAGCCGGGCCGAGCCGAGCCGGGACGCCGAGCCGAGCCGAGCCGAGCCGAGCCGAGCCGAGCCGAGCCGAGCCGAGCCGAGCCGAGCCGAGGGCCGAGCCGAGCCGAGCCGAGCCGAGCCGAGCCGAGGCCGAGCCGAGCCGAGCCGAGCCGAGCCGAGCCGAGCCGAGCCGAGCCGAGCCGAGCCGAGCCGAGCCGAGCCGAGCCGAGCCGAGCCGCGCCCAAACACCGGGCAGCGGGCTGTTGTATCCGAACCGAGCCACGTCGCCGGCGGCGGCACATTCCGAACAGCGCGCGCTGCCACTTCCGCGTCCCGTCCGCCGGCGGCATGCCAGGGCGCATACCGACGCGACGTCCAACACGGAGCCCACAGCGGCGCCGCACTGGACTCCTGCAGCCGATGCAAACAGCACGCCTGGCGCGCCCGACCCGCAGAAGCGCGCCAACAGAGGCAGACGCCGCCGGCCGAGTGCCACAAGGTGACCATCGCCGGGCGGCTGATCATCCTGGGACCGTCTCGCTGTTGTTATTGGAGTTTAGGGGCGCATCGACTGCGTCGGTCATGTAGTGCCTGGGACCGTCTCAACCCGCCGTGAATACTCAGCGCAACTTCCACACTGATCTCGGGGACTGTACGCACAAGGCAAGGGTGCATGCAATGGGGGAACAAGACGGGAGACCAGAGAAAATCCGAGAAAGTCGAGATGTGTAAGAGGGCAGGAGAGGGGAGGGTACGGTAGGGTAGGTTAAGGAGAGAGATAGCGGAGATAAAACACAACTGAACAAAATAATTGAAATGCACAGCTTTTCAATTCAATTTTATTTAAACTGGCCATTGTACCCACCCGTCGCTCGGAAATAACATTCCGTCCACACTATACCAACCTGCACAGACAAGGTCTGAGGCAGCCTCATTTATGCCAACCTGCACACGGGGCCTGATGAAGCTTCGTTGACGCCAGCCTATATAGACAGGGCATGAGGCAGCTTCATTAATGTCCCTGCACAGACAAGGTCTGAGGCGGCCTCATCAGGTCGCTACTTGTTGGCGCGACCATCAGCTGGTATGAGGTAGCTTCATTAATGTCCCTGCACAGACAAGGTCTGAGGCGGCCTCATCAGGTCGCTACTTGTTGGCGCGGCCATCAGCTGGTATGAGGTAGCTTCATTAATGTCCCTGCACAGACAAGGTCTGAGGCGGCCTCATCAGGTCGCTACTTGTTGGCGCGACCATCAGCTGGTATGAGGTAGCTTCATTAATGTCCCTGCACAGACCCTATATAGACAGGGCATGAGGCAGCTTCATTAATGTCCCTGCACAGACAAGGTCTGAGGCGGCCTCATCAGGTCGCTACTTGTTGGCGCGGCCATCAGCTGGTATGAGGTAGCTTCATTAATGTCCCTGCACAGACAAGGTCTGAGGCGGCCTCATCAGGTCGCTACTTGTTGGCGCTGCCATCAGCATGGCCAACCGACGGCGCGGCATCATTTGAGTGAAGCCTCGGGCGGCCTGTTCTGTCTTGATTACCTCAGCCGTCTGCCCCTGGCAGATCCACGGCGGCCAGGCGTCCGGCAGAGCAGGGCAGAGTGGCGCCGCAGACCGCACACCCCCTCCCGGCAGAGCGGGGAGGGGCGGCGCGACAGACCGGCAGACGCACCCTCCCGGCAGAGCGGGGAGGGGCGGCGCGACAGACCGGCAGACGCACCCTCCCGGCAGAGCGGGAGGGGCGCCCCCCCCGAGGGGCGGCGCGACAGACCGGCAGACGCACCCTCCCGGCAGAGCGGGGAGGGGCGGCGCGACAGACCGGCAGACGCACCCTCCCGGCAGAGCGGGGCGGGGTGGCGCGGCAGGGGAAGAGGGATTGCTGAAGCAGAGGAGCAGAGGCGCAGCCTGGGGGCAGAAAACTGGGGCACAGAGCACTGGGGTCTCCTAACAAACAATTCACTGGATCAAATGCGACATCTTCAGATTTGCACGACGCCAAACCAGAAATATTCTGCGCGCCAAAAGCGCTTTGTTAACTTCCGGGCGGCGTCCCAGGGGTGCAGCCGCCGGTACGGTACGGGTAAGCGCAACGGCAGCGCTATCGAGGAGGCGATGGTGCGGCAGAGATCCGGGATGGAGCGGCAGAGCGGCAGAGTGCCACGGTAGCGGGCGTCCCACGCACCTGCCCCCACATTCCAGAGCAGCGGCGGGCCGGCCGGCCCGCCCTCCCCCACCCATTGTCACCCGCGGACGGTGCCGGCTTACTGGACGGCCGGGGCGGGCGGGCGGGCGGGCGGACGGGCCACGGGGCAGGCACCATCCCGCTGGAACGTCGCCAGCCGCCCGCCAGCCAGCCCCATCAGCCGCAGAGCCGCCGCCACCGCCGCCACCCAATTATATTCCGTTCAGTGTCGCGCGGCATCATCTGCGCCGGCCGACAGGTGGATTCAGACTGGCTGGTGCCGCCGCGCGCCTCGGCCCGTCGGTACCAGCCAGTCGCGCCGCACGTGACACTCGCCGCAGTGTCGGTACCAGCCAGTCGCGCCGCACGTGACACTCGCCGCAGTGTCGGTACCAGCCAGTCGCGCCGCACGTGACACTCGCCGCAGTGTCGGTACCAGCCAGTCGCGCCACACGTGACACTCGCCGCAGTGTCGCCAGTCGCGCCACGTACCAGCCAGTCGCGCCGCACTGACACTCGCCGCAGTGTCGGTACCAGCCAGTCGCGCCGCACGTGACACTCGCCGCAGTGTCGGTACCAGCCAGTCGCGCCGCACTGACGCTCGCCGCAGTGTCGGTACCAGCCAGTCGCGCCGCACGTGACACTCGCCGCAGTGTCGGTACCAGCCAGTCGCGCCGCACGTGACACTCGCCGCAGTGTCGGTACCAGCCAGTCGCGCCGCACGTGACACTCGCCGCAGTGTCGCTACCAGCCAGTCGCGCCGCACTGACACTCGCCGCAGTGTCGGTACCAGCCAGTCGCGCCGCACGTGACACTCGCCGCAGTGTCGGTACCAGCCAGTCGCGCCGCACTGACACTCGCCGCAGTGTCGGTACCAGCCAGTCGCGCCGCACGTGACACTCGCCGCAGTGTCGGTACCAGCCAGTCGCGCCGCACTGACACTCGCCGCAGTGTCGTACCAGCCAGTCGCGCCGCACTGACACTCGCCGCAGTGTCGGTACCAGCCAGTCGCGCCGCACGTGACACTCGCCGCAGTGTCGGTACCAGCCAGTCGCGCCGCGCGTGACACTCGCCGCAGTGTCGGTACCAGCCAGTCGCGCCGCACTGACACTCGCCGCAGTGTCGGTACCAGCCAGTCGCGCCGCACTGACACTCGCCGCAGTGTCGGTACTCCGACCGACGACATGCTGGAAGCCGACGCCGGCGGCGCTCGCGCAATCAACTTCTTGCACGCGACAAAGAAACGCAATTATCTCCTCGCAGAAGTAGCCTCGTCGCATTCTTGCCTTCGACTTTTTGCGGTTGCGGATTGGTACGTTCGTCGTTCGGTAATTAGCTGCGTGTCGAAAGTCAATGGAAGGGAACATCCAAAAAACTTCTCACGGTGTTGTCTGAAACCAACTTATCCCAACACGGGCAAAATAATACCGGCGATTGTCGCGACGTGCATTATTCCCTCCTGCGCCTGTGCTCAATAAGTGAACTGAAACCCACTAACACCGCTAGCCTCGAATTAATATCCGACCTGAAGTTCATGGTAGTGCTCCAGCGTGGACACATTGAATGTCGGTTAGGCATAGACTATGAATGAAATTCCCTCGTGTTTCCTAGCGAAGATGATCAAGGTTAAACGATGCCATGTTTGCCTTTCAATGTCCAACAGCAATAATACCAACCTGAAGTTAGTTATTAGGATTTTAGGCCGCATAATACCAACCTGAAACTGAACGAAATTAGCATAAACAATAATATATTCGGCGGACCACACGGAATAACTTTTAGCCAGTGGGCGACGGGGAGAAAATATAACATACGATTGACGCTGTAATCATTTTTCCACATATATTTCCCACTGGAACTCCCAAAGTGGGACACACTGCTGTGTCTTGATCGAGATTGATCCGCCCTGGATCAATTTCGGACCTGTTAGTTAGCCACTTAGTCTTTAGAATGCACCGACGGTATTGGTAACACAGCGCCCAAACCTCGGGAACGTGACGCCCTTACGGCCGCGCCTCGGCTGAATGATACCACTCACGGCAGAACGAGCAGGCACCCCCACCTCTGTTTAATATATTGTTGTGTTGAATATGTTGTTGATTATACTCTGGTCACCACCGCCAGCCGGCGCGGCAGCAAGGCGAGCGGGCACCACCACCGCCAGCCGGCGCGGGCGCCAGGGCGAGCGGGCACCACCACCGCCAGCCGGCGCGGGCAGCACGGCCCGCGCCTCCCGCGGCGGCCATGCTGCGCCGCAGTCCACCGGCCGCGCCCGACCAGATGATGTGATCCAGTGCAGCCATTCGGGGTCGCCGCAGCGTGAACGGCCGGCACAACAGACGCACGCACTAGTGCGGTGGCGAAGGAGGAGGCGGGAGGACAAATGGGTGGTCACCACAGCCGTCCCTGTTATGACATGATAAAATAGTGCGCCGATACGCAACCGACCGCCTCTCTGCCTTCTTTTACATCCATTTCCTACACCACTGCCTGCCTCTGTCTCCGTCTACACACCGGAACCTCTAGACGTCGCAGGTGATGGCCGGGTGGATCTCGACCAGCATCCCGCCTCAGGCCCAGACGGCGGCTCGCGCGTGCGGGACACTGCTTCTATGCGCTGCACGGCATCGTCTCGCCCCACCGCTGGCAGTGCGGGGCGACTGCCCTGCCGACGGCGCCATCGCACCGCTGGAAGTGCGGGGCGACTGCGACTGCGGGGCGACCTAACTCTGAACACTTTATGACTTTATGAAGCCGTTTGATGGGCGCATCACGCGCCCTACAGATCGACCAGTATGTCCGTCCGGTGTGGAGTTTCAGCCCGGCTGGTGAGCCGGTCGGCCGCTCCGCTGCCCTCGATGCCGACGTGGCCAGGCGCCTACTGAAGGTGTATGTGGTTGCCCGTTTCGGCCAGCTCGTGCAGCAGGCTACAGACTACAAGTTAGTTATTAGGGCTTTAGTGCGCATCGACTGCGTTGGTCATGTAGCGCCCACTCTCCAGACTACAATTAGCAGGAGCTGGTGCTGGTGGATTTGGTTTAGGGTCCGTTGACGAATCGGGAGAGAGCAGCTCCAGAGAAGTCCGAATTGTGTCTCAGTTGGTGGCTGTGGTTGTGCGACGCGGCCGGTCAGATCGCCACCGTCTTCAGCGTCTCCCTCCCGGCCACCAGCTGAGCCCTGGCGCTGCTGCACAGGTCACCGGTGGCAGACATGCACTGCGTCGTGCGTCCTTCCGTGTGGAGCTCGGTGCGCGGACTCCGGCCTCTGGTGCGTGCGGAATCGCCGCCCCACGTGGTGTGGTCTGGTGCTGGGAGGGCGGTCGGCGCCCGCGCGGACGCAGTGCCACGCTGGTCTGGGCTGTCGAGGCTGCGGCGACGGTGGACACGTCCGAGTAGATCCAGACGTGGTGCGCATGCCCCGATCATGGCGCAGTGGCCTGCACCAGGTGCCCGCCAGTCCCGCCACATCCGTGGTCCACTTCCCGACCCCCATGGAGTACGGTCCTTATCTTCCAGCTGACGGGCGGGTGCGTCCGCTGTATCTGAGGCGTCAGCCCGTGCACTGCACGTGTCTCGTAGGCTCTATACTTCAAGCGTGGATGCAGCGAGGTGACCTTGGGGCGTGGATGCGGCGATGCGGCGATGCGACCTTGAGGCGTCGCACCGGGCCGTCTTCCGGTAGGCGAATGAGGAGGGAGCGGGGGATGCGGGGAGCTGTTTGGCCGGCAGTGAAAGGGCTGGCAGGCTGGCTTCGGCCAGCAGCGCGTGCTTGTTCGCGGGGCGGATACTTCACCCGCCCCGTGAACAAGCACACAGGAACGTAATCCCCCACCACGGAAAGTTGGTGCCTCGTCGTGGAGGAAGCCGCCGCCGCCGGCCGGTTGCCGGTCGAGAAGGCGTGATTAGCCGCAGGCCTGGCCGCGTCATGGTCCGTGCCGAGGGCGGTCAATGTCAGACGCAGTCTTGGCTCCCGCACAGCCGGGCGCCAGTCGGGTCGACACCGGACGGTGACTCGAGCCTCGGCCGGCACCGAATCGTGCAGCGGCCCGCCGCGGTCCAGGCAGTGTACCTGCCCCCACCCCTCCCCGACGTTTGGGCAGGGGGAGGGGCATTCACAGCCAGCCGCGTCTCAACATCAATCTTCCGGTCACAAAGAAGAGTAGTATAGAAGTGTCCATCCAGGCGTGAACGTAAGTCGCTGATTTATAATTAATGCCGTATGGTGAGCCGATTGCATACGCGCGTATCGAAAGCATTAACTGGGAATGTCCGTACGACATCGCAGTAACGTGACGTAGTGTTATAACGTACGGCGTGGCGCACAGCCGGAGGCACGCTCCCGCTCCCGACGGCTGCGAACGTCCAGCACCGAAGACGTTGCCCAGCGCTCCACTGGTGTGATGTCGACACCCTTCACGCCAGCTTCGCCACGCACGACACGCCACCTTCGACCCGCGCTCGCTCCTCCGAGCGTCGATACTCGGTCCGCCCTCGACGCGCGCCCGCACGGCGCACCAATCCTCGACGAGACCCGCGGCGGCGGCGATCGGCCACGTCCGACGCAGATGCTGCAGCGCGGCGCGGCGCGGCGCGGCCGGCCGTATGGCCACCGCCTGTGTCGTGACGAGTCGATTGCCGCTGCCCGGCCGTGCACCAGCCGTCATAAGTGCACTGCCACCGCCCCCGCCGTCGTCACGAGCCCGGCTGTCGAGCGACTCGGCCCGCCCACGCGAGCGGCCGCATGATGCCCGGCTGATCCAGTCACAGGCCTCAGGTCACAGAGGCGGGTCACTGCCTCAGGTCACATGTCACAGGTCACGGGTCACTGCCTCAGGTCACAGAGGCGGGTCACTGGCTCAGATCACAGATCACGGGTCACATGTCACAGGTCACGGGTCACTGCCTCAGGTCACAGACCACGGGTCACAGAGGCGGGTCACAGGTGATGTCAGACGGGCACGGCACAGGAACGGCGGAAGGCTCGACTCCACTACAAGTTACTTCCTCAGGTCGCAGGGGCGGATCGCTGAGCTCCCACAGGTGATGCTAGACGGGCAGGACATATCGATCCATGCCGCCCTCCCCTTGGCCCCATCGATTCCGCCGACGTTCGTCTGGGAAGTCGTCGACACCGACGGCATTGTGCGAGTCGACGGGAGTTGGGGCAGCGGTGGGTGGATTACATTGTCAAGTACGGGTAGACCACATTGCTGGCCAGAGGCACAAGTGCGAAATAGTCCCGAAATGAAATAAATGTAACACGAAGCTGACTATGAAAATATATATATATATATATATATATATATATATATATATATATATATATATATATATATATATATATAATATATATATATATATATATATATATATATATATATATATATATATATATATATATATATATATATATATATATATTCATCATCATCATCATCGTCAGGAATAAGGGATGAGGGAGAAGATTACGCCAATGCTAGCAACAAACCTGCTGGAAATCGCAGCCACACATAATTGCGACATTTCAAGGAATTGGTTATGGAAAATATTCTGATGTAACTGAGCAAGTAATTAACACTAATGGGAAACTCAGTAGGCGCGAAGCTAATAAACGCCACGAATGTTTCTTCAAATGCTCGGCGGCAGACCCCATAAATAAATAATCCCTTTCATTGTCGGACGTTTGCATGAGCCGGTGACGTCCGGTCCTCTTTTATGCACGCATTGGTCGTGTCAGTTAGCGAATTAGACGACGACCTCGACTTAACTATCCAGGCCAAGAGCCGGTGTAGTGAATGAATGAAGGGCAGGCGCCGGGTCGATAGCTGCAGGCCGGTCGGATTCCGACTGCAAAGTCGCGCCGAGTACTATTTGAACCGGCAGTGAAGGCCACGAACGGCCAACACCGGTCATTCACTATGCAGGACGCGGGTCGTACGGGCCGCGGCCGTTGAGAGGACCGCAAGTCGGACAGTGCCGCTGGCGCAGCGGCTAGCAGTCATGCAGTCACGCAGTCGGGCTCCGCCAGGAAACGACAGTGTCACCATCGCCAAGCACTTGTCATATCTTCCCAGTAGGGGTGCAAGAGAACGTGCACCTTTCGACAGTTTTTTTTCGGTTTCAAGAATCCTGGCGCGCGCTCATACGGAATTCATAACCCATTCGTACAAGCGTCAGGAAACGATGGATGCCATCAGCGCGCTGTTCCCATCTACTCAAGTGATATTTGATTCCGCTGGAAACTCCCATGCATATTTCCCA
Source organism: Imbricaverruca yamaguchii (assembly GCA_034440575.1). Lineage (NCBI taxonomy): Eukaryota > Metazoa > Arthropoda > Thecostraca > Neoverrucidae > Imbricaverruca > Imbricaverruca yamaguchii. Next base: position 852,976 of record JAOTOL010001531.1, on the reverse strand, counting down.
CCAGCAAAATTGGACTACAACGGATTACGGTTGCATAACTCCAATAGCTGAGTCAAGCCAGCACGCAACATATATTTCGCCCCTGGGTCCGATTCATGGACAGACTCGATATATTTTCAAACAAAACCACGTCTGAAACGCCCTGGCGAAGCCCGTCTCTGGATCGTTTGTTCGGATTTCGGATCAGGATGCATATAGCGTGCACCTGACCGCGATACGCAACGTTGCGCTTCGTTTCGGCTGAAGCCACACTCACGCATCAAATTTGCAGATGTCTGTTTGCTAAAACGCAGGCTCGTTAAGGATCTGCTTGCACCATACCACACGGTCTGTTGCCCACGTCTCTCACTCCCCTTCCCGGTGTGACAGCACGACAGTCATCTCTCTGCCTCCCGACCACACCGCACCTGACGTCCGCTGCCCTCTGTCAGGCGCGCCGTGCCGCGATCGCACCCCACTCAGCACGCCGCTGGGATCGCAGCATCGCTCCCCCTCCCCACATCGACGGCCCGGCCGCTCGGAGGATGGGGGGATCCGCCGTCCCCACCGCGCGCCCGTCCCCGCCGGCGCAGGGGCGGCCGCGGGACCGGCCGCCGTTTTTGCCGCGGCGGGCACGGGGCCCAGGGTCGCGCTGCTACACAGCACAACGGCCGAGGTGAGCGCCAATTAAGCCGAGGGAGTCGCGCGAGATGACTCACGGCGGCGTCACGGGCGAGCGCGGGACGAGACGGCCGACGTCACGCCGCCAGATCACGCCTCTGCGCCCGGTCACGACCGGCGAGCGACACGTCCGGGACCGGGGCAGGCTAAAGTAGCGCCGTCTGGTGGTGCCTCCGCCGGGTAACGTCTCAGGAGTGGCACGTCCGGGACCAGGGCAGGCTGACGCCGCTCTCAGATGGTGACTCTGCCTGGCGACGACTGGAGGGGGATTTGGAGGGCGCACGACGATGACTACAGGATACCAACGCCAGGATATCGTGGCCGATGGTTCATCCACCTGGCCACGACTGGGGAGGGACACGACGGTGACCATGAGACCGAAGCCCCACCATCAGATGACCCCTCCGCCTGACGACTGGAGGGACGGGGGAGGCGGCGCTCCCGTAGTCACGACGGTGACTACAAGAGACTGGACGCCACACCGCCAGATGGCTCCTCTACCTGGCTACCGTTGGGGAGAGGCAGCACGAATTAGACCTGCCAACAGGATGGATTGCTCCCTTGTTCCAGCACTGAACGCGAGAGGGGAAGTGAAGCCGAGGTAAGAGCCAGACCAATTCTGCGAGGCCGACCAAGCCCGCCGTCAGTGCAGGGGCGCCACTAGCTCATACCGGCGCAGCCACACGACGTAACAGCTCTCACGAACACTCGTGGTTGCGGAATACGCGCTACACGTGCAGCACTGGACTGGTCATTGGGCATGTGGGGCAGGTAAGGACATCGCAGTCAGCCCATAGAGGCAACAGTCAGCGTTACGCTCAAAATATCTGTTTAAAGTAATACATCCCGCTTCCGATAAGGCACACACTCCGATGTACAACATCAATAAGCAAATATCCTACAGAGCATGCATGAAATACTGTCACCTTGGCATAATTCATGACGCAAGGATTTGAAAGGGCTTTGCCCGATAATTGGTTTCAAATATGCTACCTTGATATACTCGTGGTGGCCATCAACATCTCCCACAGGTAACTTCTCTTCAAAACATTTCATCCATCGACTTCACAACGCATGGAGCACCCTATGACATGCGACATACAGATACATTTGCATCGCCTTCCTACAGGCATCAAACCAGGAGTGGCTGGAGGACACCAATCCAGGGTCAGAGAACTGAGTCCGGTGGAGTGGCGACGCAACAACACACGCCGACACCGTCTCCGCTGTCAGTGCACGGAAACAAAACCATCGCCGTCTAAAGCCTCACTGCACAGCGACAGTGTCCCATCGTCGGAGAGACTGGATGCATTCTGTCGAGTCCACGTGCACCCAAGATCTAGCATCCGACTTACTCTCTGTTTGGCGATGACCTCGCAACTCGTACACACAGCTTACTCTTTCATTTCGGAGTGAACTTTTGTCTACAAGTGTTCATCAAACATCCGGAGTTCACCCGACTTTCGGGTTGTTCGACGAAGATTTGCAGCGGTAAATTGCGTTCAAAAATAGGAATAATACATTAACGTTAAGCTTCCTCTGTCAGGAAGTCAACTTTCATCATCTTCCAGCAGGAGGAACCTATCGCCACGGATTGTATATCTGAAACCCTAAATGGCCCGATGACACGGGAAGGTAGCCGACTGGTGCCGGCCGCACAACACTCCCGCCATCTCTGCTGACAACTCCCGCCAGCAGATCTCCCGCCATCTCTGCTGCCAGCTCCCGCCAGCAGATCTCCCGCCATCTCTGCTGACAACTCCCGCCAACAGATCTCCCGCCACCTCTGCTGCCAGCTCACGCCAGCAGATCTCCCGCCACCTCGGCTGCCAGCTCACGCCAGCAGATCTCCCGCCACCTCTGCTGCCAGCTCACGCCAACAGATCTCCCGCCACCTCGGTTGCCAGCTCCCGCCAGCAGATCTCCCGCCACCTCGACTGCCACCGATCTGGGCGGCTGCTGCAGCGCTAATGGGCTCGGCTGCCGCAAGCGTGCACAAACAAACGGCGTTAACTGATGGCGCGGCGGACGACCTGGACGTCGGCGTTGCCGGCCGGCACCGGCCGTCGGCGCCTGAGGTCGTGCGTGGCGCGCGCGCCCGGCCGGCCGGCGCCGCTTCACGTCGGCATCGATTGCACGCGAGCCGGCTGGCCGGTGCATGCATGTATGCATGCATATGTGGTGTGTGTAGTGTGTGTAGTGTGTGTGGTGCGTGTGTGGTGCGTGCGTGGTGCGTGCGTGGTGCGTGCGTGGTGCGTGCGTGGTGCGTGCGTGGTGCGTGCGTGGTGCGTGCGCGTGTGTGCGTGGTGCGTGTGTGTGTGTGTGGTGCGTGCGTGGTGCGTGCGTGGTGCGTGCGTGGTGCGTGCGTGGTGCGTGCGTGGTGCGTGTGTGGTGCGTGCGCGTGTGTGTATGCAAACGGCTCCGACCGGCGCCCGCAGCACGTCCGCCGCCGCAGCGCGTCACGTGGTGCGCGGCCGCCGGCACGGCCCGGCCGCCGCACCGGTCACGTGACGCGCGGCGGGCGCGCGCACGCAGCCGGCGCCGCTATTGATTGTGCGGATGATCCGGCGGCGGCCGAGGCGTTCTGGCCGGCGGCATCGATTGCCAAAGGCGATGGCGGCGGCGGCGGCGGCGGCGGCGGCGGCGGCGGCGGCTGTGCCGGCGGCGGCGGCGCCGCGGCCGCCCGCAAGGCCACCATCGCCGCGGCAGTCAGCTGCCGGCGGCTTAAATCTTCCAACTCATCATCAACGTCAACACGACCGCGACATGCCGACCACCGTGACGGTGGCGGACGCCAGCCGGCAGGACCTTGTGGCGGCGCGACCAGTGCAGCTTGCCCGCAGTCCAATGGAGCTGACAAGTGATGCCACCAAGGGCGTCCGCGGATGATTCAGGGGGCTATCTCGGTGCTCCTAAATTGAATCACACGACAGTATAGCGCTGACAGCTTGAGACCACACATGGCGCCTGGACGACGGAGTGTCTGAGAGCCAGTCAGTGTGGGCAACCATCGGCACACCACCACCAGCAGCACCACATAATCACCACCACCAGCAGCACCACATAATCACCACCAGCAGACCACCACCAGCAGCACCACATAATCACCACCACCAGCAGCACCACATAATCACCATCAGCAGACCACCACCAGCAGCACCACATAATCACCACCACCAGCAGCACCACATAATCACCATCAGCAGACCACCACCAGCAGCACATAATCCACCACATAATCACCACCACCAGCAGCACCACATAATCACCATCAGCAGACCACCACCAGCAGCACCACATAATCACCATCAGCAGACCACCACCAGCAGCACCACATAATCACCACCACCAGCAGCACCACATAATCACCATCAGCAGACCACCACCAGCAGCATCACATAATCACCATCAGCAGACCACCACTAGCAGCACCACATAATCACCATCCGCAGACCACCACCAGCAGCACCACATAATCACCATCAGCAGACCACCACCAGCAGCACCACATAATCATCACCGTCAGTAGACCACGAACATGGTTACGCCACTGTAATCATCGGATCACCGAAAATGCTAAACGTTTGTTCATTGTGCAACATCCGTAGAGTTAACATCGGGCCAGTTGCGAACCTAGGCACATGTCCCGACTCCGGACCCCCCCCCCATGGAAATCTTGCACTCCTGACTAGAAAAGGGTGCTCTTGTAGGCTGTTTAGGCGAAAACGTCATAAATAGAGAAGGTCCGTCTATGGGTACAAAGGGCGTCTATATGCACCGATGGAGAGCATTTCCATGAATTGAAAATAGTGGCGCCACCGCGATGAAATTGTGCCCCTCAAGGAAATCGCGGCCTCGTGCCCTTCCCTCATCAGAACTCCCTGGATCAGCCCCTGCTAGGGACCCTACAAATACGGATCACCCCAGGGGGTGAAATCTGTTTGAAATGTGAAGTCGGAGGGGAGACAAATTTCATCTAGACGCTTTCTCAAGTGCAAAAATTCAAAGACCTAATTTGTCGGGAAAAAATGAGCAGACACATGTACCCAAAATCCACGGGTGAGATATCCTCGTATGCACATAAGCATTTGAAGCCTCTCAAACTACAAAGCACCCTCAATCCATTTCCGAATGTTCCACCCATACCTCGTCCCATACCTCGTCCCATACCTCGTCAGGTAAAGTAGACCTACTCATATATAGGGATAGATACCCTTGGGATTGGGAGTACTGGACGACAGATAACACAAATTCTGCCGACAGCACACCGGCGGTGCGACAGCCGGCCTCACTTCGAGGGCACCGTCCCGGCCCGGTCCCTGGCCGGTACCTGGCCGGTACCGGGCCGGTACCGGGCCGGTACCGGGCCGGTACCGGGTCGACCGCCCGGGTCTCGTGCCGCCGCATCCGCCGACCGCCCGCGGCGCTATGCAGATCCTCGCGGACGCCGTGCACCGGCCGGCCACATAAATCAGCGCTCAGCTGCAGCCGCTCGCTTCCGGCCGGCTCTGCAGCGTGCAGCGGCGACCCGGCCCGCTCCGGCGGCGAGGCGGGTCAGACCTGCGGCAGGCGCGACCTGCGACCTGCGCGACCGCCGCCGATGCGACCTCGACTCGTGCTGACGCGGGTAAACAGGCCGGCCGGTGTCTGCCGCTCGGCACAAAGACGGCGGCGCAGACGGCTCCGGAGCCGCTCAGTCAGCAGCGGCAGCGGAGAAAACCACCGAGACACGCAACAACCGCAGAGGAGACAAACACCACACAGAGACATGCAACAGCTGGAGAGGAAACCCCGAGACACGCAACAACCGCAGAGGAGACCAACACCACACAGAGACATGCAACAGCTGGAGAGGAAACCAACACCGAGACACGCAACAACCGCAGAGGAGACCAACACCACACAGAGACACGCAACAGCTGGAGAGGAAACCAACACCGAGACACGCAACAACCGCAGAGGAGACCAACACCACAAACAAGAAACCAAAAGCACCACACCGAGACACAACAACAGCAGAGGAGACCAACACCGAACCAACACCGAGACACGCAACAACCGCAGAGGAGACCAACACCACACCGAGACACGCAACAGCCGGAGTGGGGACCAACACCGAGACACGCAACAACCGCAGAGGAGACCAACACCACACCGAGACACGCAACAGCCGGAGTGGGGACCAACACCGAGACACAACAGCCGACGTGGAGACCAACACCGAGATACAGCAACAGCAGGAGTGGAGACCAACATCGAGATACAGCAACAGCCGGAGTGGAGACCAACACCGAGACAAGGCGACAGCCGTAGGGAACGTATCACTTCTTGCTATCCATCGTTTGCAGAAGACTACCCGACAGACTTGGTGCCTCCGGTAAGCTACTTGAGCTCAGGGCGCACTGCTACGGCAATAGTGCCCATTACCATGTCAGGTGAACAAGGCATTGGGGCTGTTTACAGGCGCGGCGCGGCAATGCACGCCAAATGGTCGTTTCTCAGCACCCGAAACATCCCATAAGCAATAGACCGCTGGCAACCTGGCGTCGATAGGAAGCGGAAGAGCTGTTCCGCTTCCAGAACGCGAGAAACGAGGAAACGAGCAACAACCAACAAACAAACAACACACTGGAGTGCTGTTGTCCGTCCCGGACCAGCGCCGTGCCGCAGCCGAGCCCGGCGCGGCGGCGGTCGACACGGGACCACGTGATCGCCGGCGGCGGTCTGACCCTGCCAAGGTCACCGGGCGATAGGTGAGACCTGGCGGGGCGGGGCGGCCACGTGCCGGCAGGCACGGATGTTCTCTGAAGTGAGCAAATAGCACAGTTGCGGCACAGTGAGATTGTTCTCGCTGGAGAGGTATGAAGACATCACAACCGTCACGAGACGAGGGCGACCGCGCACGTCAAGAATTACCCAGCATACATGAACAACGAAACTTTCGGATATGACGCGACTGGGAAAGCGTATGAAAATATTGCTTAGCTTTTCAGATGTTTGGCATGTCAGGGGTCCGTTTATGGTAGTCATGTTTTCGTAAGTTTTCCAAATCGCATCGAATTCCGATGTTTCGCTGCTCTTTAAGCCGTGAAGCGGCGTCTACGCTGGTCAGCCATTCCAGGAAGAAACCACGAGCTATACTTTACATACTTCTGAAGACACTTGCATTTGTGACGCACACGATTGTGCAGCTAAAGCATGTGTCACCAGCCTCCACTTGCTTTACTGCAGTTAGAAAATACTAACTACAGCCCACCGTCGCTGAGAATCGGTTGTCGGCGTTCAACAGCAAGGAAGGCTGGGAAGAACTATTGATGGCGGCACTGTGGTGTGTTCCATTAGATTCCATGTTCCATTAGAGAAAACCTCCACTACTGCAGCGGACCAGCACACCACACAGAGTGGTGCTCGGCACCTGGGACAATGGGCGGAGTAGCAGACCTGGGCAGAGTAGCAGACCTGGGCAGAGTAGCAGAATCGCTACTCCGCCCGACTGACCATACGAGATGGCTGTCGTATATCAACGAAATATGGTTCACGGTAAGCATATGGCGCGTGACATACGGTGTATGGCGTATGGTATCGACCTAGCACGACCGCCTGAGTATACTATTGCCAGTTCGGGGCGGAGACCAGCCCATCGGCCGATTTCCAGCTACAGATCGCACAGACAAACACCGACTGCTTCCGGAGCCCGGCCGATCTCAACAGTTGTGCTGACGATCGCGGCCAAAAACCGGCCATTCGCGCGGCCACAAATCGCCCACCACAGCCATAAGCACAACATGGTGCTCGGCACCTGGGACAGTGGGTGGAGTAGCAGACCTGGGCAGAGTACCAGAATCGCTACTCCGGCCATAAATAAGCACAACAAACGGCAAACAGTCGCAGCGGCCCGCCCACCAGCGGCATCGCCGCACGTGGGTGTCGTGAGAAGGGCCGCCGCCGGCCGCGACACGGTCAGCGCCGCCCCTGCCCCGGCCCGCGCCCCCGGCGTCGCCCAGAAGTTCAGCCGCCGGCGTCGGATGTTCAGACGTCACGCGTCAGACCCCCGTCGGCGCGGCCGCCGCCACAACTCGATAGCGTCGGCCAGCGAGCAGCTTCAGACGGCGCTTACACTGGCCGCCGGCGGGCGGGACACGGCGAGCGGGCGCTCTGTTCGGCTGGTGCGGCAGCGCTTGGCGGAATGGCACCGCTCGCCGGCCGTCGCAGAATCACGTGCACAGCACCACCGGATCACGTCCGCTGGGCCACCGGATCACGTCCATTCGGTCACCGGATCACGTCCATTCGGGCACCGGATCACGCCCCGCCGGGTCACAGCCGGTCACCGTTTCTTTTTGTTTTTGGTTGTTGGTTATTGGTTTACGACACATCGACCGCTAAGTCATATAGCGTCGCCAATCTCTCACGCCGATTGGTCGCGGGCGAAGAGTAGCGACAGGTGAGACTCGAACCCACAACCTTCCGATTGTGAGACGAGCAACTTACCCCTAGGCCACCCGACCCGTCCGGTCACCTGATCACGCCCCGCCGGGTCACAGGGGCCGGGTCACAGCCGGTCACCTGATCACGCCCTGCGGGGTCACAGGGGCCGGGTCGCAGCCGGTGACCTGATCACGCCCTGCGGGGTCACAGGGGCCGGGTCACAGCCGGTCACCTGATCACGCCCTGCGGGGTCACAGGGGCCGGGTCACAGCCGGTCACGTGATCACGCCCCGCCGGGTCGCAGCCGGTGACCTGATCACGCCCCCCCCGGGTCACGGGGGCCGGCTGGGGCGCCACCCAGTCAGCACCGGCTGCTCACAATGGGACGGGCCGCGGCCGAGGCCACCAACCGGCCGCCCAGTCAACACCGCTCAGATGCCAACTCGGCGTCTGCACCGCCTCGCTCCCCACGCGCCGGCTGGACGTGGACATTGGACATGCACTGGCCAGCCCAGCATATCACCGCCCGGCCCCGCCCCTGCCCTCGGCTCCCCCGGCGTCGTCTCAATGTCGAACCGCCGACGTCAGATGTTCCGATGTCAGTCTGGACTTGGTATGCCGGCCGGCCGGCTCATGTTCAACATCCGGCTAATGGTGGGCTGATGTCGACACCCGACCTACCGTCCGGCTTACGTTCTCAAACACCCGGCTAATGCTGAACTTCAAACATAGGTACTCGGTCCGCTCCGAGCTTACGCTTAACTTCAGCCTAAAGCCGGTCTAATGCAAGGCGAACGCCGCTCTAATGCCCATCAAATATTGATCAGACGTCGGGTGCACGCTGGCCTAAACATCCGCCAGTGCTGATGTGGCTTCAGGCCGCCGTCGGCAAGATGCGACTCTTATCCGCTGGCCATCTCGGCGGAGTGCTCGGCCTCACGGCTGCCCACGTCCCAACGGAAAACGTGCATCGCAAGTGGTGTTGCCAACTGAAACCCTTTCCCGCCTTCATCGCGCCTGGTCGGCTTTGAATGTCGCACCCGTCTTCGCTGTGCGACTCGACTGTCCCATTCGAGACAGCTTCGACCAACACTGGCGGTGCGGGACGCGGCAATGCGAAAGCGCATACGCTTCACGACAAAACGCGGAAACCACGGAGGCAGTGGGAGGACCGAGAGCACCCAGCATTAATCCCACTGACCGAACACAGGTGTACCCCCATAAAACAGGGGACGAGCAGTCGAGGGGTACGTTGCCCGTCTCACAATCGAAAGGTCGTGGGTTCGAGTCTCACCTGTCGCTACTCTTCGCCCGCGACCAATCGGCGTGAGAGATTGGCGACGCTACATGACTCAACGGTCAATGTGTCGTGAAACCAACAACCAACCAACCAACCCCATAAAACGGATGAACAAAAATGTTCCAGATCATTCCCAGTTCGACGGATGGAGCCAAGCGATGCCGTTTACCACATGTTGCCACGAGCCCAAAGCAAACATGAGCGTTGGGAGGGGTGCAACACCGGCATCCTACACTGGGAAGGATAGGCAATTTTGTCGTACTACGTAGGCTAACAATTGGCAGCTGTTCGGTCGGGACAGGCATCGAGCATACCAAGTGCTGACGATTATCGGTAGCGTGTTCAACTCCACGAAGGTATTTCAACTAATTCCACGCGCCTGATGGGTTGCACCGGGAGCTAGCAGCGGGACAGAATGCCGCTTACCAGAGTAAACAGCCAATTGGATCGCGCAAAAAGCCACTGTGGTCAGAAAACCAACCGGCTGCCAGATTAAACCGAAGCGAAACGTGGCCTCGAAGGCGGACGCCGGGCGGCCAGCCGAATCCTTCAGAGGAGCTAGCGTAGCACTGTGATGCCGGGTATCGCTGGGCTCGGTGCATGGCGACCACAAACCCGACTAAGATAGGCGTACTGTGGCACCACCACGCCGTGGATCCGACGCTGCCGATCGTACTGGGCACCACCACGCCGTGGATCCGACGCTGCCGACCATACTGGCACCACCACGCCGTGGATGCGACGCTGCCAACCATACTGGCACCACCACGTTATAGATCCGACGCTGCCGATCATACTGACACCACCACGCCGTGGATCCGACGCTGCCGATCGTACTGGCACCACCACGCCGTGGATCCGACTGCGGTGCCGATAACGTACCACCACCACGCCGTGGATCCGACGCTGCCGATCGTACTGGCACCACCACGTTATAGATCCGACTGCGGTGACCAATATGGAACATACCACCCCACCGTGGATCCGACTGAGATGACCAATATGGAACATACCACCCCACCGTGGATCCGACTGAGATGACCAATGTGGAACATACCACCCCACCGTGGATCCGACTGAGATTACGAAGATAACAAATTCCAGTGAACGTGCATCGCGAGGCACGTGCACATGTACCGATGCCGCAACCAGGGCTGAACAAAACATTCTGTCCTGGATGTTTGTCAACAAGAACATTATCCTCTCTGGAAAGCCATCCCCGCTCCTTTCTCGCCAAAATATAGAAAGGAGTTGTTTGAAAAGGTCTGCAAATATATTGCTGTTTGGGATAATCATGCCATAAATCGACTGGAAAGTGCATGGAGTAGTTCTTTTGATGTCAGGAACATAAAATATCCCCTCCGAATTGGAATTCCCAGCATCTGCCCCCCACGTTCAGGACTCCAAAGCGCCGCAGCCCAGCCCTGGCCGCAGCCCGGCGTCTGCGGTCGGCTCGCGGCTCGATTAAAGTCCTGCCGCCGCCGACCCCCGGCGAAAGCCGCAAACAGCCTGGCCGCTTACTCAAACACGGCACGTTTACGAGCCGCGCCGAGCAATATACAGCAACGTGTCGCGACGTGGCCGACCCGATGAGCATCGATAAACCGACGGCTGTCGGCTGCCACGGGATCACAGCCGGCGGCGGCGACGACCGCTGCCGGCGACAGGTCATCGCTTGCGACGGCCGTGAGCGACCAACGGGATCACCGGAGGCGGCGGCGACGACTGCGGCCGGCGATCGGTCACTGCTTCCGACGGCCGTCTTCGAGTCAACTGGCCGTGACATTGCACGGCGGCCATTTCACGCCAGCTCAGTCCACGCGCGCGCCGCCGGGAACGCCAGTAATTGGTGGTGGGTTTCGGTTTTACGAGTGCGCTCTCTTTTCTGTTAAAGGGCGATAAAATGCGCCCACTGCGCCCACAACGACTCAATCATACATGATCGGGGGGGGGGGGGCAATCTCTGCGAAACCATACTAAACTTACCATAAATACAGACGCTAAGCGAGCAGGAAATTTAATTCCACATTAAACACAAAACAAAGCGGGAAATCGTGCACGTCACATGTATGGGGCTCACAGTATAGACAATTAGGACGTGTCAGAATTGGTGGTATTGGTGGTTTTGATTTCACGACGCACTCAGCCGCTGAAGCCATACGGAGTCGCCTGTCTCTCACCATTCCAGGAAGGACAGGCACCGTGCGGAATCGAACCTCGGACCTCCGGCATGCCCGACGTTCAGCTTAACCACTGAGCTACCGAAGCCCAAATCGGCCAGAACTAAGGGTTTATAATTGCAATAGGAAAATCGTCGGAGAAGGATATCTGGCCATTTCCGTATATGGAAATGGCTGGCCATTCACATACATGTGAATGTCATCTCTAATTGCCATACCCACCTTGTACACTGCCATCTTAGGACGTCTCCATCACACAATACAATTGCTGCTTCGAAGGAATGCCCACAGCGGCGACGCGTATCCGCTCAAGGTTGACCTGGCTTGACAGAGACCACCGGGGCAGACCGAGGACCCAGAGGTGCTCGATCACTGGACAGATGTCGGCACTATAGGATGTCAACAATGGCGTCTCTGGCGGCCAGACGCCGCGCACGGCCAGCGTTTTCATGACCTCGGCCGGCCGAGGCCCCGGCACCGTCGCGTGATGAATGTGCCGACTCAGTGCCGCTGCCTCGCGCTGCTGTCTCAGACAACAGACCGGTCGTCAGAGAACACGCGTCGGTCGTGTCGACACGTGCCACGCCCGGCGGCACGACTTGCCCGAGCTGTGTCGAATAATACACTGCTACTTTGCGCCGCGCCGATAGCTTACCAGTCCATTGTACATGGCAAGAATCAAGGTGGAAAGAAATATGTCCAGTGTTAATTCGGTTCTATTTCAAGATGGAATGCGAGCCTAAGGTTAGCATACGCTACATTCTTACATATAATCATGTTCAGCAAAGCACTGCACTTGATCGGAATCAAGGTGTACGGGTCAATTCGGCTGTATCCTGGGTTGGCGGAAATTTGCTCCTGATATGACAACTGCTGCATCTTCAACACAGCCAATCTTGAAATTAGTCAGTTATGTGAGCATTAGGCTATGTTTTAAACTCCAATAAATAATATTTTTTGGAGCGAGGATGTTCGAGCGAGAGACATCAACAGTTATCTGGTGCGAGAAGCCACCACGATTACTAATCAAATAACAGTACTTTTGCTTGATATCTGCACGCAATCAATATACTTCAACATTATTGACATCATACGCGTATCATGTACCAACGAAACAGCCAAATAATAGTCATAAAATTGGTAATGGTGATGTCAATCAATAAAAAGGAATGGAAGGAACGCAACATATGGAGTTTCTGGCAAAGATGATCCTTCTCCTGCACGACCCGCGAGGTTCGCAGCAAGCTAAGGCGACGTCAGCTACAAGTGGAGAGCGTGGAGCGATCACGCGACTCAGCCTCATGTTAGTTCAGGCAGCTCAGTCACGTCAGCTCTTCAGCTAGCTCGATGAACGGCTTCTGGCAGCACATCTGCTCGGACAGAAGCAGGCGACACTTTGACCCAATGTCAGCTCTGTTGGAGGAGCCGAGCAACGTCTCGAAACGGGTGACACCGACTCCAATGTTGGAGGAGGAGACGCCACGAAACGCTGAGCGTCTGCTATATTCAATCGAAACAGACGATTCTGAAACCGCGTACCAGATGCACCAAACGCCAACAGACCACCAGATTCTGACTGAGCCTCCGAATTCAAGGAAGGGGGATACAGCATCAAATGAAAAAACTCACGTTCCCTTTCAATTATCGGTCGCGGGTGGACTAGACAATCGCGAAGGTTGTGGGACTCGAACCCACGATCCAACGACCGAGAGTTCAACGCTCTACCGACTGAGTCACTGCTACCCCAATATATCACCATACAATTCCAGACGCGCTTGAGTGGCAAAAAGCTGGCCGACATCGGCTCCCGCTCCAGGATACCGATGGGCAACAGTCCCGGTCGTGAAGAGCCCGCCTGCCGGTCTTGGCCTGCCAGGGACCGTAACGCCGCCATGACTACATTCTCTAGTCGCCATGACATGCAGATTGGCGAGCGAACCGAAATGTACGGCGCACCGCAAGTAATCTTCCTAAGCGAAAAATAACGCCGCTAAAAAACGCTTCCTGCCGCAAGCTACCGAGCATTATGTTGATTGGTGCGCTCCTGTTTTATTGCAGTGTCTAATTATTGCTCACGTTATGGTCGCATTGCAACATGCACGACGCGCGGGCGCCTGCAACACACCGAAATACGTCCGCCATTTGTAGCCGCCGGCCCAGTGGGACCCAGAGCGAATTGCCAGCAGCGGTGATGGCGGGCCGGGCGGACATTGCCGGGCGGACATTGCTGCACGTCGACGGCGGCACATTTTCCAGTCTGGGACACGCCGCGCCGGTGTCGTCCGCCGTCACCGGAGCCGAGCAATCGGCGCCACGGCCGGAGAGAACCACTGCGCCGAGTCCCGGCGGGATCTGTCGGCTAATTACTACCGGGTATGTGGGCCGGACACCGGCCGCCAGCGCGACGTCTGTTCCGTCCGTGCTGCACGGCCGACACACGGCAGCGGCGGCGACGACGCCGTCGAACGTCGCGTAGCCTCGTCGGAAGCGCCCGAAGTAATCTTTCCGTCGGCACTTTCGTTGCACATTTGCTTGTTGAAATAGAACGGATTCGCCTTTTTTCCAGCACGAACAGACTCTCAACAAAGAAGCGCAGATGGTCGACGCTTAGCGTCAGAAGCTTTTCTTTCAGTGACAGACATCATCGGACGACGGCCACAATGCGACAGAGGTGAACCGGATGGTGTACTGTGCTCTTTTGCTGGCAGTAAAAGAACGAGTAATCTGGTTCAAGTCGGCCAGTGCCAAGTCACAGTCGAAACCCTCGTGTGCTGGCGCAGACAGAGACACTGGGAACACTGGCGCAGACAGACACTGGGAACACTGGCGCAGACAGAGACACTGGGAACACTGGCACAGACAGACACTGGGAACGCTGGCACAGACAGAGACACTGGGAACACTGGCGTAGACAGAGACACTGTGAACACTGGCACAGACAGACACTGGGAACACTGGCGTAGACAAAGACACTGGGAACACTGGCGCAGACAGACACTGGGAACACTGGCGCAGACAGAGACACTGGGAACACTGGCGCAGACGGACACTGGGAACACTGGGAACACTGGCACAGACAGACACTGGGAACACTGGCGCGGACAGAGACACTGGGAACACTGGCGTAGACAGAGACACTGTGAACACTGGCACAGACAGACACTGGGGACACTAGTGCAGACAGACGCTGATGAACAGTGGTGCAGACAGAGACACTGAGAAACACTGGCGCAGCCGGAGGCACTGGGAATCACTAGCCAGCCAGAGCCACTGTGGAACCCCAACCATCGCCCAGGCCTCCCTTGGGTCTGTCCGCCCTTGGCGCCCACCGCACGAGACAACGTCGCCGGCTGCCTGCCGCACGAGACAACGCCGCCCGCTGCCCGCCGCTCGAGACAACGTCGGTCGCTCGAGTGAGTCACACAAGGACGAACGGGCCGCCGATCAGCCACAAAGCGTCCGCCCGTGCGGCAAAGCTCCGCCCATGAGCAACCGACTTTCGTCAAGTGGACACAGTTCGAGCAGGTGGGTGTTCACGAACAGTGCACCCGGACAACAGCAAAAACCACACATTCCAAACATGGCGTTAGACAGTGCAGACACGAAGCTCACCTCAGATCACATGCCTCGGCGTTCAAAAGACTGGCTTAAGCCCATGTTTCCGTGTCTCAACAGCGTGGGATTCCGGATTCACCTTTCAGCGACAGCTTCAGTGTCAGTTAATTACGGGCTTAGCAGCGGCCAGGACCTACTGCTGGATGCAACCATCAACGGCATGAGAACAAAGTTGCATACCGCGATGCACACGAGTATCATCAAAGACGAGGATCGTCAGATGTACATAAGTGCGGGCAAAGACAAAGGCCGTCAAATGCACGCAAGTGCCACCTTAATGCCCACGTGAAGAAGGACCTTCGGTTCTTTTACGATGCGTTGGGCTGCTACGTCATATAACGTCGCCAGCACGTCACGCAAACTAGTCGTGGGTGGACTCGGTAACCAAGCCAGCTGTAAGATTATAATCCCCGATGTTACGATCAGGACTCTAACGCATTACCCATTGAGCTACCGCGAACCCACGTAATCCCAGCAATAACACTCTTCAGGTGTGGTTAAAAAATTTATTCGTTATTTCCATACTCAAAGTGCCAAATTATACAGCTGTGTGCGTCTCATGGCATTCCCAAACTTTCCTCGTCGCAGTGAAACTATATCAGGCCAACTTCCATCCGACTCTCCAGCTACGGCACGTGAGGAGCAACTGACCATCGTGTCACACTTCGCCACGGTCGAACGGGTGAAGCACACGTGGCCCGAGTCGGCTCAGGTCCGGCGTCGAAGCTGCCACGTCGTCAGGCAAGGAATGTAAAAAAGAATGCAATCGTGACCATGCTGAAAAGGGGAAGGTACAGTTTTCAGTCGGCTAATCTACGTGGGGAAAAGGATACTACCCAGATAATTAGATCAGATATGGAGGTACAAAAGAGGTTAAATAGTAGTACTCCTAAATACGCCCCTTTTAACACGCGCCCTGGAGGGCCTCGGAAAATTACGCGCACTGGAGGGGGATTCCGCCCCCTAAGATCTCGGCTCCTACTGAGGCTCGAGCAACGAAATTCGCAGGGTGGATGGGCACGATAGTGAACTCTATTGTGTGCAAATTTCATGACCTTAGGTCAATACCTTCAAGGTCAAACGAGGTCAAAATAGCAACAACAACAAAAAGGTTTTACGTGGATTGGCTTGTCAGTGGTATCGATTGCTCTTATTGTGTTTAAATGTTATAAAATTGGCATTAATCATGTTTTGGACATTACTAATGATGCAATACAGAACCGCCATTTTGACCTCACGTCACCTATATAGGAGCACTTTAGCAGTTCATTACCTGCTCCAGTTACCGGAACCGGGCTGCCCACCCGACTGCTCCGTTGGGCAGTTCGGCCCAATCGGCTTCGCAAAGAAAGGAGTGAAATACATGAATAAAGTATGGAAATGCTTAGGCACACAATGACAAACAGTAGATTTCGGGATGTGTAGTGAGTAACATGCAAAGTGACATCAATCGCATGACGGTCATTTGCATTTTTGACAACATTCTAGTTGACCAAGTTTGGTTCTATTAGCCTGTCATGAACTTGACCTGACTTGACCTCGGCGACCTAACATGACTTAAATTATATAGCATAACAAAATGCATCAAGCAATCCGCTAGTGTTGTCAAGAACAGTTCCCTTTTGCCAATATAAGTGAAGCGTATCAGCGCCGATTTTTGTGGTCTGGCGCTGCGAATCGTTTTTAATTTAACGGCCCCTAACTTGAAAAGTTCTCTTACTTTTCAAGTTAGGGGCCGTTCAAGTTCGATCATTTCCAAGTAGGTGCGCAAAAAATGGCGTATATCGGCTGGTACAATACGGAGTTATGTACGAAAAATCGGAGGGGTGGGTGGATTTCGCTATCTCCTCCAGGGCGTGTGCTAACCTGTCATAAACTTGACCTGACTTGAAACAATATAGCATAACAATGTACACCAAACAAGTCGCTAGTTTTGCCAGGAACACTTCCTTTCTGCCAATATACGGGAAGCGCATCAGCGCCGATATTTGTGGTCTGGCGCTGAGAAAATGTTTTGATTTTAGCGATCCCTAACTCCAAAAATTTGCAGTCGATTTTCAGTTTTCTTACTTTTAACAACGTACCGGTCATTTATAAGCAGGTACACAAACAATGGGTATATCGGCCGGTAAAATCTGGAGATATCTACGAAAAAAGGAGGGGTGGGCGGATTTCGCCCCCCCCCCCTCCAGGGCGCGTGTTAAAACGCAGACTGATGTATTCGGTGGCGGCTAGAAGCCTGTTCACCACTGCCGTTTGGACTCGGTAATCCTACCGCTCATAGGATTCAAATCCACAATCTCACGATAAGAGCCAAACGCCCCAGTGGCCGCGCCACCGGGACCCGGTAGTCGTGAAGCTGGCACCCAAAGGACGCGCGGCCCGGAGCCCGGGGGTGGGAGGCGGCGCGGCGGCGGCAAGTCGGTGGCGCATCTTCCGCCAGATGGCAGGTCGGTCGGCAGGGTCATGAGGTGCGGCTGGCCGACCGGTGCCGTTTGAACGGCCCGGCGCGGCGGGGCGGCAGACGTCCCGCGGCGACGGTAACCGGCGTCGTATGGCCGCGCCGTGGCGAGGCCGGGCGGCCGGGCGGCCGGGCGTCGGCGGGCTGGAGACTGCGGGACGGCCGGGATCGGTCTGCGGGTGGGTTGGCTGCACAGGCGGCGATGCATCCGAACACGACGGATCAGGAACATTTTCTGAACATTTTCTTGAGAAAATGTTCAGCTTTTTGGATGCATTGGAAGTGAAAAAACCACATTTACAAGAGTAAGAGTGCGAAAGCTTTCGTAGTCGCATCATATTCGGGATTCCAATGCTCACGTAAGGGGAGTTCAAGTAGTATTTGAGCGAAGAAATTTTAAGGAGTGTGGAACCGACACATGGGCGTCTCAGGAAGTGAAGTGCGGAACCGGAGGGGGTGGAGAGGGAATGTGATGCGCCTAAATTCGGCAGCCTAGTTGGAAAACATCACGTAACGGAGAAGAAAAAACGTTTGAGTCCTAAATCAGATGGCGTCGGCCGCACACTGAGCTGTGGAATGGAGCTCCGACACACGACCATCGTCACGAGACGCCCGAGTGAGCTCGGCTTCAGCCGCACATTCCCAGACGGCAGGACCGCCACGGCCACGACCGGCTGCCCGCCAGTTGACTGTCCGCCAGCTGATGACAGGCAGCTGAGTGGCACCTACAGATCGCGACAGACACCTCGGGCAGACGGTACGCAGCCCATACGACCATCGCCCGACGACCGCACGGGGCGGCGGCGGCGCGCCATAAATGCGCGCGCCGGCCGCCCACTGCAGCGGCCGGCGCGCGTCGGCGCCACATCTCCAGCCACGGAGGTGGTCACGTCACGGCTCCGGCTGCACACGTCATGACTCCCGCCGCGTCGGCGTTTCGGGCACGGCGCTGGAAATGTCGCACATCTGTGAGCGACGTGCACGGACGGGTGAGGTGAGCGCCGCGAGACAGCTGGCGCCACTTCCCTGTGCCAATCGGCCCCCGGTTGCTCTGCGTGTGCGAGCCGCTCATCGCCAGCCAGTCGGCCGGGCGGCGACCGTTTCGGCCAGGACGCGGCGGCCGCGCGCCCGTCCCAGGGGTCAGAGGTGAACGCCCAGTGCAGCACGTGACCGGGGCCGCGGGGCATTCGGCATCTGCGGCCCACAGGTGCGGTCGATACCTCGCTCCGCTGGACCTCGCTCGGGTAACCGAGGTGGCTCGGCGAGCTTGTGCCATTCTCCCCGCCACGAGGCGACATCGCCTCTCGCTTTCACATCGCCCGCAGGTTTGCGGATTCGCCATATCCGATCACTTCATAATCGTCTGCTTCAAATGACGTTGAATTGAGCTTAGGGAGGAGACAACTATGACTTGCTTTGTCCGGGCGCTGGTCCTGCAAACTCCCATGGTGTCACGGACATCGACATGGAGACAAGATGACTAAAAACATACAAAAATAATCCAACCGGTGTCCAATCCTCGATGAAAGATCAGCAAAGTTGGGTCGGGAGAATCGCCTCTGCCGGAGCCATAAATCAAGTCAGATACTCTAATACTGTTCAGATACTCGAGCACTATTCTTTTTCATTGGTGAGAGCTGTTGTAAGCCTGTAACTCAACATAGTCATCTGCAATAAACGCCTTAAATCCTTCATAAATATCCTTGCACGGATCGATGCTCGTGGTAAGATGAAATCATCCAAGGGTCCGGGAAATCATCCGTGGTATAATCTTTGTACTAAGGTTCATAGCTGTACTGGGAAAGATTACAAAAAAAACTGTCCATTAAATTCATACAAATGCTTCTTTCTTTATTTTTCATACACAAGAAAACAACGACATCCTTCTAGCGACATTCCACTAGCCCGGAAATCGCAAACCGGCCGCTGTCCCAGTTTCGATCACCTGCGATCACCGGTCGCCGCCCCAGCTGCTATCACCTGCGCCTCACCGGCCTCGGCAGACGGGCGGGCTGCGGACGGTTACTGGCTTCACGACGCGTCAACCGCTTCGGGCCACAACATAGCGTCGCCATCTCACACCCATCAGTCCCTGGCGAGGAGCAGAGACTGGCGGGATTCGAGCCCACGACCTTTCTGTCGGAGGACGTCCACACTAGTGGCCGGCTGCCGACCGGAGGCCACGGACAGCTGTCGGTGTGTCGGCCGCAGCCGGTCCCGGCCGGTGGACGGTGTCGGAGAGCGTGGCGCGGCTGGTGGCGGCGGCACGGGCGCGGGTGTGGCCGCAGCCGGTCCCGGCCGGTGGACGGTGTTGGGGAGCGTGGCGCGGCTGGTGTCAGCGGTCAGCTGTCGGTGTGTTGGCCGCAGCCGGTCCCGGCCGGTGGACGGTGTCGGAGAGCGTGGCGCGGCTGGTGGCGGCGGTCAGCTGTCGGTGTGTTGGCCGCGGCCGGTCCCGGCCGGTGGACGGTGTCGGAGAGCGTGGCGCGGCTGGTGGCGGCGGTCAGCTGTCGGTGTGTCGGCCGCAGCCGGTCCCGGCCGGTGGACGGTGTTGGGGAGCGTGGCAGCTGACAGCTGCGCCGCCGCCGACGGCGACAGGTGGCACGGCACGACAGCCGGCACGTTTGATCCCGCCCGAGACGGTCGGCGGAGGCGACGGGCACATGGCGGACCGGTGCAGAGCGGTGGTGGCCGCACCACGCCATGTCACGTCACACCACCGCCAAACGCCTGCACCCACAACACACGGCCGTATGTGCGTGTGCGCGCGCTCGTGTATATATGTACACATACATACATATATATATATATATATATATATATATATATATATATATATATATATATATATATACATATACATATACATATACATATACATATACATATACATATACATATACGTGTGCGTGACTGCGAGTAGCCTACGGGCAAGACACCCGCCCGTCTTCGAACAGAACGGTCGTAGGTCCGAACCCCACCCGTCGCAACTTTTCGCCCGCGACCAATCCGCGTGATACGATTGGCAACGGTATATGACCCAGCAGTCGATGCGTCGCGAAACCAGTGCGCGTTTCGCGTGGGTAGCAACGTCGTCACTGTGACGTCATGTCGTCTGTATCGGTGGACTGTCCGCTGCGTGGGTAAAATCAATACGTGGCGAGGTATTGGTCCTCGGTGTTGTCCTACCCTGAACTAACCTCATTGTAGCGCTTTTTCTGAATGAACTCATCGGCCGCTCGTGCCTAACTGACCCATGCCTGCTCTGTTTTATGAATGCTTAAGTTGGGATCACATTTAACGTTCGTCTTTGACAGCCAACTAGGAAGTACTACGATGGGAATTAGACTATGCATTACGCCTATTCACAACGGATACCAAAGCTTGCAAATACAAAGTAAGTTACGGACGCGCTCAGGCGTGGCAGTGGCAGCCTCGAATGCGACACCTATTCGAGGCTTGAATGCACTGGAAATCACGTATGCACCACGTTCACTGGAATGCACAAAAATCACGTAAACGTAACCACGGCGTCTGATGCACAATTGGAGAATGGAATAAATCAGCAAAATGTGACTAAAACAATATTCCATGACGCTTTGAAGCTGATCGCACAGTTGCTTGCCTTTCCGTATTGATCCATTTACAACCATTGCTAGACATGACCTCAAAGTAGCCATAGGGAACCGCTTTATCTCCGCATCACTATGGCGTCACATCGAAGTCGCAAGTACGCAGAAACTCAAATCTGTTCACGTTTACTGCGCTTTGTTTCCGCTCGGAATCCAGAATGGTGAAACCATCCGGGTACTGCCGAACGACCGTGGCACGCGGACATTGGCGTCGGCACACAATTTCTGAAGTACAACGGTGCATGAAAATAACCTACTTAAAATTCCTGTCCTCCCGCACCACCTCTCTCCGACGAAGCCGCCACCGACTACAGCGAAATAACGTCCAATGTCGTAAAGTCAATTCTGAAGTTCAAAACACTATCACGACGAAGAATGATACGAGGCAGGGGACGAAACGGTATCCGACTACGCGTCTTCTCCCTCCAAAATGCTGTCACCTTCGGACACCGCCTCCATCCTATCCTTCTCCACTGGCTCGGCGCAGGCCACCAGCATACAGTCCCGGACCGCAGACCGCACCGCCACCCCTTGTCGCCGCGAGACACCCGAAACGCCCCCCCCCAACACCGGCTACCTCGGCTCCCACTGGCAGCATCTGCCGGCGTCCGCCGGGGACACGGGCCGGCCGCCGCACCGCCCGAGTTCTGCCCGGCGGCGGCCGCTCTGCCGGCTCGCGCCTCTGTCCTGCGTGTCGACCGACGCCGGCCGAGGCGGCACTGGCGCGTGGCGTGTCGTCACCGGCCGCCTGCCGCCTGCCGCCTGCCGCCTGCCACAACAGCCCGGTCTTGACCACGGCCGCCTCACGAACCAGCGTCGCCTGCCGTAACACCCCGGTCTTGACCATGGCCGCCGGCCGGTACCGCAGCCGTGACATACACAGGTGCCACACCGCCCGCCGGCTCGATGCAAACGTCAAGCGGAAGTGGTGCACCCATTCGGGACGGAGGGACGGGACAGAACAGGAACCGATGCGAAGGACGGACGGGTTGATGGAAGCACTGACAGCACGACAGGACGCGCATGTGGGCAGGATGGACAGATGGACGGGCAGCGGAATACGCGACGAACGGGATGGGCGAAAGATCGGCTTGAGTCGGCGGAAGACTAGACGACCGATGTGCATCAGTGAGACTGTGCGGACGAGAATGTGCTTCAGGGATGAGAATGTGCTTCGGGGACAGGGTTGTAAAAATAGGTTATTGCTCATTTCTTATCCAAACCATTATCCTCTCCAGAACATCATTGTCTAGTATCTTTGAATGTGGAGGTAGAATGGTGTTGTTTGACGATGAACTGCTCAGTGAATGTTCAAGATTCACTGGAAAGTTCAAACTGAAATTTTTATGTCACATGTTCGAAGACAAATATCCTCTCCATCTTCGATTATCCAGCAATTTTCCTCTCAACATCCAGTATTTCAAAGCACAAATCCAACCCTGTTCAGGGATAACAGTGTGTTTCAGGGAAGAGAATGTGATTCAGGAATACGAATGCGCTCGAGAGCGAGAATGTGCTTCAGGCACGAGAATGCGCGTCAGGAGTAACCAGCTGAGGCAACACCGAAATAATATTTTTCCTTGCAGGCGATGAAAACAAACAAAACTCGCTTGTTTACATCGAATGACGCCAGCACTCAGTGCCGAAGGGGCGGCTACCGGATGGTCCAGTGGCGTATCCCAGCAGCTGTCACTCCCATCCGCGGGCGTCGGAAAACAGCCTCGTGTTGAATTTGCGCCATCCGGGCACTCCCTTCACCACGAAACTTCCCTCACTTTTCTGGCTGAAGGACGGCTGATGACGATGTATGTTGTAATGCAGTCATGTGTCGTTTAGCGAATACCCAAAGTCTGGGTTCCCATGATCATTCCTTGGCCTTCATTCATGTTATTGGAACACAGTGAATACTTGTGAGATATGATTTTGATGCATCCAAATTTATATCACCAACCTTGCATTGCTACGTAACCGCTACAGAATTGGCACTCGGATTTATCGAAGATAAGAAATAATGTTTCAGATCTCTACAAAACAAACTTGGAAATGTTGCTTTCTTAATTTCATGAGCTGAAATGTACGTCCATAAAATCCAGAATCCCGAAGTAAGCATCCCGCCTCGTCGCCGTGGTTACGCCGCCAGCTATCGTCGACGCCGACGAGGCGGCCGTCATCGACGCCGACGAGGTGGCTGCACCTGTAACGACACCGCCAGCCGAGCCCAGGGAAATCTGCGGCGCCGGCACAAGTCTCGGCCGCGCCACGTGGCGGCCAGGACGTGCGACGCGGGGTTACCCCGGCGCACCTGCGTATAACGGGACATCTGTCGTCAAGCTGGGAGTGAAGCTTAGTCGGCCGGGGCGGCTGAGCAAACGTAAGGGCCGCACGACCACCAGGATGAGGACGTGCGGGAACCTGCGACCGGGCGACGGACGGATAGGAAGTCAGTGTTACCCGGGTTAGTTGGTTATCTGAGCCTTAGGGCGCCTCGACCACTGTGTTACACTGACTCGACAACTGTGTACTGGGGTTGCATAATATAAACATCATGCACTTGGTGACATGAGTCCCGGTGGTTTCAGGTAAAACCAGGCGTCAAGCATGTACATCACGTCACTCACCGTGTGAGGAGGTCCTCGCGTGCATGTTCTTGATGGTGACCCAGAAGTCGATGCTCTTCTCGGGCCCGAGCTCCTCGTAGTCCCAGCGCTTCTTCACGTTTACCTGGCCGTTCGACTCCACCGTCACCCACGGATTCTCGTCGCGGATTTTGAACGTCTCCGAGTCCAGCTCCTTGGACAGCACGACCATGGCCTTGCCCTCCTGGTTGCCCTCACTCTCGCGGAACTCGAGCCGCTTGGTCGGACGGACGGCGCGGCGCACGCGACGCTTAGAGATGATGTGGTGGAAACCGTGGTGGTGGTGGTCCAGGGAGGTGGCAACGGGCAAGCCCAGCGAGTTGGTCAGCGACGACGCGTCGTCGCTGAACTCGACGTGCACGCGTGCCGGCGCCAGCGCGCTCTGCTGCCGCCTGCCGTCGCGCACGTCGCTGACCGTCACCAGGATCTCGTAGGCTTTGGCGCGCGGCACGCCGGCCAGCAGCAGGCGGCCGGTGAGCGGCTCCACCACGAATATGTCGCTGGGCGACGCCAGCTGGTAGCTGAGCCGGTCGCCGTCGGCGTCGGTGGCCACCACGCGGCCGACGGACGCCATGTGCCGCAGCCGCAGCGGCGCCACGAACGTGAACAGCTCGCGCGCGAACACCGGCCGGTTGTCGTTGACGTCGCGCACGTGCACGCGCACGCGGCACGCGACGCGCTCGTGGCCGGACAGGTCGGACGCGTCGACCAGCAGGTCGTAGTGGGCGCGCCGCTCGCGGTCGAGCGGCGCCGTGGTGAGCAGGCGCACGCCGGCGGCGCCGGCCGGCCGCGGCTCGAGGCGGAACGGCGCGTCGGCCGTCGCCACCAGGCCGTACGCCTCAGCGGCGACGGCGGCGATCGCGTCGGCGCCCGTCACGGCGGTGCCGGCCGGCGCGTTCTCGGCCACGTGGCCCTCGTACAGGTCGCGCACGCAGCGCAGCATGTCGTCCGGCCGCCGCACGTGCAGCTCGAGCGAGTCGCGCACGCCGTCCACGTCGGCCTCGAGTCGGACGGCGCGGCCGGCCAGGTCGGCCAGCGACTGCACCGTCATCAGCTGGCCGCCCGACGCCAGCGCGAACCGCTCGCTCAGCTCGGTGGGCAGCAGGCGGGCCGGGCGCGCCGCGCGCCACGCCGTAGTCCTTCACCAGGAAGCCGGTGGCCGCGTCCGCCGGCACGCTCAGGTGGTGCACGGCGCGCGCGCACACCGGCTCCGGTCGCCAGAGGCAACAGCAGCAGCACCACCACCAGACGAGCAGGCGCGCCGCCGTCAGCCGCGCCGCCGCCATGGCCGCAGGTCGGGTGCCGGGGCCGGGTCCGGTGGATGCGCCGGAGCGGGACTAGCGACCGGTCGGCGTCAACACCACCTGCGGAGACGAGGCGCACGCACGTTAGGCACGTCCAGCGTTGGTGAGCACAAACGGCACCCTCCACGGTGCCACCCGCGTCATCAGCCCAAACGGAGAGAGGTCTCCCCACCAGACTGTCGCGAGCACGGCGTCGCCAGCCTTCCACCACGAGCGGCGCACCGACGAGCACGCGCGGCGGTACGCGGGACCGTCGCGAGCATGGTGTCGCCAGCCTTCCACCACGAGCGGCGCACCGACGAGCACGCGCGGCGGTACGCGGGACCGTCGCGAGCATGGTGTCGCCAGCCTTCCACCACGAGCGGCGCACCGACGAGCACGCGTGGCGTACGCGGGACCGTCGCGTTGTTAGCCGAGCGCCGCCAGCTATGAAGCTGACCGATGCTGCAAGTGGCAAGGCAGAGGGGGAGGCATCACCTGTGCTCAGGCGTGACCTCTTATGGGCATGCACGCCAGCTCAGTGACATCGATGCCATGTTTGTATTGCACTTTTGATTCCAAGAGCGTGTCGAGTTATTCCATAAGTATGAGGCTCGCCCCCACCACGCCTTGCGAAGTTAGCATGAGTATAGAAGCATCGAAGCGATGCCAGGACCAATAATCAAACTAACCAACCAACTATTTTTACGACTTACAGGGACAGCGCTTCCAGCCCCTCCAAATCAATGCCGTGCCGTGTCAAGAGAACGAGATGGCCATAGGCATTTTTGGGGTTAACATATAATTGAGAGGGATGGAGCATCACCGATATCATTAGAGGGCCCGAACAATTCAGCTCAAGCAGCATCCATCTTTTAAAAAATCACCAACCTTGTATTCAGCTACAATAAAGACATCCGATGATTTTACGAGTTGTTGGAAAGTATATGGCTGCTCATTTGACAAACACTTGTGATAATCTTGTTATTTGGGCTTTAGGGCGCCTCGACCAGAATTGACCATTCGCGTTGTGATAATCTTCCTGCAACATTTCTCATCCATCAGCAGAATAATCCAGGTATCCCACCCTACGATGGCGATTACGACACATGGACAAAGGAACGATTCTACGCATGGTGGTTTATTCGGAAGCATGGTACACCCGTGCTTGAAATATTTTCATGTTTGGAGAATTTCCTTAACTAAAAAAAATTTGGTGTCCTTGTAAGGCTACGGCGCTTTTCAAACCCGTCAACCAGCACTACTACCGCGCAACTATCTGAAGCAGCCCATTTGGAACGTGATTTATGACAAAGGTGATGCGTGAGGTAGTTGATCGGTCGGCTTTCCAGAACATTTGCGGAAAAACATCCCTCGGAAACAAATTCAATGGGCAATGCTACGCCAGTTCTCGAAGGCACGGCTGGCCGGCGATCAGCACTACGGCTCGGTTCTGACAAAGTTAAACAGGTGGCCGTGCGTTCGAGCTCGCCAGGGCGAAAATAGAGCCCATCGATAGAATCTTGATTGCCTCGTTCGCAGCAGTCGTCGCCAGGCGGTCGTACGCTACCAACTGGTCTGGCCAGTGAAACGGACGATAAAGGTGGTACGCCATGCTCTTTTAGAAGTCGTTGACAAAAACATTACACATTTCATAGTTTCCCAGTGTCGCACGTTCTGAAACGCATGCAACGGAGATTGGTTGGTTGGTCATTGGTTTTACGGCACATCGACCGTTGAGTCATGTGTGTCGCCAATCTCTCACGTCGATTAGTCGCGGGAGAAGAGTGGTGACGGGTGAGACTCGAACCCACAGCCCTTCGATTGTGAGGCGAGCAACTTACCCCTAGACTACTCGTCCCCGCATGCAACGGAGACTGACTACTGTACATAATGCAACAGAGACTGACTACTATGCATAATGCAACAATGACTGACTACTGTACATAATGCAACAGAGACTGACCACTGTACATAATGCAACAGAGACTAACTACTGCACATGATGCAACAGAGACTGACTACTGTACATAATGCAACATGGACTGACTACTGCGCATGATGCAACAGAGACCGACTACTGTACATGATGCAACAGAGACTGACTACTGTACATAATGCAACAGAGACTGACTACTGTACATAATGCAACAGAGACTGACTACTGCACATAATGCAACAGAGACTGACTACTGTACATAATGCAACAGAGACTGACTACTGTACATAATGCAACAGAGACTGACTACTGCACATGATGCAACAGAGACTGACTGCGCAGCATGCAACAGAGACTGACTACTGTACATAATGCAACAGAGACTGACTACTGCACATAATGCAACAGAGACTGACTACTGCACATGATGCAACAGAGACTGACTACTGTACGTGATGCAACAGAGACTGACCGCGCAGCATGCAACAGAGACTCACTGCGCAGCATGCAACAGAGACTGACCGCGCAGCATGCAACAGAGACTGACTGCTGTACATGATGCAACAGAGACTGACTACTGTACATAATGCAACAGAGACTAACTACTGCACATGATGCAACAGAGACTGACCGCGCAGCATGCAACAGAGACTGACTGCTGTACATGATGCAACAGAGACTGACTACTGTACATAATGCAACAGAGACTAACTACTGCACATGATGCAACAGAGACTGACCGCGCAGCATGCAACAGAGACTGACTGCTGTACATGATGCAACAGAGACTGACTACTGTACATAATGCAACAGAGACTAACTACTGCACATGATGCAACAGAGACTGACCGCGCAGCATGCAACAGAGACTCACTGCGCAGCATGCAACAGAGACTGACTGCGCAGCATGCAACAGAAACTGACTGCTGTACATGATGCAACAGAGACTGACTACTGCACATGATGCAACAGAGACTGACCGCGCAGCATGCAACAGAAACTGACTGCTGTACATGATGCAACAGAGACTGACTACTGCACATGATGCAACAGAGACTGACTGCGCAGCATGCAACAGAGACTGACTGCTGAGCATCGGTGCAATACGATGCAACCAGACGCGAACATACGTGTGACAAGCGTATGGTAGGCCCAGACATTCCTACATCGCTGCCCAAGTCCTCCACTGACACACAAACACCAAGCAACACGAACACGAACTAGTGACTAACAATGGGCAGGCACAGCGCCAGCACATGCCTCGCACACGATGTCTGCGACGGCTTCTTCATCGTCACCGTCGTCGCCAAACAGGTGTGCATAGCTATCCTTCACATACGGCAATGCGCACTGAATCTGAACACTTGTAGGGCAGGTGTCACGTTTAAGCCAAGCCCTGCCAACAACGGCTCCACGTTCGGCCCTAGGTCGTGACGGCGTGCCTCTTTCCGCCCCCCCTCTGCTGTTCATAATGGAGCGCCGAGGTGCACGCTGGAAGGTGCTTTTTCTGTCCTTTCCACTCGGCGTACACCGCTTTGCCGGCATGAGCACGTGTTCGGCAAGGGCCTCGCCGTTTTTGCACGCTGTTCGGGCCGTGTAGAGTGCTGTGGACAGCGGATGAAGAACATCATCGGGAACTGGCTCATGGCTAGTGGTATGGGGCGTCACTGCTTGGTCGCTAGTCGTTGCTCGAGCTCAGCCTACTGCAAGCAGTGAGTTACAGCCCTCCCCTCACCCTTATGGAAAGGTGGTGCCCCTCCGGCCGGAAAAAGTGACCATTCAAAAAGACTTCGGTGCATCCTCCCCATTCCATGCTATGCTAAACAAATTTGTTAGCCACAAACGCATCTGTCAGGGAACAATGCGCCTCTTTTGGACGAAAAGGTGCCCATTCAGTATGTTCGAGTGTACCCGTTCCCACTTCGCGAATTTTTATGCCGAAAGTGCACTGCCGAGAAGTCCCTGCCCCGATGATAATTTCCGGATCCGCCCCTGCCAGATCCAGCCTTTCTGTCTTGATTTATTGATTGATTATTTGGGCTTAAGGGCGCGCCGACTACGAGGTTTCTTTCTTTCTGTCTTGAAAAACTTAATAAGCCAGTCTTAGGAATTTCAGCACACCTGTTTGGGGGGGGGGGCGGCCAGCAGTGCCGCTGGCGCGGATTCATGCGGGGATGAGTGCGAGCGGGCTTATAATCCACACACAACTTCAAAGATCCAACGTAAAAAATCACAAAAATTGGAGAAAGCTGCAAAAATAAAGAGCGCGCCACAATTCCCTCAGTTCACAGCTGCCAAATTTGTTCACCGCGCAAAAAAAACGCCGCCAAATTTAGCTCAAGTGACACATGCAGGCAGTTCGAAATAGCGGGGTGGGAAGCACTGGTGGATAAAGGGAAGGGCCATCCCGGCCATGCCCCCCCCCCCCCGAGTCGCTTAAAGCAGGGCATGGGTCTTTTGGCTCCCCGAATCCAACAGAAGTAAACTAAATTACAATGCAGCAATATTTGCCGGGGTTAATCTCTGCAGATGTAGTAGCGTCCGGATATAAGAATCTCCAATATTAAAGGTGGTTTATAATTGTTTTGAAGCCAATATGGTAGCATAGCAGATTCCGACGCACATCAAGGATTCCATGCTGCTTAAGTTCTGCTTACAGCAAGAGTTTACAAAACCAGATCCGCCAGTGTACACGTGCACAAACGTTGACGTGATACAATAAGTTGAACATGAACGTGAACGATACAGTAAACAATGACAAAAATCCGGTAACTTAGAAACGGTGGAGGTAAGCATGGCCCTTACGCAGGAAATGATGCTATTAATTACCATTCTTACAAATTGGCCCCTTCGCCAAATAGTAGTCGAAATCCGATGTTTTAACCAAAAATAGTGGGAGAATGGGCACCCTCCAAATCCGTTTGACCCCTTCCCTGTTGCAATTCCTAGGTGCACCATTGGGGCGGCGGAGGGGTTGGGCTGACGCCGAAATCAGGAAGTTGCCCTCTCCCCCCAAACCGGTCGGCTAGATTCAATCAAGATAGCTGGAGTATCAGGTACCCCAAAGTCCGCAAATCTAGCATATTTGGTTTAAACTAGATAAAACATTCGCCACGCGACACCATATACCAGAAGCGCCTTTTCATTCCAGAATACTGCTGAATTATATTTTAGTTTTGGACTATACTGATAAATCTACTAGATATGCTTTTATTTTAGCACTATTATGGCGATTTTCACACGATTAGTTTCCCCGCCGTTTGTAAAGCATATTTATTATTCATCGAAGCTTAACGGTTTTTATCTTCATTTTCTTTGCTAGCGTGCCGGTGGCTTTGAAGCGAAAGGCATCATCATCCACAGATTTAACTTATCCATTACATAGTTGATATTGAGAACATCTAAAAAAATTATGAATCAAGGCCATATACCTACAATGTCAATTTGGTCATCATGTCATTGATGCAATCTGGTGATTAATGGGCAACTTAGCATTTACGTTGGTCCCCTATCAGTTAGCACTGTTTCTGTGCGCTATATGTAATCATGCCATACTGTGCCATTCACCAACTTGTGCACAATTTGGTAATTGCTTGCCCATTGCATCATGGCTGGGAAATAAAGGTAGTAGGGGAAGAGGGGGGTTTCCCAACACTTAAGACATGCAACAAATTGCTCTACTGCTACTTCTGTATGGCTGAACCAGTAATTATACTGTACGTATACTGAAGGAAAAAATGAACAAGGTGTCTATATTCACATGGTTCTTTCTATGAAAATCCTCTAACCACTCACAAACGGCGACTTTAAGATATAAATATTCTGTAATGTACCATATTCTCAACATAAAAAGGTGGTTGTTACTTTACCGTAGCTGTTGTGGTACCAATTATTAGTGGCCACTAAAAATACTGGTGTAATTGCGGAAAAAATATCACGGGGTCACTTCCTTGCAGCTTTCTTGAGCTAAAATATCACGGGGTCACTTCCTTGCAGCTTTCTTGAGCTGACTGCTAGCAGAAGCCTGAATAATTGGATCCGAGTTGAAGATGATAAGACCATTAGGTTCCAGTACATATGCATGCTGAAGTTAGAGTGCCGATGGATATGACATGGGTCTAGATAACACCATTTAATACTATAACACGTTCATGTAAAAGCCTACCACGATTATCGTAACATCATGAAACAAGCTTTCAGATGACGTATAATTTATACCTATCACCTCTACTTGCTAGTCAGAAACATTAGAGAAAAGTACCATTTCTTGCTGTTGTGATAACTTGAACCTAAATCAGCGCCCAGATGACGTCCCCGGCTGCCAATAAGCATCGACAGGGGTCGGCCTAGATGCACCCGTGGTGGGAAGTGCGGGAGGTTGACCGTGCTCTGGTCATGTGGTATGTGCATTATTTTATTGATTCAATGTTAAAGATACGTTTGCATAGAAAAAGCGCTTACCTCAAGCCTCTTCATTTTCCTGACTTGTTTCTTTGTGCAATTGGTGCGTCTACTCTCCCAATAAAATATCTCCCAGGCGTGGACTTTTTCGCCCTCCTGGCGAGTTTCGGTTTAAGTGCGCATTTTTTTCTGAGGCTGGCGCGCCTGGTCGAGCCAATTACCATACTTTGCAGTCTGGGACAGGTAGGTTGATGCTTAAGTACCCACATAAGGTACCCACATAAGGTAGATACATAGGTAGATAGGTACATAGACAGGTGCATACATAAGTAGGCAGGCAGGTACCTAGGTAGGGATGTGGATACATATATAGGTAGATCGATCCCTAGGTAGGTACCTTGGTGGGTAGGTAGGCACCTAAGTAAGTAGGTAGGTACCTAGGTAGGTAGGCACCCAGGTAGGTAGGCAGGCATCCAGGTAGGTAGGCAGGCACCCAGGTAGGTAGGTAGGCACCCAGGCAGGTAGGTAGGCACCCAGGTAGGTAGGTAGTCACCCAGGTAGGTAGGTAGGCACCCAGGTACCTAACTAGGTATCTATCTTAAGATAGGTGCTCATGTTTTCTCTGAGCCTCAATTACCAAGTTATGCAGATAGATACCTACTATGAAACGTTGACTCCTCTGGGCATCCAGATCGAACTCACAAGACAACAATTACTCACATTATAAGCTCCAGGCTGCTCCAAAGGTGTATATCGCCTATAGACCAGAACTTGAGCACGCACGACGCCCCACGACCGCCTCCGCACGGACTCGACACATCAATACCCGCGCGATGCGTTTTCACGGGAGTTCTCAGTACTGCCATCTGTTGGGAGCAAATGGAACTACGACGGGAAAATGGCGGAGAGTGCAAGTACGTTGCTACTAAAACAAAAAACCCAGCCGTTTTAAGATGCTTGTCCGAGATTTGCAAACACACGACTTATGTCAGGGACATAGCAAATTGGAGTGGTGGGAGCGGCGGGATGGTCGCCTTTGGGCTCATACGGAACCCTCTAGCTTTTATGAATTTCTTCACTTTTCAAATTCTTGGACATTTCCTGTTCCCAGCCTGATCTATAACTATTGCATGACTCTTACATCCAACTTAAACGGATCCAAACATGGGCTTGCAAAGGGCCTATGTAGCTTCAGGGGCTCTTCCACATTCAATGCATCACTCCGACTCCAATGCGCCTCTTCTGCTTCCAGGAACCGTGCTTGTTCCCATTCGAACCTCGAAACCTAGGGGACCCTTCCACCATCTCAAAGGGACCATGAAAAGACTATCAGGTACACTGAGACATTACGGGGCTTTCCAACTTCAAATATCCCGGGCTCCTTTAACTTCAGGGGAGTCACCCAGTTCCACGCGACCTCAAACATGCAGTAAGTGGGTGCCTACCTGGAAAGGCGCCCCTCTTCAGAAAACCCTGACTGCACCCTGCCCACATCCTGTGGTACAGAGCTAGTCAGAGCCGGCGGAAGATACTTTTATTGTTTACTGCTCAACTCAAACACCGAGCCGAGCCCCGCTAGGCGACAAGGCCGTGTTTGTCGACGGCGTTCTGCGATTGGGCCTGACGGGAACAGTGGCGCCGCCGGTGTCAGGTAGAGCAACTACGACATGTATGCAAATCGAGCCAGCGCGCGAGTTTGGCGTAGTTGCTGCAAGTCGCCGTTCGGATCGTCGAGCGGCCGCGAACGTGACCTACCGCCAGAGGTATGTGATGGTCCTCATGGGTGTAACCACGGATTCGAAATTGGGGGTGGGGGGCGGGGGGAAACCCGGGACGCCGTAGGTTTGAATAGGATCGAGGGACCTAGCCTCGCCTTCCCTTCCCTCCCCTCCCCTCCCCTCAATCGAAAACAAATCCTTGGATTTAAGCCACTCCTTTTTCAATGCCATTTTCAGACACTTGAGTTCAATGTTAAGTGTATTTACATTTTTCAGGCTTATCATTGTTGAAAATGATACTAAAATATTCCACGAAAATTAGCAACTTTCACTACTTATGGCTATCTATGAACGTCTAGTTTTATGCCGTACGTGCTGGACCAGATTTCACGTTCACCATAGAGCAAGGATGTAAGTATGTTAAACTTTGCCCTCTTGTAGCAGGAAAACATTTTAAAAAACGAACGATGGTTTTATGGTAGCAAATATGACCATGAAATTTCCTTTCCCATGTTTCCTGTTTTACTGGGACCCATTTCGATGTAATGACAACCAGGGAGGATAAAGGGTCTGGAACTGAGGGCATGCACCCCCACGTGGAGGGTGGCGTCCCTCAGGCCGGGAAAAGGCGTCCCTCTGAAAAGGTCCCAGTGTACCCGCTCGAATGTTTCAGCCTGTGGCGCCTTTTTATGAAATAACATGGGACCCCCTTGGAAGGAAAGGTGCCCCCTGGGGAAGGGCCGAGTGTAACCCGCCCCCTCGAATTTTTCCAGCCAGAGACGCTCCTTCAGGCGCTTTCACAGTAGTGTCGCTCCAAAGACATGGCGCCACTCCAGATAGGTGCCCACATGACAATGCCCGAGTTTTATACTTGATTACAACATTGCTTTCTCGTGGTTATGAACTCGGGCTATTCATGCAATTGTCTGCATTCACATGTGATTTCGCTTGCAAACTTGACAACTTCCGTTCAACTACTAAGAGGAAAGCGCTGCCAAACTGAAAAAGTTCTATATTTTATGTCAGGAACAGTAATGTAGTAGCGTAAATTAAAAACCAGCGATGAGAGCACCGTCCGAGCAGGTTATGACGGATTTCTCGGGGAGCCCCTAGTCATATAAAATATGAGTGCTTGCTATCACAAAGGCTGCAAACAAATATACATCTGACCCTCCTATTCATTTTACACTCAATCACTGTAAACGTGCCGACCTTCCACATCTTTGAAATTGTTTCGATAGCTCAACATTCTGATACCGTACGGCAAGCCACGTCGAATAGCACCCACATAATGCAAATTGAAGCCATAACCACGAACCGCGAGGACTCTGAAAATTAAACTAAGCTTCGACCTTGACGCTTGATCTGACATGTTCCGGGTTGAAATGCTACTCCAGAATTGCTCATGGGCTATACCAAGCATGGGTGGCTTTGGGAGAAAACGAAGAAACGTGGGGCGACAGAAGAAATTCGACCTTTGACTTTGACAATTAACGTGATGTCTGAACAGTCTAATAGAATGCGACACGGAACGTCAAATGACTCCACTTGATAGAAGTTGAAGACAGCGATGAGGCGCGAGGACTTCGAATCATTTAAGCTAACTATCGGTCTTGTGGTTTGACGTTGACACGTCCCAGTTTGAAATGTTACTTGAGGTGCACCACGGGCTATTGCTTGGTATCAGATGTGGGTAGATTTGGGTGAATAAAAAGAAATGCGAGGCGACCAAAGAAATCGGTTTGACCTTTGACCTTAGAAATTAGTTATATTTGGAAGCATTATACTGCGGCACAAGCCACGTCGAGTGACACCCACTTGGTGCAAATTGAACCCATAGCGACGAATCGTGAGGACTTCGAGAAATTCAAACTAGCCTTTGACCTTTAGATTTGACCTTGACATGTCAAACCTTCGACCTTGACCTGTCCCGGTTTGAAATGTTACTCGAGTGTTCGCCACTGATTATTGCTTGATACCAGATTTTGATAGATTTGAGAGAAAACGAAAAAATAGGCGGTCGAAGGATCAGCCTAGCCTTTGTCCTTAAAAAAATAGATTGGCTAGCTTTCTGGTACTGCATAGGAAGCCACGTCGGATGACGCTCATTTGATGGAAATTGAGGCGAATGTAACCGAATCTTGCATTCGGTCGATATCTCTTCTATATCGCCATCTAATAAATCAAGATAGCCTTTGACCTAGAAGTCTGACCTTGACATGTTCCGATTTGAAATGTTGCACGATGGTTCACCACAGGCTATTGCTTGATACCAAATTTGGGCAGGTGAAAAAAGGGAGACGACCGAAGAAATCGGTTTACGTTGAACCTTGACCGTTAAAGTGGTAATGTGAGACCTATGTGGTTCCTTCCAGCGTGTTCAGTGCAGGCAGAAGCATTTGTGGTAATTGATTCGAACAATCATAAACCCGTCGCTGAATGCCGATTTAAATACAAATTCGCCTCCGGCGAACCCGTCGCTGTATACGAATACGAATACGAATACGACGTCAACTTGACGTACGTGCTTAAGGCTGCCCATGACTTCCTTGAATAGTCTTCAAGGTACCCAAGGACACCCAGAGTCACATTTGTTCAAAATATATCAATATATGAGTAGGGAAATGCAACCTAAGACGTATATAGCCCTGTGATAATGCAAATTTGTTGCTCAGCAGAGCACAATTTTCCACCCAAGCGAAAGCAGAAGATGGTCAATGTTCATGTTATTCAAGAATTGGCTGGAAGCATTTTTTATCGGTTGCCGATTTACCAGTAGGATATTTTGTGATGACAGATGGCCGGTAAAGCACGTTGATTGGCCAGATTGGCTTTCAGTATTTTTGGTGGTACTCTTGCATATATATTTTTACTTTATAAACGAATAGTAGAATTTTGCGGCGATGATACTCAGGTAGCTGCGGCTTGGGGGGACACAAAAAAATTGAGGGGGACAAATCGACACTTTTCAGAAATTGGGGGACATGTCACCTCCACCCAATGGTTACACCCATGATGGTCCTTACCACAGCTGGACCTGGCTGGTGTCAAACATTCAGTGACCATCGAAACAGTAGCAGATCAATATTGGTCCTCGGCTAGATACTTGCAATGCCAGCCGAGCAGATATTATAATAAAGCGTTAAATAATCAGTAATAATGCGTTAATTGAATCACGTTCAACACGCCTGATGCTCTTGGTGATCATATAGAAATTAGTAGGAAACTATCTTTGTTTCGTCGACTGCTCGCAATGACTTTTAGAGCTACGTATTCTCCATGTTCTTGTGTATGACCTGCTGAGATCCGTTGACTTTGGTGCGGGGCGCAAGCGTAGGAGCGAAAGAACGTTATACCCATGCTGGTGTATCTCATACGATGTGTCCGTGTACGCTTCTGTGTGTGTATGTGGAGGTGGATATAGAAATGGAGGGAGAGAGAGAGGGAGAGAAAGAGAGACAGACAGACAGACAGACAGACAGACAGACAGACAGATATATAGACAGAGAGACAGACAGGGAGAGAGAGAGAGAGAGAGAGAGAGAGAGAGAGAGAGAGAGAGAGAGAGAGAGAGAGAGAGAGAGAGAGAGAGAAAGAGAGAGAGAGAGAGAGAGAGAAAGAGAGAAAGAGAGAAAGAGAGAAAGAAAGAAAGAGAGAAAGAGAGAAAGAAAGAAAGAAAGAAAGAAAGAAAGAAAGAAAGAAAGAGAGAGAGAGAGAAAGTAAAAAAGCAAGAAAGGAAGAAAGAGAGGAGAGAGCGCACAAGACCGTGTGTGTGTGTGCGTGTGAAAGTGCGTGTGAAAGTGCATGTGAAAGTGCGTGTGTGTATACCCAGCCACGAAACATTCGTTGTAGCTTCAGGTGGTAATCAATTTTGTTTCGTGGTGCTTTAACTTCGTGATTTTCCGGCGCATGAAATTCGGTTTCACGAAGTTGGGGCACGTGTAGCGTTCAAACATAAAGCACCATCGTCATTCTACGAGTGCGATAACACAAATATGGCGCACGTCACCATGAACGTCACAAGTACCGTCACCACCATGGTGGCTAATACAGCCCTCCTGTCATAATTGGAAGCGCAGCCGCGACACAAAGTTTTTATACAATGAAAAACAAAACAAAACAAAAAACAAATAAAACGACGTTTGTTATCACTGCTATGTAGTAGATTGGGAAAATGCAGAACAAATGCATGGAGCTATCTCACCACGGGATCGAAGCAACCGGAAAAGGACCATGGCAGGCAGACAACATTATTTATTTCTTTTAAAATTGCAATGTGTTCCAAGTCACTGAGCTAAGAATTTCACAACGTTGCCTACCCTTACCATAGTTCCAGGTATTTGATCCCTGACGATATCGGCGGCTTTGCCATTTGGGAATAACACCTGTGTGTTAGACTAAGTCTTCATTTTACCTCCTTTCATCAATATATAATCACGAAATCGCATATACTTTCCAACCAAAGTTTGAAACCTACGGCGAACATGGGCGACTGACCGCACCCTGACATCGACCTGATTGACCTGACCTGGATGATCAACCAAAGGAGGTAGATAAGCAACTGTGGTGTTCACCACCAATGAGCATTACACCATCGCCAGTTCATAGCTCGCTGCCATAGCTCTGGTCCTCCCCACAGCTGCACCTGTGTGTTCCGTGTCCCGTCACAGCTGCACCTGTGTGCTCCGTGTCCCGTCACAGTTGCGCCGGTGTGTTTCGTGTCCCGTCACAGCTGCACCTGTGTGCCGGTCCCGTCACACCTGTGCCGTGTCGTCAAGCTGCACCTGTGTCCTCCCGTCACAGCTGCACCTGTGTGTTCCGTGTCCCGTCACAGCTGCACCTGTGTGTTC
Source organism: Imbricaverruca yamaguchii (assembly GCA_034440575.1). Lineage (NCBI taxonomy): Eukaryota > Metazoa > Arthropoda > Thecostraca > Neoverrucidae > Imbricaverruca > Imbricaverruca yamaguchii. The sequence continues at coordinate 814,876 of JAOTOL010001531.1, read as the reverse complement.
CGTGTCCCGTCACAGCTGCACCTGTGTGTTCCGTGTCCCGTCACAGCTGCACCTGTGTGTTCCGTGTCCCGTCACACTCACCTGTGTGTTCCGTGTCCCGTCACAGCTGCACCTGTGTGCTCCGTGTCCCGTCACAGCTGCACCTGTGTGTTCCGTGTCCCGTCACAGCTGCACCTGTGTGCTCCGTGTCCCGTCACAGCTGCACCTGTGTGTTCCGTGTCCCGTCACAGCTGCACCTGTGTGTTCCGTGTCCCGTCACAGCTGCACCTGTGTGTTCCGTGTCCCGTCACAGCTGCACCTGTGTGTTCCGTGTCCCGTCACAGCTGCACCTGTGTGCCCGTGTCCGTCACAGCTGCACCTGTGTGCTCCGTGCCCCCTCACCTGTGTGTGTGTCCCGTCACAGCTGCACCTGTGTGTTCCGTGTCCCGTCACAGCTGCACCTGTGTGCTCCGTGTCCCGTCACAGCTGCACCTGTGTGCTCCGTGTCCCGTCACAGCGCGGGCTGACGAACGTGGCGACACGCCTGACACGCCAGTGGCGCCCGAATGTTGAACGCGCAACCCTTTGGTTAGCACATCTGTAAGTTCTGCAACGGTATCTATATTTTAAGCGGCATTCGAGGTTACAAGCGAAATCATCCCCTACAGATTCCTCCCATTCGAGCGTTGACCTCACGTATATATATATATATATATATATATATATATATATATATATATATATATATATATATATATATATATATATATATACATATATGTATATATATATATATATATGCATATATTTATATATATATACACTCTCCCTCCCTCTCTGTCTTTCTCTCTCTCTCGTGGTTCGACTTCGCGGCGGTCGTAAGTTGGCTTCGATTTTAAATGGAAATACGGGTGACTTCCTAGGCTGGTAACGCCGGTTGGCACGGTTCGGACCAACATTCGTGCTGGCACGGTTCGGGCCAACATTCGTGCTCGCCAACGCTGGACGTGCCTAACGTGTGTGCGCCTCGTCTCCGCAGGTGGTGTTGACGCCGGCCGGTCGCTAGTCCCGCTCCGGCGCATCCACCGGGCCCGGCCCCGGCACCCGACCTACGGCCATGGCGGCGGCGCGGCTGACGGCGGCGCGCCTGCTCGTCTGGTGGTGGTGCTGCTGCTGTTGCCTCTGGCGACCGGAGCCGGTGTGCGCGCGCGCCGTGCACCACCTGAGCGTGCCGGCGGACGCGGCCACCGGCTTCCTGGTGAAGGACTACGGCGTGGCGCGCGGCGCGCCCGCCCGCCTGCTGCCCACCGAGCTGAGCGAGCGGTTCGCGCTGGCGTCGGGCGGCCAGCTGATGACGGTGCAGTCGCTGGCCGACCTGGCCGGCCGCGCCGTCAGACTCGAGGCCGACGTGGACGGCGTGCGCGACTCGCTCGAGCTGCACGTGACGGCGAGCAGGCGGCGGCGGCGACCCGCTGCCGTCCAGGGCCGTCGCCACCACATCGGCCGGCGTGCAGCGGTTCGGCCGACCAGGCGGCTCGAGTTCCGCGAGAGCGACGGCGACCGAGTGGGCAAGACCATGTTTGTGCTGGCCAAGGAATTCGAATTCGAAACGTTTGAAATTCGGGCCGAAGATCCGTGGGTGGCCGTGAAGACTGACGGCCGGGTGAACGTGAAAAAGCCGTTCGACTACGAGGAGCTCGGACCTGAAAAGGCCATCGACTTCTGGGTTAACGTCAAAAACATGCACTGGAGGAACGCCTCGGAAGGTTAGTGACACTGAATGACAATATGTTGTGTGAATAGTTTTTTTAATAAATAAGTTTAGTCCGAGTTGTTGCTGGGGTGGCTTTAGGAACCAGGGTTCTATTGCTAAGCAGAGCTTGTTGCGTGAACCCAGGCCCCACCACCCGATCCAAGAATTCCAGTTCAACGGAAGAATTTTGATCGAAAGTTTAACGTGCCGTCAATGCACCGACACGGCCGCCCAGTAGCTGGTCCCCGGCCTTATCGGGCCAGCTGCCAACTGACACTCCCGGCCGGGGGCTAAATGCGAGCGCGCGGAGCGACTCGAACCCTGTGTTGCCAGGACAGGGGAGACCAGTACAGGCCAGCGCTCTAACCAACTGAGCTACCGGGGCGGCAAGGTGTTTGTAATGTAATGACGAGCGGGAGCCAAGCCCGAGTTATACTAGTGTTGTGCATGTGCAAGAAAATTTGGAATGTGATATATAATTATGTATAACATGCCAACATTATTTGGACCAACCTTTTTGGACGATGAATCCTAAGAAACACTTTCACGTGTGGCGACGTTTGCAGTCGTACTTTTTTATTCACATTTATACCTTGATAAAATGCAGTTTTTGCTAACCACGAAAGGAACACTTCCACTTGGTCTGAAGCACGCCAACCGTTGTCCCAACAAAGGGTTTATGACGCCTTTATCCGCGTGAATGCAACCAGCGATGTTAACTACAGTGGCTCAGCATACGTTTATGTGCTGCTGAAGACAGCAGCACCTCAGGGCTTATGTTGGTTTAGAACAATGCAAAATGTGTCATGTATAAAGATTCGGTAAGAGGTGCCACCGCTCCCTTACATTAACGGGTGGAACTATGACCGGTCGAGAAGTCGACCAGTCGTAGTTCCAATTTTACATTCTCATGTCTCCGATTTTGGTGAAAATCGGCATCAAGGGCTTTACTAGGCGGTAACCACGCCTAGCACAATATTGAACTTCTTAGGTTATCGATTTGGTATTTATGGCCTCTGGAAGTTTTGTGTCACCACATTTCAAGGGTATTTTCTATTGCTTATTAGCCATTTAAAATGTGCTTTAAGACGTAAAGTAAGCACATCGTTGGATTCGCGAAGATCCAAAGATTCTACATCTAGCATTCTCTCGCTTAACTGACTTAATGTGAGAATACGAATGATTTACTGAGGAAAGCCATTTTTTACAAATGGACAAACTTTTACAAATAGACATATACTGTATTTGGGTGCTTAAAATGGACCTGAATGCTTATACTTTGCATAAAAAACTGATGGTGTGTCTGTATATATTCCCTAAAGTTGTTCTGGGACATCGACCTATTTTGTCAGTAATTGGGCGCTCTTTTCGGCCTTCTCTGTTCAGATTCCTTGGAATAGTGGCAAGGTTTAGTAACTTTCGTACATGTGCGCATATGCCAAATATGACCAGCTGCAGAAACTTGCCCTGCAAAACAGTTTATGCTCGGAGTCACGTGACCTCTTATCGTCGGTAGCTAGTTTTTGTATCGGTGCTAGGTTGAAGAATGTCCGAACTCGGTCTTGTCCGGAATGGTTGTTGCGAGCGAACACCATTTAACCCCGATTTGGGTACCGTAGACGGCATTGTCAAGAAGGTCGTGATAAGTCATCCAAAAGCAGTGATTCAAATCTGATTCGAATTCACATTCTACTTGAAGACCATCAATTATGATCTATGTTAACAGAAAAAATGTGATTTGTGAATCAACTCCTGTTTGGCTCTTTTCTCTCTTGGTACACTCCCGACCTCCGTCGAATAAATATTGGCCACCGAGAAATACAGGCAACTTTCTCCTGCTGGAACAGTCATGTGGTATCTGTGTTGATGATTAGCAAACTTTGGCCTTCCTGCAGTGGCTGAAATCCACCTATTTTCATTGAGTTAGGCCTATTTAAGGCTAACTTAAGTTGGTGGGACCCTGATTGACGATGGCTGGGCTGAAGTCAAAGATGGTGTGGCCCCCAACATAGCTGGTGAGACCCAGAAGCCCATCACTGATATAGGAAAATCCGCCTCCTGGCTACATATCGCAGACTTTCAAAGCTGAATTACTTCTCATCTGCATTTGAATAATTGGAAGGTAGAAATTAGCAATGGAAATAATTGAATACCTAATTTCGTACAGGCATGGAATGTTTCATTTACTTAACAATTTAACACCACTGAATTCACAGTGCATTATCCAGCATTTATTTGACCAACGTGCGTCAGCGGTCAATTGCACCATTATGAGCGGAACTTGTTGCAACGAACATCATCGTGTTGCTTCAGGCCAGGAGTACCAGCGGATCATCATCCGCGTGCAGGACGACAACGACGAGAACCCGTTCTTCATCAACCGACCGTTGCCGATGCGGACCGTGGTCAAGCTGAATGCGCTGCCCAACACGCCCGTGTTCACCCTGTTGGCTAAGGATTTGGACACCAACCACGACCTGCACTACGTCCTCGTTAGAGACAGAAGTAAGTCACCGAAGCGCCCTACCTCTGCCATACCTTGACTTCAACCTCGGACCATTGACTCAGAACAACACCACAACGCCAACCACAGCCTGAACTACTTCGTCGATGAGGATGAAATTGGGCCTGCGCGTCTGATTCTGACATCGAACCTGACTCGGGCTCGATCCCGACCCTCGATCTTCTCTTGACCTTGACAACGACTTGAATATCGATACTGATCTAAGTCCCAGCCCCTTCACGGAGCCTGATCATGATCCAGACGCAGACCACTACCCCAAGCTCGACCCCAGCCTCAGGTCCGACTCGGAATCCGAACACCAGCCCAACTCAACACTCGAAACATGGAACCCGAGTCTGCCCGTCTCAACCCAGCACCCTACTAATAGAAACGGGTGTCATGTTTTTGGAAAATCAAAGTCAAGGTGCTATGCCAATTTTTAGCTTCGCTGTCGGCGCATATGAAGGCAATTTTTATAGAGTAATGCCCGCAATGTCTGGACTGAGTGGCATGATAACCGCATGGTCCGTGTATAATCGGATAGGGATGACCAAGAACATCTTTAAATTGTTCTTGTCGTGTTCAATTTGATATAAGTATGGTACAAAATTGCCATGCAAATGAAGCGAAGAGTTTGTTTCCTGTTTTTCGTAGAAGTTAAATATTTTATAGAATAACCCCGCAACATCTGGACGTGAAGTATGATGCCCGCTTCACCTGGTCATGAGCGGATGGGAAAGATCAGGCTTAAAAGGGTTTCCATGCAAAATAAACAAACACTTTGTATCTCAGAGACAGCACACTGCAGATATGCCATGTGTTCATCTAAACCAGCTAGAATACTCACCATGGCAGCCATTTCGCTGAAGACAGTCTCAATCTAAGTGCTATTTTATATAAATACAGTCTTAATCTAAATCACCTCCTTGCAGACTTCGAAGTTTCCAAGAACCTAGTCATCCACCAGGCAACTTTCTGGGAGACAAGACCTGGCATCAGAACCATTCCAATCGCTGGAATTATTTTCATTACACATCGGATGCTTATGGCTACCATGTTTACTCGACTGAAATGCGTCGCCCATCGCCCACGGCCGTCCTAACGCATCGCCCACGGCCGTCCTAACGCATCGCCCACGGCCGTCCTAACGCATCGCCCACGGCCGTCCTAACGCATCGCCCACGGCCGTCCTAACGCATCGCCCACGGCCGTCCTAACGCATCGAGCACGGCCGTCCTAACGCATCGCCCACGGCCGTCCTAACGCATCGCCCACGGCCGTCCTAACGCATCGAGCACGGCCGTCCTAACGCATCGCCCACGGCCGTCCTAACGCATCGCCCACGGCCGTCCTAACGCATCGCCCACGGCCGTCCTAACGCATCGCCCACGGCCGTCCTAACGCATCGCCCACGGCCGTCCTAACGCATCGCCCACGGCCGTCCTAACGCATCGCCCACGGCCGTCCTAACGCATCGCCCACGGCCGTCCTAACGCATCGCCCGGCCGTCTAACGCATCGCCCACGGCCGTCTAACGCATCGCCCACGGCCTCACGCATCGCCCCCCCCACGGCCGTCAAGATCCCCACGCCTAACGCATCGCCCACGGCCGTCCTAACGCATCGCCCACGGCCGTCCTAACGCATCGCCCACGGCCGTCCTAACGCATCGCCCACGGCCGCAGACGACGTGGCAGGCTGCGCCCGTCTCAGCTCTTCGGCGCGCCGTCAGGGACAGAGCTACCGACCGGCTGTCAAATGCCAAGCCTCCACACGTGTCCGGCGCTCATCTGCGGGCACCTGAAAGCGCAGTGCCTTAGTGCTATTCACGCACAACATGTTGCATATAAATCCGGAAGATTAGGCTTCGCAGTTAGCGAATGCGAGTAAGAGCGAGAGCGAGAGCGAGAGCGAGGCGAGAGCGAGAGCGAGCGAGAGCGAGAGCGAGATAGAGAGCGAGAACGAAATAGAGAGAGAGGGGGAGAGAAAGGGAGAGAGAGGGAGAGAGAGGGAGAGAGAGAGGTAGAGAAAGAGAGAGAATGGGAGAGGGAGAGTGAAAGGGGAGGGAGAGGGAAAGGGGACGGAGAGGGAGAGGGAGGGAGACGGAGGCACGCAACATCCTGGCTTCGGGTATTCGTGAAAAGGAAGCAGCGCAATTTGGTGGTAATAACCATTATTGCGACACATTTCGTCCAACAATTTGTGCTTATTGATTATTGGTGATATCGTGCTGTATATATGCAGGGAGCAAACTTCTCAAATCAGAGGCGATCCGATCGCACGTCGGTCGAATGCTTTTGTGTAGGCTCAATTCCCGCAGCCTATGCAACAAGGACTAATAAATTTTCCGGAGATCACAAAGTGGTAGCAAAATCCAGATGTCCTCTAATTCTTCAACGCTGCCGTTCGCCGACCTCTTGTTGCCCGTGTGACTCCGTCATGGACAGCCTCTGACAGCCGGTACATGGACGGTCAGCTGTGAGTGACCGGGGGGCACGGCTATGTCGAGATGTGTCTGTATACCGTAACCTACGGTCCCGGGTGTGACCAGTGTGACTCCGTCATGAACAGTCTCTGCCAGCTGGTGTGCCGTCATGGACAGCCCTGACAGCTGGTACACCGTCATGAGTGCACCGCCGTGCAGGGTTCGCACTGTGTGCACAGTGCTGCTTAATTGCTCGCGTGTAAAAATGCGGTATGTAAAGGGTAGTATTACGGGCGGCGTGAAGTGGCCTATGTGTTGTGATGATCAGGAGCTCAGTGTGCTTGAGCATTTCGGCGGTCAGACCTTGTGTTGCCGTGGAAACGTCTATGAGAGGCTCATGGTTTGCTGTCCCCCTTTCGGTGATGCGATTTACTTGTTCAGTTAACATTATATGTGCATAAGACGTATTGACGAAAGTCATAAGTCGTGCGCCAAATCGGTGAGGGTGTGACGTCCAGGTTGTAATCTGCCCCCGATGTTGTCAGCTTGACGTGGAGGCTGTATCCACCAGGAGTGAGCTCCCCAGCTGTGACTATGCTTTCTCTCGCATCAGTCGTGAGGAGTGAGACGTGACCCCGGTCACGGTGCTGCTCGCTGGGAGCAGGTGTCTGGCTATCGTTCCAACTCCTCCCTGATTGCCCATTGTTCTCGGTTAAATGGGAATAGTGGGAAGCCCAGTGTTGACTTTATTACCCACTGGGCCTGGAGCTACATGTCCAAAGTCTGGCACCTCGGCATGTTTCTGTCACTGTCAGCGAGGTGTGAGATAAGCGAACACTCCGTTCGATATCGTTTGGTGATCCGATTTGCTAAAGGTTCGTTTCCGGGGTTTTGAGCGAGCATACCAATTGGAATCCAGACCACCCGGTCGATGAAAATATATAACCTAACACTAACCAGATCCGTGCCATTATGCTGTTTGGGTCGCGGTTGGTAGACGTGGCCGACCCCGGGCCATTTTGCGCCGTGCGGGCCACCAGCGCGCCATTTCTGCGGCGCGCTGACCTGCAGAACTGGCCGGCCCTCTGACCTGCAGAACTGGCCGGCGCTCTGACCTGCAGAACTGGCCGGCGCCAGCTGGGCTCGACCTGTCTCACTTCTGATTGGTCGCTGCGGCGGCCGGCAGCTCCACTTTAGAGACGCGGGCAATTTTGGACGACTCGGACTCACATTAGGCCGGCGGAGGTGACTTGGAGCGGAAAGCCGCGATTGGCTGAACGGCCCGAGTTTGACGGATGACATTAGGTGTCCATTGTCTGCGGTGGTTCTGCCGGCGCCAGTGCAAGCACATGTAAGTGGCGACCATTCCAGACTTCTCTGATGGTAGTGGTCAGAGGCTGCGAGAGCCGCACTGGGTCTGGGCCAATACCCCGACACATGGGCCGAGTATGGACCAGTACTGCGGCGCACGGGCCAAGTCGGGACCAGTATCGCGTCACATGGACTGGGTCTGAATCAGTACCGCCGCACATGGACTGAATCTGGACCAATGGCGCGACACATGGACCGAGTCTACACCAATATCGCGACACATGCACCATATTTTGACCAATACTGTGACGCCTGAGCCGGGCCCGTGCTGGTTGTTGTGTTGTGTGGTACACACTGACTGAGAGGTGGAGCTGCTCCGACCCGACAGGGGCCGGGGATGGTCGGGACCTGACCCACACAGCCGTCAGTGGCCACGTTTGGCTGCATTTTGTATCTATTCCTGAAGCCATTCAGGTTTTTATCGTCAATTCCCAGTACACCTTGATGCGTTGTTTGGAAGTATTGATCCGTACCGATACGGCGATCGCGCACTTTATGGCCAACGGTAGAGGTAACCAACCCGATGTTGCGGAAGCTCTTCCCAGTGTCCGGTATTTTGTTCAGCCAAGTATCTGGGTTTGTTGGTGCATGGTTACAGATGAGCGCCACTCACCACAGGGAGCATTACGGTTCAAAGTGTATCGCTGAGTACATATCGTACTCGGTTCTGTAGCCAAGCGATGGTGTTCTGTCGTGGAGCCGGGCAGTATTTGACAGTCCGAGTGGCTCATGCGTTCTGGTGATGGCAATGTTGCGGCTTCGGAGGGCGTCAGACGGAGCTATGTGGCGATTGGTTGCCTGGGGTGTGGAGATGACGTCATTCTGACCCCTTGTTTCTGCTCCGGCCCTTCCGTGATAGAGTCGAATGAAAAACTGGCTAAGATGCAGTTATGCCTGTAAGCCAGACAAGGTCAATGGTAACCCACAGTTAGAAAAGTGGCCAACTACATCGCTGATTGTTGGCCATCAAAGTAAAGTCGTAGGCGAATCACGTATTAAGTTTTATCGCAGGCATTTGGCTACCTGCACAATGCGTCTCTCAGTATTTGGTCACTCAATCATGTGTGGATACACCTGCCTGCCCATTTTCTACTTACGAAGCCACGACTTAGAGAGTCGTCGCGATGCCCTGTTCATCTGCAGTACCTTGTACTTCGCCTGGAACTTGCAGTACACCGGGAACCTTGCCGGCTCCAGGTGGACGGGCGGTCGGGCGTGGTGTAGTGTGCGACTTAGACTGACCTGACCTGACCTCTTCCACAGCTGGCGGCCGGTTCCAGGTGGACGAGCGGTCGGGCGTGGTGTAGTGTGCGACTCAGACTGACCTGACCTGACCTCTTCCACAGCTGGCGGCCGGTTCCAGGTGGACGAGCGGTCGGGCGTGGTGCGCACGCGCGGCTCGGAGCCCTTCCAGCTGGACATGGAGTACGTGCTGTACGTCAAGGCCGAGGACCAGAACGGCCGCGACACCCTCGGCAAATTCCAGGCCACCGAGGAGGAGCGATTGAGCATCGTCGGCGGGAAAAGACTGCCCCAGTTCTACATGCCCGGATACGAGGCCAAGATATTCGAGAACCACCAGAAGGACACCGAGTAAGTTTTGGGTTGCTGGTTCGGCAAAGTGGGAGAGAGTCACAGGATGATGGATGATGCCGAGTTGGCAGTATACTTTTTGATAGGCCATGGATGGCATAATTAAGGCTGTTGAATGCCATAAACAGTTAACTGCGTGGAGGTTACTGCACCATTATGCATGTGGGGGTCACAAGTCTTACGTGACCGGCATTCAGTTGCTGGGTATATTGCACCCACGTGTCCAGTCCAGACGATTGTCACCGATACCATTGGTACAAACGTCGGGGCTGTTGTTGATATTGTGTCATTTGCGTGCGTTAGCGATGTGGATGTCATATGAGGATTATGTGACATGCATATGTATGCACATGTCACATCTACAAACGTGTTTTCGCTCAGCAATCCACCACCAGAGCAGCGTACAGCGCCGACTCAAACGGGACGCCCTCTACTCACCTCTGGACGGAGGGTATACACTGACCAACTTCTGCACCTCTGGACGGAGGGTATACACTGACCAACCTCTGCACCTCTGGACGGAGGGTATACACTGACCAACCTCTGCACCTCTGGACTGAGGCCATATACTGACCAACCTCTGCACCCCTGGACTGAGGGTATACACTGACCACACTCTGCACCTCTGGACGGAGGTATACACTGACCGCCCTCTGCACCTCTGGACGGAGGGTATACACTGACCAACTTCTGCACCTCTGGACGGAGGGTATACACTGACCACACTCTGAACCTCTGGACGGAGGGTATACACTGACCAACTTCTGCGCCTCTGGACTGAGGCCATACACTGACCAACCTCTGCACCTCTGGACGGAATCCATTCACTGACCACACTCTGCACCTCTGGACGGAGGGTATACACTGACCAACTTCTGCGCCTCTGGACTGAGGGCATACACTGACCAACCTCTGCACCTCTGGACGGAATCCATTCACTGACCACACTCTGCACCTCTGGACGGACATCACACACTGACCAACCTCTGTTGGCTCTCCACACGAGCCACCACCACCGCTCCACACATCAGCCACCACCACCGCTCCTCACATGGACCACCACCACCGCTTCGCACATGTGCCACCATCACCGCTCCTCACATGAGCCACCACCACCGCTCCCCACATGGGCCACCACCACCGCTCCCCACATGGGCCACCACCACCGCTCCCCACATGGGCCACCACCTCCGCTCCCCACATGAGCCACCACGTGGGGCCGTGTTAGTATGCCGCCGTCCGGTGTATCGTATCTGCATGCGCAGCGTTCGGTACACCGAACACTGGCCGGCTTTACCATGTTTTTGTCGCCGAGACCGGTGATCCCGGCGGCTGTGGAGGCCTTCGACGGCGATCGCGTGCGTTACGGCGTGTTTCGACTTCAATTACGCTCGGTTCGGTTGCACTGGTATCCGGCGGCAGGCGGCCTTGAACGTCGCTGCTCGAGTGGATGCCGTCGGTTTTTGGCGGGTGACCCAGTCTGGCGGGACTTTATATCGGCGTGGCGGTAGATCGGGGGCGGCAGCTAATTTCGAGGCCAGCTCTGGAGTGTGCGGGGCTTCGGTTAGGCTATGATGCCAGCTGGGCCGTATATCAAGGCCAGACGCGGGGCTGTCATTTGCCACTGACACACGCGTACGTCAACCTCAAGGGCAGGCTGTGGTATAAGAATAATCATTATAGTATGAATAACAACAGGTGTATTTTGTGCATTGCAAATTTCATGCCTGGAGTTGATCACTCGAGAGAAATGCACGAACCACTTTATGTTTAGTAACACACTTTTACCCCCAGTTCTCAGCAGTTAAATGGCGAATGTAATACTGGCTGCATTATTTCCTGTGGCTGCATACTAAATATGTTTAGGTCCTACATTTTGATGCATATGAATTTCAAAGGCAAAAGACTACCAATAAAGCACACCTACATTTCCTTAACTTGGCCTTGCGTGACTCTTTTCTCTTTGAGCTTCCTGAAAAGCCGTGTATTGCTAATACTTGGCATATCATATCTGATGTGACAGCGTTATTGCGCAGGCTATTATGTCGCACGAATACTGAAATTAAACTGGGCATCGTACGCAGCTTCCTGAATGGTGGTTAGCTTCTTTTGCCTCTGAACAGTATATCTTTCACCATCACAGTCGCTGTCACCAACATCACTGTCATCTTAATCATGGGTGGAACCATATATACTTTTGGGAGGGCTCAGTCCCTCCCCCAAAACTGACGTGAGTCCGAGCAGTTTCTGATTTTGACATGGGACCCTATGGAGTAAACCATCCAAACCGACTTAGCTCGTCCAATTTCTTGTATGCATTGAGTCCTCCCAATCATTTTTGTGTAGTTCCGCCCTTGTCTTAATCATCCTGTCACCATCGTCATCGGGGCTACCTTTACCATCGTCGCCACCATCATCGTCATCGGCGTCACTGTCGGCATCTGCACCGGCCTTTTCCACAGTGTGATATCCGTCAAGGCCAAATCGTTCGCGGACCGCGAGATCCGCTACACCCTGAAGGCCCAGGGCCAGGGCGCCGGCACCTTCAACATCGGCCCCACGTCGGGCATCGTGAAGCTGGCCAAGGAGCTCGACTTCGAGGACGTGCGGCAGCCACACATCTACAGTCTGATCGTCACGGCCACCGAGGACTCGGGCGGGCGCTCCGCCAGTGTGAAGGTGAGGATGCCGCACGAGAAAGGAGCAAACTGGTGGTCCCTCCATCAATGTGAAGGTGGGTCTGCTGCACGAGGAAGGGAGGAACCTAGCCTGTGTTCCATCAGTGAGAAGGTGAGGATGCTGCAAGAGCATCGATGGGATACGGATAGGGGAAGAGACAAGACGTGATTGGAGAAAGGTGGCTGGTGGTGCGCGACTGGTGATGCAGGCGCAGTTACCTAAATTGTTTCATCCTGATTCGTTCACTGCGGCACATATAACTGCAGCAGGGAGTAGCGGAAGGAGCAGATAAAAATATGGTAAGAGCAGGCTAGCGACAATAACGCTCGTAATGGACCTGTACGGACGGAACGGACATGGAAGTTGTACCATTTTTTTTCGGACTGTGAGGGTCATATTCTTATAACGAGATTCACCTGAATGAACTGCAGACGATTTACACTGCGTCTGATTCATTAAACAAGTCCTCGACAGAGAAGCGATACAGTGTGCATGAAAATGAATGCATACCGGATGTGCATTGATGATATAAAGCCAGGGTCCATATTGCTGTGCCATCCGAGAACAATCAAGGACTACTGCAGTGCAGGCGACATAATGTGCGTGCGCCCAGGTAGGCCGAGCAACGTGGCGTGATGTGTTGACGTGATGACGACACGGCGTATGGAATCCGCTGATGATGTGATGCGCCTGCAAATCATCAAAGTGTGCACCATCGCCAGCAGATTCCTAATCTAAACATACATTGCTAACCCATCCGCTCTTGGCTGGCACGCAAGATTAGGTCCCACGTGGTCGTGGCACCCACCCTCCTTTCCCAACTCCGTCACATTTCATTCGGAGCTCCCCGGGTAAGATCCATGGATTGATAATTATGTCCTTATCAGGCAAGTCATGCCGCTACCACATTACCGGGCAAGTCGTGCCGTTACCACATTACCGGGCGTCACGTAATCATATCTCTGACCTTCTCACCCCCCCCCCCCGCGTCGCCTGTTATGGCGCAAAGTCGACTTGCAGGACGACAAGCCGGAAATGTCTGGCCTCTGTGGCGCCGTTCTCACATGTCACACGGGCCAGTGTCGCACCGTCACACAGACCGGTGTCGCACCGTCACACGAGCCGGTGTCGCAGAGTTACACGGGCCGGTGTCGCACCGTCACACGGGTCGGTGAGCAAGTGCAAGGGGCACCCTGCAGCCACCGCGAGAACCGGCCCACATCGCTTCCTCCCGGACAGGTGACGATCGAGGTGATGGACGCCAACGACCACGCGCCCAGATTCGAGCTGTCCGACTATCAGACGGACATCGTGGACGAGGATATGCCCGTGGGCTCGGAGCTGCTGCGCGTCAAGGGCACCGACGCCGACAGCGGCGCCAACGCCGACCTCTTCTACGGCGTCAGCGACGAACACTTCCGAGTTGACAGCAAGGGCACCATCTTCAGCAACCGCGTGCTGGACGCCGACGACAACAAAGGCCTGTACCAGTTCCTGGTGACGGCTACCGACAGAGGTGAGTGTCGGTCTCTGTTGTCTCGATGTCGGTGCCAGTTCCTGGTGACGGCCACCGATAGAGGTGAGTGTCGGTCTCCGTTGTCTCGATGTCGGTGCGAGTTCCTGGTGACGGCCACCGACACAGGTGAGTGTTGGTCTCTGTTGTCTCGATGTCGGTGCCAGTTCCTGGTGACGGCCACCGATAGAGGTGAGTGTCGGTCTCCGTTGTCTCGATGTCGGTGCGAGTTCCTGGTGACGGCTACCGACAGAGGTGAGTGTCGGTCTCTGTTGTTTCGATGTCGGTGCCAGTTCCTGGTGACGGCCACCGATAGAGGTGAGTGTCGGTCTCTGTTGTTTCGATGTCGGTGCGAGTTCCTGGTGACGGCTACCGACAGAGGTGAGTGTCGGTCTCTGTTGTCTCGATGTCTGTGCCAGTTCCTGGTGACGGCCACCGATAGAGGTGAGTGTCGGTCTCTGTTGTTTCGATGTCGGTGCGAGTTCCTGATGACGGCTACCGACAGAGGTGAGTGTCGGTCTCTGTTGTTTCGATGTCGGTGCGAGTTCCTGGTGACGGCTACCGACAGAGGTGAGTGTCGGTCTCTGTTGTCTCGATGTCTGTGCCAGTTCCTGGTGACGGCCACCGACACAGGAGAGTGTCGGTCTCGGTTGTCTCGACGCTGCTGCTGTATCGGTGATCCCGGTATGGTGTGGTGATGGTCGCTACCGTACCGGCGCCCACGGAGTGGTGTGGTGATGTACGCTGCTGGTGTACCGGTGATCCCGGTGTGGTATGGTGATGGACGCTACCGTACCGGCGCCCGCGGAATGGTGTGGTGATGTACGCTGCTGCTGTACCGGTGATCCCGGTGTGGTATGGTGATGGACACTGCTGTACCGGTGACCCCAGTATGGTGTGGTGATGGACACTGCTGTACCGGTTTCCCGGTGTGGTATGGTGATGGACACTGCTGTACCGGTGACCCCAGTATGGTATGGTGATGGACACTGCTGTACCGGTTTCCCGGTATGGTGTGGTGATGGACACTGCTGTACCGGTGACCCCAGTATGGTATGGTGATGGACACTGCTGTACCGGTGACCCCAGTATGGTGTGGTGATGGACACTGCTGTACCGGTGACCCCAGTATGGTGTGGTGATGGACACTGCTGTACCGGTGACCCCAGTATGGTGTGGTGATGGACACTGCTGTACCGGTGACCCCAGTATGGTGTGGTGATGGACACTGCTGTACCGGTGACCCCAGTATGGTGTGGTGATGGACACTGCTGTACCGGTGACCCCAGTATGGTGTGGTGATGGACACTGCTGTACCGGTTTCCCGGTGTGGTATGGTGATGGACACTGCTGTACCGGTGACCCCAGTATGGTGTGGTGATGGACACTGCTGTACCGGTGACCCCAGTATGGTGTGGTGATGGACACTGCTGTACCGGTTTCCCGGTATGGTGTGGTGATGGACACTCCTGTACCGGTTTCCCGGTGTAGTATGGTGATGGACACTGCTGTACCGGTGACCCCAGTATGGTGTGGTGATGGACACTGCTGTACCGGTTTCCCGGTGTGGTATGGTGATGGACACTGCTGTACCGGTGACCCCAGTATGGTGTGGTGATGGACACTGCTGTACCGGTGACCCCAGTATGGTATGGTGATGGACACTGCTGTACAGGTTTCCCGGTATGGTGTGGTGATGGACACTGCTGTACCGGTGACCCCAGTATGGTGTGGTGATGGACACTGCTGTACCGGTGACCCCAGTATGGTGTGGTGATGGACACTGCTGTACCGGTGACCCCAATATGGTGTGGTGATGGACACTGCTGTACCGGTGACCCCAGTATGGTATGGTGATGGACACTGCTGTACCGGTGACCCCAGTATGGTGTGGTGATGGACACTGCTGTACCGGTGACCCCAGTATGGTGTGGTGATGGACGCTACTGTACCGGTTTCCCGGTATGGTGTGGCGATGGGCACGCCACACGTCTCGACAGTGAATGGCCATATCGACCATTGGTGGTATTCCGCACCACTCAGTATTCAATGTCGATCGAGCGGTTACTACCCCACCGGTGGTCGACGGGGAGGTCCCGACGAAATCGAACCGCGCCGGAGCCGGAGTTGCAATCTATCTAGCTTTAAGTTGCTTTTAATTTTTATGTTCTTTCGGCAAGCTTGCGTCAGAAAATATCGTGGTTTGGACTTGCCGGCCTTACACGTAAAAAAATCTAGCGATACTGTGTGCATACTCCACGTGAAATTCCAGCTGAAACTTAGGTACGCAAAGACGAGTGTAAATGCTTGTTAACCTGCCCGGTATTATTGTGGTGATCGATACCCTCAGTAAGATAGAATCAAAACATAACGGATGCCACGCTTCATGGGTGCTGTGTGTCCAGCCCAGATCACCGGCGGGAACTACACTGCGTCTGGCGGTGCCACGCGATGGCCGCCACTTGACCTGTGTCGGTCGCCGCAGTGAGCCTCCACCGTCCCTGACACAGTCCCGGTGTAGGTTGTATGCTACTGTACTGGTGCCGATGTGTGAGAACTGTGTGTCCAGCGCAGATCACCGGCGGGAACTACACTGCGTCTGGTGGTGCCACGCGATGGCCGCCACTTGACCTGTGCCGGTCGGTGCCGTAAGCCCCCACAGTCCCTGACACAGTCGCGGTGACCCCCAGGCGAGCCGGACAAGACCGGCACGGCCACCGTGCGTGTGTACACCAAGAATAAGAACGACGAGGAGCCGCGCTTCACGCAGCAGGTGTACACGCCCAACGTGGACGAGAACGCCGGACCCAACGCGCTGGTGACCACGGTGGTGGCGTCCGACAAGGACGGCGACCGCGTCCGCTACGGCTTCGCCAACGGCGGCAACACGTACGGCCAGTTCATGATCGAGGAGGACACGGGCGTCATCAGACTGCGCAGCGGCGCCATCGATCTCGACAGGGATAAGTATGAGGTGAGTTGACAGCTGGGGAGGAGTGGCATTACCTGCTGGAGGCTGGTGACTGGAGGATAAGTATGAGGTGAGTTGGTGGCTGGGGAGGAGTGTCATTATCTACTGGAGGCTGGTGGCTGCAGGATAAGTATGAGGTGAGTTAGTAACTGGGGAGGAGTGTCATCATCTGCCGAGTGCTGGTGGCTGAATGATAAGTATGAGGTGAGTTGGTAGCTGGGGAGGAGTGTCATCACCTGCTGGAGGCTGGTGGCTGGAGGATAAGTATGAGGTGAGTTGGTGGCTGGGGAGGAGTGTCATCATCTACTGGAGGCTGGTGGCTGCAGGATAAGTATGAGGTGAGTTAGTAACTGGGGAGGAGTGTCATCATCTGCCGAGTGCTGGTGGCTGAATGATAAGTATGAGGTGAGTTGGTAGCTGGGGAGGAGTGTCATCACCTGCTGGAGGCTGGTGGCTGGAGGGTAAGTATGAGGTGAGTTGGTAGCTGGGGAGGAGTGTCATCACCTGCTGGAGGCTGGTGGCTGGAGGATAAGTATGAGGTGAGTTGGTAGCTGGGGAGGAGTGTCATCATCTACTGGAGGTTGGTGGCTGGAGGGTAAGTATGAGGTGAGTTGGTAGCTGGGGATGAGTGTCATCACCTGCTGGAGGCTGGTGGCTGGAGGATAAGTATGAGATGAGTTGGTAGGTGGGGAGGAGTGTCATCATCTGCTGGAGGCTGGTGGCTGGAGGGTAAGTATGAGGTGAGTTGGTAACTGGGGAGGAGTGTCATCACCTGCTGGAGGCTGGTGGCTGGAGGATAAGTATGAGGTGAGTTGGTAGGTGGGGAGGAGTGTCATCACCTGCTGGAGGCTGGTGGCTGGAGGGTAAGTATGAGGTGAGTTGGTAGCTAGAGAGGATCATCGTCTGGTGAGTTCATGACTGGATCATCAGTACAAGGTGAATTGACACCTGAATATAATCATCGCCTGAAGAATCCGAACTCTACCCGAACTGATCTGGCTCAGACTGGTGTGGCCTGGCTCATCCTGACGTTCCCTGAGCTGACCTCTTCAGGACGTTTCCTGACCTGACCTGACCTGATATGTCCTGGCGCATCGTGACGTTACCTGAAACAACCCAGCCCAGTGTGCCATGATGGTAGCGTATTTGGTATTGCCACTCTTGCTCGTGTTCGTGATCAGACGTAATTTGACGTGACGTGCAGACGTAATCTGATGTGACGTAATCAGACGTAATCTGATGTACTTAACTTTACCCGACCTGACTCGACCTGACTTAACCCGCAGGTGAACGTGACGGCGACCGACGACGGCTCGTGCTGCGACGGCGGCACCAGCACCATCCACACCAGCACGGCCGTGGTGGTTGTCTTCATCACAGATGTCAACGACAACAAGCCCGTCTTCAAGGACTGCGGAGCGTATCGACCCAGAGTGGAGGAGTCCGCCTCCAAAGGCAGGTCAGTCAAGCCTCGAAGGCAGGTCAGTCAAGCCTCAGTGGCAGGTCAGCGGATTTCCAGCGGCAGGTCAGCGGATCCTCGTCGGTAGGTTAGAGGATGTCCATCGGCAGAGCGGCGGATCTCTACCGACAGGTCAGAGGATCTCCATCGGCAGGTCGGTGGGTCTGCATCGATGGGTCAGCGCGTCCCAATCGGCAGGCCAGCAGGTCTCCATTGACAGATCAGTGGGCTCCCGCCAGTAGGCCATACGAATTCCGTCGTTGACCGGGCTTAACAAGAAACAAAGGCACTTTTCTCAGGTGCCAAAAGCAGGAAGCTGGTCGCGGCGCGGTCCAATTGCCGATGGTGGCAACGAAAAGGCGCCACGAGTACCCAACATCCACGCCCAGATTATCCCTGGAGCATCACACGCTGCCGGCCGGGTATCTGCTGTCGTTGGTGAGGTGGCTCTGTGCTGTTGTGCTGTTCGGGCGTCTGTCACAACTGTCGTGTGACGGCTGTCACCAGCACGAGGTCTGACAGAGAGTATCGTCCTCAGCGCTGCGATGGGCGGACTCGTGTCCTCGTGTCCTCAGGTCGTGGACAGAGTTGGCGCATCTTCTCCGCCCGGCGGCCGCCAGCACCGACCTGACTGTGCACGCCACAGGCCCATCCCATCTCGCGATTAGTGGAATAGAGTGAATGCACTGTAGAAAGGATGTTGTTGATGATCAGCTTGATGTAAGTGACCTCTAGTAGCCAGGAAATGAACCCAATCGGACTCGGATGCGTCAATAAACTGATGCCATAACGAGGAGAACGAATGCGTTACGAAACCAGCTTGCCAATTCTCTGGATGACGCTGCCCGTTTGCATCGTTCGGTAGTTTTGTGTTGGAGGCGGTGGCAACGGACGACGACAAGGGAGCTAACGGTGCTATTGAGTACAGCATTGTACAACAGCCCGGCCGGAAAGACAGCAAATTCATCATCGAAGAGGACACAGGCAGGATTTACACCAATAAGGTGGGTCCCGAAGTCGGCCGCGCCAGCAGGGACTGCTGTTAGCTGCAGATAATCGTGCATACACCGTGACATTGCAGCTTATCACTCAACATGTTCTCCTTCGTCCAAACTATTGTTTTTCTTGATCTTTCAGGTGGAGTTTCATCATGGCTAAACTTAAGCCTTACTCATACCGGATCATAGGTTTCGTAAACATTGACAGCTGCCCAGGAGGATTGGAGAGGGGACAGCTGAGCTTTTTACCCTTGGTCCTGCTCTTGGGCTACTGCCTATACGAGTTTCGTGAGTTCATGTAACTGAATTAGATTTTCTTCGTGGGATTGGTCAAAACGAAAAATGCGTCGCACACTTTTCATCACCTAACAGCAACACTGGAAGCCAGGAAGTATGTTTTGACTGCAAAATGTTGGGATGGAGTGGAGAACAAACCAACAACTATCCACCACCTATTGCCTTCCTCAGTGTTGAATTTGTGTCTTGGTATCCTGGATATGGGGAGGATAGTTGTCTTTATATTTCTTACATCAGAAACTCCCTTTTTGGTACATGCTAATTTTAGAACTGCAGTGTCTCTGATTTGGTTTGATAATTAAAAAATAATGCAGTTAGAAATAACAGATGGGCCTCTACAAACTTGTTAATGTGTAACGTGGTCCTGGTCGTCTTCCCATGGTTTAACTGTAATCTTGCTAGAATAGAATACCGAGCTTAGGAGCCTACAGGCTTTGATTGTTTTTGACGAATAGCGATACACCTGCAAGATCTCATTGCAAGGAAATAGCTAGCTTCCAGCTACAAGGAGGAAAGAGCGCATGTCCCTAGGGGATAATGCTCTGAACGATAAATATCCAGAACAAGTGTATTTTTTCCAGGCTCTGTCCCCCTGCCCTGCCTTATCCTGTATTAACTTGATGATACCTGCCTCTTCCCGACGTGTCCTGATCCGGATAGTCGCCTTTTAATTTGACCTGAATTGATGCGACCTCGTTTGATATAACCTTAGCATCCGGTTGCAACGTTATCTTACATGTACCAGGTGTTCGAAGGTGAGCATGGTAACCTATATCTCGTTCTAATCGGCCAAGCCTATACTGACAAGGTGCTTAATCACGACAGCGCCTGCTTCTGTCTCTGCCTAGCAAGGGTTTGCCTCGCCTTTGGCCACGAGAGTACCTGTCCGTGACTGTGACCTGACCTGTGTCACCAGGTGTTTGACCGCGAGGGCGACGACGGCAAGTTCGTGTCGGTGACTGTGAAGGCCACCGACAAGGGCGAGCCGTCGCTGGAGGGGGTGTGCAGCTTCACCGTTGAGATAATCGACGTCAACGACAACCCTCCGCTGTTCGACCGGCAGGTGAGACGATGCTGCGGCGCGGTAGGCGCCGGTGACGGGAGGGCGCGGCGCGGTCCGGTACAGTTGGAGATCCACAGAGCTAAGCTGTATTATAATGTGCCGGTGGTGCGGCGACCCTTGTATATGCCTCGAATGCTACTCATTTTTTTATATGGATGTGCAAGGTTGAGATTCGGACCACCACTCCATATCACAATGTATCCAGCAAATCACAGAACAATAGCGTACTACTCCGTATTACACTTAACCAGGTTTTAACCTGGTAAAGTGCTCCCTATAACAATCGCTTCTTCAATTTGATTTTCATGGAAGTCATGTTTTCAAGGTTGTCCACTAAGAGCGAATCGATACATATAAGCTTCCCTACTATACCAACATTGCTTGCAAAAGCATTCCTAAGCAAACCCAATAAAACCTGCATTTTTCCAAATATGAAGTGACCAACTCCAATTAAGGACCTGAATCATCTGTGCGCTTCATTCCAAAACATCATAACGTTTTCACAATCCCATATATTGTGCAATAATTCTTGCCTTTCCCATTGACATCTTCCACATAGGTCAGAATGAAAAGTTTTATGCGTTGCAATGATGCATTGACAGCGAGCATGTTGGGGATAATTACTGGAACATTCGATGCAGAACTGAGATTGCACTCTGGTACATAGCTGCATATGTAGCATCCCAATTAACGCCATCTAAATCTCTGTCCCAAGATTCCGAAATGTGGCGACTTCCTTGGTGCTTACTTTCAAGATGCTTTGTGTAGAATATCACGGCACCACGACCCGCTTCAAGTGCACGCGCTATCATGCATGCGGCGACTCGTACATGTTTATCTATTGGCGCAGTAATATTATCAGATTTATTGCGATATCGGTTGCTTAACATGGAAGGGTGGGAGTGGCAAGGTGTTTGTGCTAGTAGAAGGCAAGAGTGGAAGACTATTCGCTACGGTATAGTGTCATAGCCATATTGCTGATGACATATGCAACTCCCCAATGTCCAGTGCACAGGTCCTTGCAGGGCTGCTCTAATCCTGCCAACCTTCACTGTCGTTGCAGGATGAGTCGCGGCCAGTGGCCTCGGGCAACCCGAGCGAGAACTTGACCCACGTGGTCACCGACGTGCGTGGCGTCTACGACAGCCCTCCACAGTTTGAGAAGCCCGTGTACCAGGCCCAGATCACCGAGGAGGATGATCGGGGCCTGCCGAAGCTGATTTTGCAGGTGAATTGTAGTGCGAACCTGGCTGTCTCAGACTGCAAAAGAACACGATCACGCGATCGAGGTCCCCGAGAGGCCCAAATAACCCGCTTCCTAGATGGGACCTCCTAAAATTGCCGTAGTTCACTCTTAGCTCAACATAGATCAGGTGGCACCAATGAAGGTCAACTCGGGCCTACGTGAACGTAATTTGCATACCAGTTTCATCGCGTGTCTACCATATTTTTTATTTATTATTATCTAAATTATTTAGTCTTATTCCATGCAAAACAATGTATATTCGTGTATTAAACTAGGGAACACTAATATGCATGCAATTTGACCGCGTTTGGCATTTAGCTGGTACAATGCTTTCACACTTTGTGCTTGATCGAGCAGGTGACGGCCAAGTACACGGACGTCGAGCGACCGCCCAACATCGTGTACTTCCTGACGGGCCAGGGCATTGACCAGGACCACCCTCGCAACAGCATGTTTACCGTCAACCGCACGTCCGGGGAGATCCGGGTCACCAAGGTCAGTTGCCCGGCGGGCACTCGCCCGCAGCGGCTCCGTTTTGCCCGTGCATTGTGTCCGCTGGGACCGTTGCTTCCCAGTCGTCGAAACGATTCAGAATGACCATCTTTAACCCGCGCCGTCTCGGGGGGGGGCGTTATCCACCCCCTAAGGTTTTCCGCGGAGAGTGAAAGAACGGCGTACGGCAGCGCGTCAAAATTTGGCATACCTTTCCCCACATCAATTTGGCATGCTGTGTCAACATTTTGGAGTCATGTCATTTAGGGTGGGTCAACGAGTTAGTCAAGGTAAAGGGAGATCACCTTTAAAACAGTTCAACCAGTAGTTACGCTTTAACGGAAAAATATTTAAATGAGACTCAGCGTTCGCTTATCTTTAGGGACGCAACAAAACGCACCAGAGGATTTTGTCCCGTTTCTGATTTCTCATTAGTTTTGCACATTTCCCATTACAGTTAAAATCGAAGATGCTGGCTAAAGGAAGAATTTTTTTTTGTTGGAGCAAGTTGACTTCAAACAACGTTTTTCCATCCGCTTCACCCATTAGACAAAGGAAAATTAACTAAAACTTGAAAACGCAAAATTTTGAAATAAATAAGAAAACATTTGGATTTTGGGGTAGCCAGAAATTGTATGACCCTGGTCGATTTCGCTTTCCTTTTCTGATTCCAAATAGTTTTATTTTTCTTCAAACCTCCTGCAATATGAACTCCCCAGGGCCAAAAACATAATGTAAGTCGTGAAATCCTAGGCCCAATAGTGGCGTCACGTTTTAGGGGACTTTCGGGATGATGTCGGGCCCTACTCGTCGAGCCCTTTCCAATGACACCTCTTTTGTTTTCGTGCGACGCTTAGTTTAGAGACCATAGAGGGTCTCTATCAAGCCTCCCCCGAGACGGGGTGTGAGTATATGACTCGAAATGCGGGGAGAGTTAATAACGTTCCTTGACGTACTCGTTACACTTGCTGTGTCTCTCTCGCCGCATGACCAACCCTGAGGACAAGTTCCCTTCCTCCGAAGCTGACTACCTGTCCACCCTTCTTCGAAGCCCATTCTCTACCCGCCCTTCGCCGATGACTGCCGATATCTTGCACCTGCTCTGTTTCGCTAAGGCTGACGAGACCCTCGGAACCCCGTCGTAACGAGAGCGGGATCTGAGTCGTTGCGGGGTCCGACTCCGAGTCAGTTGAGTCAGTTACTCAGCACTCGCGTGTGACCCCGCTGCGTGTCGTTGACTGACCTGACCCACTGACCGGCAGCCGCTGGACCGCGATATGCCGAACGGCCGGCCCAAGTGGCGGTTCACGGTGTTCGCTCAGGACGAGGGTGGCGACGGCCTCGTGGGGTACGCCGAGGTCCAGGTCAACCTCAAGGACATCAACGACAACGCGCCCATCTTCCGCAACGCCATATCCTATGGCAGCGTCGCCGAGAACGGCACGGCAGGTGGGCCGTCTCGCTTGACACTGACCTCCACTTACATTCACGGGTAAATGGGCGGATACAGCATTCGCCCATTTGCCCGTGGCCTGTACACCGTCTCAGACAGGCCGACAGCGACCGAATCTATCTCCCTGCAGCGGCGATTGTCGCCATTCAAATGTCGCTGAATCCAGATACCATGCGCATTGGCTATTAAGGATAGTGTGCTCTCAGTATATGGGTGCACACCGCAAGCACATTCGAATGGGTGTATTGACTGCAGACATGTATAAATGTGGGGAGCATAGGTTTGCGCCCCACCTGTCGTGAGATTAACCCTCGGTCCTATTGGAGCTGGTTCCTCCACTTTTCACCAACGTTTCCGGGACCCAGATCCACCAGAGGCGGCCGGCCGTCTGTTGCATGCTTCCCATACTGCCACGGTAAGGGTCTACCAGTCGACCGACAGACGCGCGCCGAAGAAGGGCCGTGACCGCTTCTAAAGAACATGGAAGCGAAGGAAGCGACCAGATTGTAAACACCATTCTATTCTCACTTGGTCCCAGGATATAAGTGAATATAGAAGTTTAAAAATTACATTTGATTTGACATTGGAAAATTCACGTTTTTCCGTGGCTTAGATCAGTAATGTATACGTTCAACTTTACACATGAAATTTTGCAATAATTTTTTATTGACTTCGAAGGTCTGTCCCTTCTAATAAAAAAGAAAATAATCCCACATCGTGATATTTTCAGAATCGTGTTCGAAGGCTTCCAATAACCGTATTTAACGCCTTGGATGCAAAATGTCTGACGGCGAACTGGCATCCTTACACGAGATGAAGTTGAATTAGTTTTTAACAAGATGTGTTTCAATTTGGTGATTATGGTAGAATTGATTCGACACAACAAAAATAACTACGAATTTTTATGTTTGCCAAGGATGATAGTGACACTGATGCTTCTGTTTTCCCAATGTTTCTGCGATTACCGTACCTGAGTTTCACAGAGCTGCACGACTGACATGTACACAATTTACAGGTATGCCGGTGATGACCATGACCTGTTCCGATTTTGACGACACTGAAGTGGGTTCCAACGCCATTCTCACCTACGACATCGAGAAGAACGTGGTGGACGAGTGGTCCGGGACGCCGATATTTGCCGTCGACCCCGACTCTGGTGCAATCCGCACCAATGTGTGTTGTCTGGACCGCGAGAAGACTCCCGAGTACAGCATCCAGGTGGTGGCCATGGACGGTGGCGGCCTGAAAGGTGAGCCGACCGGCCACGACTCTGGTGTTGGGCTTCAGGTGTTGTGAATAGAGTGGAGTGCCACTCCACTCACCAGTTCTGATGTTGGCCTTCAGGTGGGCCTCAGGGGCCACGGCTGTGTTGTTGGACTTCAGGTGGACTTCAGGGTCCACGGCTCTGGTGTTGGCCTTCGGGTGGGCTTCAGGTGGGCCTCAGGGGCCACGGCTCTGATGTTGGGCTTCAGGTGGGCTTCAGGGTCCACGGCCCTGATTTTGGGCTTCAGGTGGGCCTCAGGGGCCACGGCTCTGATGTTGGACTTTAGGTGGGCTTCAGGGGCCATGGCTCTGATGTTGGGTTTCAGGTGGGTCTCAGGGTCCACGGCTCTGATGTTGGCCTTCATGTGCCATGGCTGGCGGACAGTATGTGGGTGTGATCTTTAACTGGACCTGATATGCTCCGCGGGGAGGTGGAAGCAGCTGTGTGGCTGAGCTCGGGTGTTCGATCGATTTAAGTGGTCAAAGTGGTCGCTGATTACGCCCCCTGGTAGCTGGCGGTGGAATTCCCCCGGCTGGTTCTAGTCCGTTTCTGTCCGTAGAGACGACGGCGACCGTTGTGCTGTTTATGTCCGACAGGGACGGGCACGGCGCTGATCCACGTGCGCGACATCAACGACATGCCGCCACGGTTTAGCAAGTCGGTGTGGAACACCACCGTGGACGAGACGGACGGCAACAACCTGCCCGACGAGACCATCCTCACCGTCACGGTGCTGGATGAGGACGAGACGAACAAGTTCCACTACCGGGTAAGTGTCTACTATCGCGGGATCATATCAACCAACTTCACTACCGGGCAACATCCCTACCGCTGGGAGAATAATAGCAAGTTCCACCTCCAGGTTAGTTGTCCAATATCGACGAGACAACAGATAAGCTACAGACAAACAGATAACTATCGGAGATGACAGAAGTTCCACCGCCGGGTACTTATCCACCACGGTGGGAAGGGGTAACAATCCACTGCCGGGTACATATCCACTACCGCTGGTACCAGCTCAAGAGATTCCACTGCGGGATAAATATTCGTGGGGCAGAACCACATGTATCTGCCGACGCCAGTACAATTACAAGGTCCACTACCAGGGGGTTGTCCAATATCGCGAGATGAACCAATCATTGATCGCATCCATGAGTTACACTGTTCCCCAGCTGATTGCATCGACACCTACCATGCCATTAGCTGACAGTCTCGGTCGGCGGCTTCTCGTGTCCCCTGAGTTACACTGTTCCCCAGTTGACTGCGTCGGCATCTACCCGGCCATTAGCTGAGAGCCTCGGCCAGCAGGTTGTCGAGAAGACCGGCTACGGCGCCGACAAGTTCACCATGGTGCGCAGCAGCGCCAACACCGGTTCCCTCAAGATCGTACAGCCGCTCGACTATGAGGACGACCGCAATCGGAACGGCTTCTCCTTCCAGATCCAGGTGCGACTACCCGCGGATTAGCTGCGTGACCACTGCCGTCGATGCGCCGCCAGACCCCAATAAACAAGCCCATCGATTGATTGCTATTGAACCGCGCCATGCTGGCCGGGTGAAGGGCGAAACAGAGCATTTGCGTCACTGCTCGGTGTGTTTTCGGTAAGCGAGAGAGCGTTGACTTCTGAGAGCGCGTTGTCACCGCTCTCGCAGGTGCATGACGGCGGAGGAGACGATCACGACGCCAGCCACCTGGCGTTCGCCACTGTGCACGTCGAGCTGCGGGACGTCAACGACAACCGACCCGTCTTCGACCAGTCGTACAGTGAGGTAGGCGGCGGGCCGGCGTCCGCCGTCGCACCTCCGGCAGACCCGGCCCGGCTCGTCGATCCACGTACATTCGGCTCGGACCACGTTCCGGCACGTTCGTTTACGTGGGGCCTGGATTGGAGACCGGCTCAACCTTGACACATTCAGGGCTTTTTCTACAATATAGACGAATGATGTAGACAAATGACAAAATACATCTAACAAGCTGTTAGATGTATTTTGTATTACATACGGGAAGAAACCAGTGCTTGAGTGGCCATATACTTGACATATTGTATGTGATAACTTGATGGCCCAGGACTATCTATGACTATTTAATCTTCACGGCTTCATTTGATTGGGTCTCAATCCATGTACCCGGTGCCAATGACGTCGCAATCGTGTGGCGTCTGCATGTTTCTTTCAGAGGTATCGTTTTATTTGCGTGCTATCATATAATTTCTGGTTAATCACTTCTGAGTTCAACAATCTTCGCGGTTTATTCGCAGCAAAATTCAAGCATAACAAGTTTTCACATATCACTCGTGCGCGCTTGTTTACGTGTATATTACAGCTGATCACTTTGAAGCGCCCTCTTCGATACGTCAGTATGCAGCATTGTAGGGAAGTTTTGCTCCCCAGGGCTCTATCGGACATTTTCGCAACATGTCTAGACAATTACTTCCTTTTCGCACGTGATAGTTTATAGGACCTCAGCGTTTGCGAGATTTAAAACCCCGAGTATAAATTAAATAACTCTGAGTGCCCATCTCAGAGCTCTAATTCCAACACATCTCTTGACAGGAGATGTGTCACACTTCCGTCTGGCCTGAAACGTCAGAGGCATTGCACTGCTTCTCTCTCCGACCTCAGAGCCAGCTCCGGTCGTCCGACTCTACTGCTGGCGACAGCGCACAACAATATCCAATAAACTGCTGTCATCAGCTGCACCCAGTTGTACACAGGCAGCCGGCAGATTGGGGGCGCTACAGCCAAAATGACCTCTGTCACATACAGACGAGCATTCATCCAGCAGTCACTCAATTAACACTACATTCATAATAATAGGCACACATATAAGGCACACCTGCAATCACACATATAGACTAAGACTCACGTAACATCATGCATTCCTGTCCTACACCTGACAACAGAGGCATTGGCCACGGGGAATGACATGTGTCGTACCTGTCATCCCACACACACTCATACTGCATTCGAGACGCACCTGCTATTACAGATTCACACTTCACACTACGGACACACAACATTCACTTCTGACATTACGCGGACACCTGCACTAGACATACATGCTATATGGCCTCAGTGACAGGGCCTGCCACATCACAAACATACTACTGTAATATCACTGCCATCCCATTCTAGCCGTACTCACTCACCTGGTTTGTTGACAACTGACAAACCTCATATCCTCACACACCTGTCCATCTCCCAGTCATGTACACACACACACACACACACACACACACACACACACACACACACACTCCCTATTTTAGTGAATAGTCGTACAGTTGTTTTGACGTAGGGTTTGAGCATTTTCAGTAGGAATGCAGGCATGCGATTACGCTTGACGTGGGATGTGCTGGCCCTCGCTCCGCGGCCATTGCTTTGTCAGGTATGTCGACGCTACTGTTGCGGGCCAGTCGTCCGATGTGAGCCATGTCCAGTGCCCTATCCCTGTTTTTATATCCACTTCAATTACATATAATCGAGACTAATTTGAGCTGGTTGTGCTGTGGGAAGCAATGATCCAAGATTCGCAATGCTAAGTGTCGAGGAAACTATGTCAATGCATTTCGAAGTAAAATATATCCTAAACCCTGAGTAGCATCGTGAAGGTATCAGCTACTTGCGGTTCCATTTCAATTCGCCATAGCCAAATATTCAGGAATCACTTTCCTTTACATCCTGACGGTTAGCTGAGTGAATTCGGTCACACTGGACCAGGGGCATCGCCGCCGGGGTGTGCAGCGAGCGAGGGAATTTACCCCCTGCCCTGTGGAAGGCGGCGTTCCTGACATCTGAGGAGGCCCCGTCCCGGAAGCGCACATAAAAGTTGAAGTGCTCTCTAGAAGAAAGGCTTCACACTGAGGACCGCTACCATCCGCTACCATATTAGATAAAAGCAGATATTTCTGTAGGAAGTCCCACAAAGCTTGAGATATTTGGATAGCCTTTCAACCCACTTTTCGGAGTGAGTGATTGGTTGGTTATTGGTTTCACGACACATCGACCATTAAGTTATGTAGCGTCGCAATCTCTCACGCCGATTGGTCGCGGGCGAAGAGTAGCGACAGGTGAGACTCGAACCCACAACATTTCGATTGTGAGACGAGCAACTTACCCCTAGACTACTCGTCCCTTCGGAGTGAGTGAGAAACAATGTATATCGTCACACACTTTGGGAAGGTGGCTCATGAGCCTTCGATATCTGGGTCCATCATCGCTTTCCTCATCATCTTCCATCCTTCATCATCCTCCATTCGACATACGTACCCGCGGTGTGGAAGGGCTTAAGTCTTCACACATTTCTGATTGCAGGCCAAAGCTGAAAACCTGGGGGCAATCCAATGTGCTTCCTGACTCAACCACCGCGCGAAAGAGGCGGGAAAAGTTTCTGCTTACCGTGAAGGGGTGGGAGGGGTGTCGCTCCCCTGACCTTTAAGTAGGCCCCTGCTCGGTAATACACAAAACATTTGAAGTGTGGTTTTCAGGAGACGGCTTCACACTGAAAATCACAACCAATCAGGAACAGAATGTAAGTCAAAGCTAGTGTTTGTAGTTATCTCCACAAAGATCTCAGAGACTTTTGTTCAAGGTCCTTCCTTTTGGGATCCTTGTATTTTGTGACAATGTGAAAGAAGCCATGCGTGCATTGGTGGAATATTGCATGTATTTCAGGGATGCACGGCCCTTACATGCAAGGGGCGTTTCCTCATTGGGTTCCATGTTAACAATCGCCGGGCCCAAGGTAGGGGCTCACAAAGATAGGATAGGTACCCGTCTTAAGACGAGTAGCCTCCTATTTCAACATTTTATTTAAGGTCACGATTACTGACCTAAGGTCCCGATTTGGATCTATCCACTGGTAACACTCAACCAATGACATGCCAACAAATTAAATCCCACAGCGAAGCTCGTTTTGACTGGTGTCACAACAGTTGTCTCGGTAGTTAAATATGTCAACTAGGACAAAGATATGCCGTGATGTGCTTATTTAATACATGTCAGCCATGTTTCAGGCTAGTTGTTCCATTATTAATTCGTGTCCACGGAAGTCAAGTACCGGGTTCAATGTAGGAAAAGCTGAGATGAGATGCGACAGTATATTTAGAGCTTTGATGAAATGGATTCATAGCATCCATGTCAATTTTACAAAACTGGTTTCATACATCCACACATGAATAGACATGCTGAGCACAAAACAAACACTGTTCTTCGACACGGCACTGCGGTACCTACTACACATCGAAGATGCGTCATGCATCCTGCGGTCACATCACACCATTAGTCTGTTATGATCTGATGGGTGCTTGACATCTGATGGGACATGATTTCAGCTACTGTTGGCCCGATATAGAAAGCTCCAGAGCGAACACTTTCCGAGCATGAAGTAGCTCAAGCCGGCTTTCTCTGATCGCCCGTGCATGGCAGGCGGTCACCGTGGAGATCTACGATCCTTCCCCGCAAGATTTCTGGCGCATTGGTGCTGTCAGGAAGTGGCGCATAAACGCAAGGACATGTCTTACGTACGCTGTCAACTCGTCTCCATCCCAACTCTCGCTACACCGGAGTTACATGCTTAACGTCGGCCTAAGCCACTCACGATACGAGCACTAAATAAGATGGATGGCTTTCGGTTCTTCTGTGCTGCAGTGCAGCTTCTTCAGGCACCGATGCAGTATCGAGCATGCGGAAATATTTTTGCTTCGATGAACATTCGCGTTGTGCCTTTGGGCACCCCGTGGCACATCGTAGCCAGGCCGACTAATAACATGCGACATCGTTCAACGACTGCGGGGATGTGCTTGTCCTATGTAGATGAGGACCGATGGTGACACCTATGATTTTGACACTGAGATAAATTGAAATTCCGTCGCTTCCGAACTAACCTGAAAAGTTTAATTCAGAAAGTTGGTATCGAATAATGAACAGGGCTGAATTAGAGGGCAGGGCATATCATTATCACTGGATGAGGGAAGGCCAGGTAAATAGCAATGCGTAGTATGGTACAGTCACCAGGATATCCTTCTCCGATATACACTGGATTTAACGATTGCTATGTGTGGAGGGATATACAGCCGGGGAAATGCGTAGGGAACGTCCACCCATCCCGTTGACGCATTAGATGAGCTTTTGAGGAAAAGGACATTTTCTGGTTAAGACAATTAAGCGCTCCACAAGGGTACGTCGAAGGTACACTTTTCAAAGATTCAGTAATATACTTGCTGGGCACACGCACGGTTGCCAGACGGCTTGGAGCACGATTTCATGTATTATAAAACACATCCAGAACGCACCAGTCGTTTACAGCCCTTGTTGAAATAGACGCAGCACGTGTCAGCCAGACTGGCCGCGCCGGCACAGCTGCGTGCTCATTCGTCCCACACGGTTAGGACAATTCGACTGTACTCGACGACTGTGCCTGACTGCGCCTGCACCACCGCCCCCGCCACGAGCCTCAGATCAGTGCCAACGTTGAGAGCCGCAGTCACCTGCAACAGTTGGATTGTCGTTAGGCACAATCCTAAAGCTAGGAAGTTCTGCAGTCAGGGACCACGCTGCAATAAGCCATAGGTTCTAGATACCAAATGCCAGTGGCGAGATATATGACGCCAATTCTTTGTTAGTTCATTGTTCCCACCTTCCCTATTTTGGAGCATATCCTCGTGATCAGACCTGACAGCGACGTGAAACTTTGCGCCTTTGTAGAAGACAACATACCCTGCAACATATTCCAGGGATAACCAGTTTTTATTCTCACCTAATCTCGTGACCTGAATCGTGGTGAGCCAGATTATTGTTGCGTTTTCGTTGGAGAAATATCTGCACATAAATGTGCAAAACGACTAAGTATTTCGAAACCCTGGTCTGACAGCTCTCAGAAAGCATAACCCTCAAATGAGACTTTGATAAGAAGTCTCATTTTAGACGAGAAGACTAAAATGAGAAGCGCTGCCGACTTTGACCTCGTCTAGCTCATGTGGTCGTCATGATATGTACTGCCCCTCAGGGAATGTACTGTTGTCCTTATCCCCATGATTAAAAACGCGGCAACACATGGACACCATAGCTTGCTACCCGGTGCTTTCTTATCCAGTGAGTTCGACAAATGACACGTTTGCCTTGTAGGCACGAATTTGAAGGATGTTCACCGGATCCTTCATCATGCAGCGACGAATATCTAACCCGGTGCACCTTTGGACATAGGAAATTGTATCCCACTGTACCTTGCAGCTCACTTCCATAATCATTCCAGTTTTGCTACACATACACAAATTAGCGTATTTAGGGTGCCGTTGGGCCGTGCCCCTCCACCCCTTAGGCGTCAAAGGGCAGTTACTGGCTAACAGGGCGCCGAATGCGCCCTTTGTCCTGCAAGTGGTGTGCCCGAAGCTTGGATGGGTGTTCCAGATGGATGAAGGATGTCTCAGGTCTGAAAGCAAAAATCTGTTGGTGTGCAAGGGGTGGGGATGGCCCAGTAGTTACGATGTTGAGCTCTGGATGCAAAGGTCCGGTGTTCAACACTGGCACCGCTCTGGATATTTCCGAATCCCGCGGCCCACTGGCGACACAGTGTGGACTCCGCTATTAGGCATGATTGTGCATACAGTGGGTCGTGAACCACCCAATAAGCAAAAAGGTACGAAAGTGTGCGCCGTGGATCTACACTACGATCCCAAGGCCTGTAGCTGCTTTCATAAACTGAGGGCGCACACCCATGATTGCATTCTTTTTCAGGTTTTCGGTCGGTCCGAGCACTGTTCTCTCTTCCAATGTGTTTGGTATTGACTATATGCGATTGATAAGTGACATTTCTATATTTCGGTGGATTATTTTAAAGCAGGTGTGTATGCTTGACTAACGAAATTGTTTCTTTTGTTGTGAAGCTATTGCAAAATCATGTATTTATGAGATGATCATGCCATTAAGTATGTTTTCTTTCTCAAAATTTTGAGTCCAGTGACTCCCCGTGCTGCGAAACACTGACATATGAGACCCGTAGTTCATACTTTGATAAGATGATATGGCATCTGGCGTCGGCCGTGGGTGTCGCATTAGGCCGCCGCAGGCTGAACAGGGTTGTACTGGTGGTGCTAATGTGTTAGGTGTCGTCTGCAGAGCCCTGACCCATGACCCCGAGCGGTGGGGCGACGAGTGGGTTGCTTGTGGGAAACTGAAGGGGGATGCTGGTCTGCCTGAGCCAACAAAGCAACTAATATTATTAATGGCTTGGCTAGTTGTCTGCCAAATCCAGAGTACGTCGGGTGACTACATTGGTATTAGTGCCACCGTCAGTGGCCATAGCCTACATCGGAAGTGGGCTGAACGTAGCGGAACCCTGAATTATGAACGGCAGAACGTTTCTTGTTCTTTTTTTCCAGAAGAGACGACGCACCGAAACGGTCACGGCAAGGACATGCATATAGTGCATTCAGAAGTGGCATGCACGGCGCACGGGGCCGTTGTTAGGGAGGGGGTCCGGCGTAAGGGGTCAAGTTAGACTCGCAATAATTCCTGAAAATGTGGAAAGTTCCATAATTGGAGTGCAGATGTCTCCCAGAATACTTCTCGGGGTGAGAATGGGTGACTGAAAAACAGAATACCCCTTATTAAATACCTATATACTTTTGCCTACTATTTTTGTTTCAAATTTCCAAATGGCCTTGAAGTATGAAGGAGAAGTTCCCTTTAGCATTGTGTACTTTTTGGAGGGCAATTGGTATTATTGTGCTTTAGGGTATTCACGAGACAAATTTTTCATACATTTTAAACCTCCGTGAAGAAAAGAAAGGGGCTAGGATTGGTTAGGCTAAGGAAGGTTCTAATTTTTTTCCGAGTTGGGAAATATTATAATTTGTGTGGACTTTTCAAAAAGGGTTCGATTGCATTAGGTTTTTAATTTGATATTTTAAAGAACGATACATTTTTATTTAACCATTTATAAAACAAATCCTTACATGGGATGCTAGGCTAGATTTGGATAGGTCATGTTGCAAATTTTTAACCCTTAACATCATTTGTGTATGCTAACCTCACTCGACAGTCTTCAATTCGAAAATTCTGGTTGGCACCCCAGCCTCTTTGCATGATTTCAAATACGACACTAGACGAAAATAACACATTAATAGGAACTGGAAGTATGTCAGGGAGATTGGTTGGTACCGTCCCGCCGTCTGACTGGTCTCTATTATAACGGAATAGGCTCGTCAGATGTCACGCATTTGATTTCCATAATCTTGTTCTTAAAACTTCTGGCATTTGTGAAAACGCATGACAATCTATGCTTTTCTTTCCTAGCCTTCCGTCCCCCCCCCCTCTCCACCAACCACCATGACCTGCCTAGTCTTCTGACCAGGAAAAACCTCGAAGGAGCTCCTTACACCTACTATTTAGCAGTAAACACACAACCAAATGCAGGCCTGGCTCCATCCCGTCCTTAGTAACAAACAACTACAATAGATGCAAGCAATCTGTACATCTTCACACGGCCAAAATAGGATATTGCGCGCAGAAAGCAGCCTCTGTTTCATGGATCCTTTTTATTTTGGGTCCCCCTTAACAAAATTACGTATGCATTCCTCCTTATCAGCTCTACTCACTTTTTGTTCAAAGGAAGCCCACCTAAAGCGGGCATCTACTATCGACATGCCATAAAATCAAGGTAGAAATATACTGTCTACTTTGACACAAAATTCATCCGCACAAGTATACAAATATCGACCCCTTTAGACAAAGCCTCGCTATCTAATCATGAACAACCCAGGCCCTTGAGTACCACTCGGTACTCGCTCCCAACATTGGATAATTTGAGGATTGAAGGATTGATGTCACCATACTTCTACTCCGAGTGTCAACTATGCTGCCTCTCAGGGTCTTGCATGTTTCTACAGCTTCCTTGGACATATCACTGCCTACATCGTTAACTTCTACAATGAATCATACTGTTGCAGCACAAATACTACCACTCTACAATCCGCAACCATTCTAGCCTAACGCTACTACTCTACTCCAGAACCCCTTCTAGCTAAACGCTCACATTTAGAAACCGGGTTTGGGGAGCAGTAAATAATCTCCGATTTCGAAGAAAAAAATATTCGTTGGATATGAACATGCGTCGACCCTGTTTAAGACCAGATATATCATATGCTTAAGGCCTGCTATATCAAGAAATGTCCTTAGAGTTACAGAAAATTTCATTTTGGTACAAATTTTTGGTCTAAATTCACCAATTGGAGAAGGGACATGTTCCCTTTGGCTTCGCTGGATCCGACCCTAGGGCATCAATTTCCTTAGCTTAGGCCCTTGAGAAATATGCACGAGTCTGACTAGCTAGGTTATTGTTACAAAAGCCACCATCCAAATACGTAACCCTCGAGTCACATCAGTTATTTTTATCATCATAATGAGAGAAATAACTGCTAACAATGGTGCGGCTAAAAACTTCTTAAGGGGCGGGGGAGGGGGCGACTCCGAAAAATGTGATGAAACACAGGACGCTTACGGCGCGCGAAGCGCTTCGTAAATTTCTGGTTTTCGTGGTTAAAATTCCAACATTTCTCAATCCATCGTATTTTAGGGTGCTAAGGGTGTAGTGGGAGGTGGCCCCCGCCCTGCCCACACTATCGGATAAGCATTTGACTGCTAGCTCTAGCCTGCTCGTCCCTCGAAGCCTCTTCCTCACAGATGCTCCTCCAATTATCCTAAGACCTGAAACTTATTACTCGTCCAGGACGGGGTTCTTCTCCCTTTAACACGATGACCGGAGAAAAGGCGGAATCCGTGCACTACTGTTCTGTTTCGACGATGTCATGCATGAACAGGGATATTGTTTTGATTGTCTCACAAATTGATAGTACATCCTACGCCAAAAAAAACTTTTGGAGATCGCTCGTAATTATGAAAGCTGCGGGCATGGCTGGAGATACCGGTCAGAGAGAGATGGGGTGGGCCACTGGTTTTGCAATGGTTGGGTTTAAGTGTTAGTGTCTCACTTTCCATTTTCAGTAGTTTGAACATATGTCCC
This sequence comes from Imbricaverruca yamaguchii, assembly GCA_034440575.1. Classification (NCBI taxonomy): domain Eukaryota; kingdom Metazoa; phylum Arthropoda; class Thecostraca; family Neoverrucidae; genus Imbricaverruca; species Imbricaverruca yamaguchii. The sequence continues at coordinate 778,798 of JAOTOL010001531.1, read as the reverse complement.
GAAAATAAGAACCTGGACCACCCCGCCACTGGTTTGATCACAGATTTCCAGTCTTGAATGCGAGGTACAAATGCTCCCGAACGTCGGCCAACCGGCCCTCCGCCCAGTTGCCATGTGTTCAAGGTCACAAAGGCTTCGCTGGCATAACGGCTCGACGCGCCGGAGAATCTCGACCTCATTTGATCCTACCGACCCCCCCCTCTCCCAAACCCAGGTTAGCGTTATGAGATAGGTTTTCGGGTGCGCGTGTTACACCAATCTGGTAGCTGAGAGCGGATTTCGCTCTCTTCCCCGGTTTGGTTTTTCGTCTGCCGTCCCCTACCCAATTGTGATGGGGAAGAAACTCGGTGACTTTTTCTAACTTTCTTCTATAGTCGCAAAATTTTAATCGCATGACTACATCACAGGCGGCACCAGGGCAAATATTGTGAGGCACATCTGACGGATTGTTGCGAAAACGTAGGAACAGCATGCCTAAATATCATCATCGTGTTACTGCTCAGGTGATTGTAATTTGTAATTCAGTTGCTCGCATTATCTTGTTTACCTACAAAAATGCCTATTTTGAGCCAAATCATGTCAGAGGCGAATCCAGGGGAAGACAAAATTGGCAACAAGCGACCGGTTTTCTGAAAGCGGCATCATTACGTTGCCGTTATAAAGTTTGGAGGAAGGAGGAGAACAAACGGTAATAATGCGTCACAAGCAGTGACGGAGCCATAAATGTTCCCAATGGCAGATCCAGTTGATGACGAGAAGTATTCAGAACATGCACAAATACGCTCAACGTATCTTCCAGCCAAAGACATCCCTTTCAGAGGAAAAGGCGCCCCATTGAAACGAAAAGGCACTCCCCGGAATCCTCGCGATCACCCCCACCCCCACCCCAAGCTGCCCGACCAACGAATTTTGCCCCCGAATGAAAAGATCGAACTAAGCACCTCCAAGGAAAACATGTCCCCACCTGAGAATTCCTGCATCAGCCTATAATCAGGGTCATTTATAATATGATTCCCTGGTGACTACTTTGCATGCGTGTTGATTTCTGAAAATGATGGGGGGGGGAGGAAAAAATACACGAAGGGAATGGGTAGGCCGAAATGGATTGATTCAGGGCAAACTCCATAGCGTCATATGTTAAAAGTTGAGAATATTGAGAATATATAGACCCATACGGCTTTACTTTTTCTCCATGTTTTCCTCCTGACTTTGCTATTGTAAAAAAGCCCATTTCGACATCATACAAATATAGATCTCACCGGCAAAATTAGCTTGAACTATTCAGTTTTGAAATCGGCCCAATAGATTCCGAGATCTCAGGGGGACAGTTTTGGAATGCCCTCCCCAAATCTACAGATTCAGGTCTAGCAAAACCATACCGTAAATGGGTTAAGTTAATTTGGTACCAAGTGTCTTATCACCTTCCATGGGCTGCTATTGTCCCCAGCTCCATTATAGCTCCATTATCTCCTACACCCACCTACGAAAGTTTACCATATACATTTTTTTTCTCGCAAATTTATGGATACATATCACTGACTTTCAGTACAAACTCAGAATCAATATGTACTTGTGGCGACCCACTTCTGATATTCAAACGCTTGCATTCTTTGGTAAGAGAACTTACCATACCCATTTGACTTCTATGGGTTCGCCAATGGTATAATACACAAGTTAGCTCGTTGGCTATGTGGTATCATATGAATAAGGGCATGCAAAGTAGGTGAATTAGTAGAATAAAGCCATCCCTTCGATGATAGCGTAATTAATACTACTTTGGTAAAACCAGTAACTTGTTGAACCAATTTTGGCCTCCCTTTGATCCGCCCTTGACATATTAGGCTTAAAACAAGCATTTCAATAGATCAAGAAGGTAGTATGAGCAGTTTAATTTCACGTTATAACGTTATTTCACCTGAACAGTGAAAATATTCAGATGTACGTCCTCTTCCTCAGCTTTCCAATGTAAGTAAAAAGTGCCTTCCAGAATTGATTCCTGGAGCCGCCTGTGATGCGATTAAGACACGAAAATGTCGGCACGACGTAGAGTAAAGAAAGGCAGGAATGTTTATCAAATTTCACGCTCTTACCTCATCAAGGTAGGGAACGACAGACGAAAAACCACAAGCATGAAGAATCTCCCTAAACGGAAGATGCCAAACGAAGGTGCTTGAGGAGCCACAAATTAATATAACTTCGCCGCTGCTACTATCATGGAATGTACCGGCATATTGCAGAAGCTAAATACATCGATAAATTACGTTGGCTTCACCAAAATAGCACTCACCTTTGAATTCTGTCCAAATCCTCTCCTGGCTGGAGCAAGCTGCAAACATCATCGAGCCGCACACCACGCTGCAAACATGATCCCGTCGCGCCCTCCAATTCGGTGTAGTGGTGGGCAACGATACTTACGTTCAAGCCTGTACTTTGTCCTCGTGATGGGCGCACAACCCAACTATATATATTTTGCATGTGTGTGGTAAATGGCCTAAAACTAAAAAGAATATAGTATAGTTTTTCTGGTTGCATTTGGTCAATAATTTCATTCAATTTATTTGCACTCACAGATGGCAAGAAACAAGTACCAAAGAAGTACTCATTCGTTCCCCACCATGCATTCGGACGTCACTAAATATTTCAGCTTGCTCACACTTTATCTGCACAGTACACACACACACACCCACTGGACACACACGGTCACAAATATGGTGAAAACCGAGAATGTGGAGAAAACTCTTCAGGTGACTGGTAAGCATCTGATAATGCTGGAGACGAAGTTTTAATACCGAGGACGTCAAAAATGTCCTCGGTATACACCCAACGTCCTCGGTTCCCAGGTGTGCAAACAGAAAATGGCCTCGGTATACACGAAGTACAAGTGCACACACACACACACACACACACACACACACACACACACACACACACACACACACACACACACACACACACACACACACACACACACACACACACACACACACACACACACACACACACACACACACACACACACACACACACACACACACACACACACACACACACACACACACACACACACACACACACACACACACACACACACACACACACACACACACACACACACACACACACACACACACACACACACACACACACACACACACACACACACACACACACACACACACACACACACACACACACACACACACACACACACACACACACACACACACACACACACACACACACACACACACACACACACACACACACACACACACACACACACACACACACACACACACACACACACACACACACACACACACACACACACACACACACACACACACACACACACACACACACACACACACACACACACACACACACACACACACACACACACACACACACACACACACACACACACACACACACACACACACACACACACACACACACACACACACACACACACACACACACACACACACACACACACACACACACACACACACACACACACACACACACACACACACACACACACACACACACACACACACACACACACACACACACACACACACACACACACACACACACACACACACACACACACACACACACACACACACACACACACACACACACACACACACACACACACACACACACACACACACACACACACACACACACACACACACACACACACACACACACACACACACACACACACACACACACACACACACACACACACACACACACACACACACACACACACACACACACACACACACACACACACACACACACACACACACACACACACACACACACACACACACACACACACACACACACACACACACACACACACACACACACACACACACTGCCGGAAATTTTAGGGTCAAGGTTATTAAACTGAGGTCGGGTCAAATTTTTTATTTGTATCGTAGTAAGGAGAAAACGTTTCATGTAAAACATGATAGAAGAATGATGTAGACATTCTGCTTTCAAATATATGGCAAGGTCAACAGCGTGAGGTCAGGTGAAGTATCATGTATATTCTACACTGTCGTCTTGTGTGTGCTTAGTTGTTTTTTTTTGTGCGCGTCAGCTGCTTTGGTGATATTATGCAGGCACTGTCGTCTTGTGCCGAATGCTACTCTTACTCATGAAGAGAAATTTTTATTCGGTTTCAGAGCCACGTAAGTAGTACATCATCATATTAGGTGGAGAACCAAAGACCTGAGATGACCCGAATTGACCGGATCTTATTTGTTTCTGTCCCGGGGGCAAGTATAAAGAGGTGCAAAATGTCGGACAGTAGGAACAACTGGCAGATGTGAGAGGAATTTCCATATAGCTGTGAGTGACACGAATAAGGTCACAGGGTGCTGCACCCAGAAGCATTTCTGGCCGCGCCGTTGTCGGTACCTGTAATCATTACCTTCGTGGAAGTAAGGCCAGTCTTGCTGCTGGGAGAATATGCTTTTCTGATGGCATCGATATCCATCGATCGAAATGTGCAACAAGAGTAGCGGTGTCTCAAGCATATTGAATGGGTGTGACGATTTGGTAAATATTAATGCATGGGTAATATGGGTACCTTCTGATGGTAAGGTGAACCGTAGGATGCGAGGAAAGACAACTAATTCACAGAAATCTGCTCGGATAGATCCTGTAAAGCCGTAACGTATCCCACACCGTTTACTGTGAAAGACCGGGGCAGTGCAATAACACCATTAAACGCACCGTACACCACGGTTGGATCTATACCTTATAATTCTGGACGAGGAGAGGACAAATTCTGTGTGATGAAATACCGAGAGGATATTCTCATTCACACTTGTAACATCAGAATATCACTTTGCAGTTTCCATTGAATCTTAAGCACTTTACCACAGGGCAATTAATTGTCCAATAACACCATTTAACGTGCAAGTAGAAAACACGGGGAATAATTTTGTGAACAGGTCATGCTGCGAATGGAAATATAATCCAGGAAAAGCCCGTTTTCTCCGACCATGAAGTCCACTATGGCGCACCAGGGCCGCGGAGGACATCGCTTACTGTGGCGCACGTGTGCCCAGGAGCACACCGTCCACTATGGCGGACCAGGGACGTAAAGTACACACCGTCCACTGTGGCGGGCCAGGGACGTAAAGTACACACCGTCCACTGTGGCGGGTCGGGGTCGCGAAGTACACCTTCCACTTTGGTGGACCGGGGATGACGAATACACCGTTCATTGCAGCGGATCAGGGCCATCATCAGGCCATATGATATCATGCCATGACAGTGGCGTACCTAGGATTTGCGATGGGTTGGGCAAACTGATTTGGAAGGCTCCTACCGACTCCCATTTTTTAGAAGTCCCCGGACCACCATTTTTGTCAGTGAGATACTAATTCATTACATTTTAAAATAATAATTAGTGACGAAGTTATCTGTCCTGTCGAGGGGGCCAAATCTGCGCCCATCATTTCTGAATCACGGGATTTCAACACTAACACCCGGTCCTGTTCATAGGTTATTATTTTCGTACCACTTGATAAGTCACCTTACACTGCTGAAATTACACTGGTTGTCGCAAAAAAAAATGTAAAATTTCCCGATTTCAAGTATTCCGGTTAATCATGCAAGGTCGCCAAAACGCCAACAGTTGTGCACATGTACCTCGCACGCCTTGCACACTCGCCATTCGCATTCGCCACACCACGTGCGCTTCTCCAGATTCTGCTAGGCCTCCAACATTTTGCTAATTGCTGTCACATGATAGTCTTGTGCCATATTTGGCATATAAGTTTATTGATATGGCGGATCGCTTCGAAAATTCGATGAATTCAATTCCATGTATTAGTTTTCTTCTTCTCACATTTGCTGGTGGTTAAGAAATGATGATGCACTGAGATTTGATGCACTTCATCCCTTTGGTTAAATATGCTCCCAGATTGTCCACTGAGCCGAGACCATAGATAGGTGTTCGCTGTTTTGCCTGTTCTATTTTCATCGTCTAAGGATGTGTTTTAGAGCTCCAGCCAATTTGTTTAGGGGCCCGGCACATATTTGAGACCCTGATACTTTTTAGAGATTCGTTGCTTTTTTGTAAACCGGTGACATTTTTTAGGTATCGGTGCGTTTTCGAAGACCCCGATGTCTGTATTTGGCATCCGGTCTCTTTGTTCCTTTTTACGACCAATTTGCTTTTTGTGGCCCAACCATATTTTAAGGCCCTGTCGCTTTTTGCAAAACTCGGGCTTTGCAGGGCCCAGTGCATTTTCTACCTCCCGTTGCGCTCTCAGGGCTCCGCTGTTTATATGAGGCGTTTATTCATCGCACATTTGTGGAACGCAGCACAGCCTTGGTTACTTCGGTATAATTTACCGGTGTACTGGTGCGACATTTCGGTCACAGGTGCATAGTTTCGGTGGACCCGGAGTAGTTTTCTGGGTTCGACGCAATTTTTCGTGACTTCTAAATTCCTTTCTAAAGTCCGAGTCTTTCCATGGTTTCTCTGGCACCTGGCGCTACAATGTGTCTCCCGCATTTTTTATAGCTCGTGTGCTTTTTTCGGGGCCGTACGCAATTTTTTAAGGCATCTGGGGTATGTTTGGAGCTCTGGAGAAATTTTCCTGACTCGGATATACATTCTTCGGAATATCTCCTTATTTTGGAGGGCACAGGCTTACTTTTTATCGAGTTCAAATGTGGTTTGTGCGGCCACGCTGTGCTTCCAGAGGGGAATCTGTGATACGCCAACCCAAATGCTTGGTACTACTGCCGGAATTCTGGGTTCACTACGCGGTATTTGGGTGCATCGTCGCGAGTTATCGGGGCGGGGCGTGTTGTAATTAGCTGTGCCCCAGCGCGATTTTGGTGGACCCAGATGCAAATTTCTAAGTGTCATGGAGCCCGCTGTATTCACTTACAGACCGCTACACGAATTCTGGGCCCCCGAAGCGAATTCATGAGGCCCAGCGCGATTTTTGGGGGAACCGGCGCAATTTTTGGGAGCATACCCCTTCAGTATGTGGGTAGCATTCTTCCCTTTGGTACGCCACTGCGGCTGCTCAGCGATTTTTTCCCGCAGCTGACACCATCGAGAGTAGAATGGCCCTTCGGATAATTGTCTTTCAAGACCTATTTGGATTTTGTTTTTGTCGGTGCTCGGGTCGATTTGATAGAGTCCTCTTGTGATTGTTGGCGTGAGGTTTATTTTCTGTAAGCCCCCTGCAGGATATTTTTTTATCCCGGTACGATAACTCGGGCTCTCGGTGCGTTGCTTTTTTTCCATGCCCCAGCAGGATCTTTCCCGGGGTCCAATACCTTCTTAATTTGTGGATCCTTGACGCAATGTTTGTGCTCGCAGGATGACATTCTGGGTAGATATTGGTTCTTGTGAAGCCAGCTGCGACTTGTGGGGCTCCGGCGCGGCGTTTTGGCTCCAGTGAGATTTTCAAATAAAGTGGCCTGATTTTTTTGGTCTAAGTGCGGTTTTTGTGGCACTGTAGTCGCTCGTTTGTTATACCTTGCGCTAGTTTTAGTGGCTACGACACGTTTTTTGTGGGCCCAACACCGTTTTGTGAACTTTTGGAGCCATTATTGTGAAGCCTTTGAATCCAAACGATTTTTCGTGTCCAGCCTGTTTTTAGTTTCCCCGGTTTCATTCGTTAGGTGATCCCAACGAGACTTTTAAAGCCCCGGTATGACCTGCCATGCCTCTAGTGATGGACAGGAGCCAGAGCGAGAAATTTTGGTATCAACAGGTTCAGTGTGATTTTCACGGGGCTCCGGTCCGACCGTTCCTGGCCCCATCGTGATTTGCTTGCACAGCACACAACTTTATAGTGTCCCAGGTGCAAACTTTTGAGGCCCCAGTGTCATTATCAGGGGCTTCTGCGCCACTTTTGGGGCCACCTAATGTAAATTTCTGAGCCACGGGGCCACTGCAGTTGATGCGCCCTAAAACCCAAATAACTAACTGAGCCACGGGGCGATTCTTGAGGAACCAAGGGGGACTTATAGGGAGCATGACGCATTCTTTTCCTGAGCTCGGCGGATTCTTGGGACCCAACAACCTGTCAAGAACTGCCCACAATGCCCCCCATTCGGTATGGCACTATGCAATGCAATGCTGCAACATGAGAATCCAGGAATAGTTCATCTGTTTCATCACTCAAACGTGATTTAAATTCCCAAGTTCTTCAGAGAGTTTGAGGAAAGTTAAACATCTGCTACATGGATCGGCAAGGATGGAATATAAGACAACAGGACTACCTACCATGGAATTCAGATCACAGTAGTCATGCTGCAATACATACCTTCTTCCACAGGCTGCTTTGGAGATGGATGCGCTCCTGAAGTTTGATTAGGGTTGGAGTTAAAGGTGGATTGGGCAGCGCTGTGAAGGATGACATGGTTCAATGGACTTATTTCTGTGTGTCCCTTTTTGGGTGTCTTTCCAACTTCCCAACTGAAAAGCATCTGCAGAGGAAATGAGTGGTCGCATCATGTTCAGCACATTAATGAACAGTGCATTAAAAAAAGTAGTCAGAGATTACCATAAACTGAAAAATTACCCAAAAAGCCAGGCAATATTGCAGTTTAAGGTAACCACCGGACTGAATTTTCCACACCCTTTACCTCCATGAAGCATGCAAAGGGTTTTGCATGCTTTTGGTTTTGGTTTTGTTTCATTCATGTTTCATTCATGTTTCTTTACCTAGGTTTTGTTAAGTCAGGAGAGGTTAGGCTTTGTTCTGAGGAAAAAAAAACATTTTTGGAGGGGAAATTATTAAAAATATGCAAAAAAAAAGTTCATGCCAGATCAGATTGGGTTAAGCTAGGTTCTTTAAGGTGGGAATACCTTAGAAGAAATGCCTGGAGAATCTGATTTAAAAGGAATTCATTTCTTGCATGGAAAGTTGGGCCAGGTTTTGTAAAGTTATCTTACGTCCTTCTTGAAGTTTTCTGTGCAAATGGGCTTTGAATTAGTTAACATGCCATACAAAGAAATACCCTAAAAATACAGCATAACCTAACTTAACCTTGCCTAACCTGGCTTTGGAGAACCCAATTCTAAGAACAAAATTGGAAATAAATATGAGGCGATTTGTTTTCTTGAAATTGTATTTTTTTTAAATTAAAATCACTTTGCCTTGCCCAACGAGGATTGTTGTGCTTTAAGATGGTAACAAGACAAGTTTGTTCCAACATTCGCCTCTGTAAAATAAACAAATGGGCTATATTTCGTTATGTTGGGTACGTTTAGGTGTTTTAAGTTGGAATATTTTGCAAAACGTTTCCCAAATTAAAAAGAACATAAATATTTATTAAAGCTGTTATGTTGGCTAGGTTAGGTTGGAGTAGGTTTTTTCAAGGAAGAAAATATCCTTGAGATTTTTAGAATGTACGTGTTGATTTTCTTTTTCCAACGGGAGGTTAGGTTAGGTTACGTTTTCTTTTTGTTTGGTTGGTTATTGGTTTTACGACACATCGACCGTTGAGTCATGCAGCGCCGCCAATCTCTCACACCGATTGGTCGCGAGCGAGGTTTTTTTTTCGTTTAATTTTTTAATACATTTGTTATCCTTTGCCACTTAGTTCAAAGCACTTCGGTGTTATTTTGCTCACCACCTGAAAAGTAAGTATTTGCACAGAAAATAAGTGGCCCATAATTTTTGTAACCTTCATAAACATTGCTTTGAAATGATAAATTCCAAGAAACCCTAAAACACAAATTTACCCAAATGAGTGGTCCCAGCATGTTTCATTACATTCTTAAACATTGCATACAAAAATAGGAGACATCAGAATTTACCTTAAGCTGTACACTTACCAAAAAGTGTGCCGACCCCGGACAGAAATACAACATTGGGTGCCCCAATCCTGGGCAGAGAAAGCAGAATAGTATAATATAGATATAAATAAAAGCAAACTAAAACCAACTCTTCTTGAAGACAAATATGGTACTCATGTGGTATTAACAAAGAAACCCTGATTACAAATCAAAATAATAATAATGGACTGGACTTGTTGAAGCGTTCCTACCAACTTCTCCATCTACAGCTCCTTTGGGAATTAAACATGAGCAAATCGTTTTAAAACCACATTGAATATCAACAAATTGTTTTATAATCACATCAACCTGAATATATATCAAAAGGTATGAAGTATATATAACGTATCAGATCGACGTCACATGAGTTTGGCCGGGCCCTCCAATATCGTTTGGCAACCGGTGACGTCACATGGGCTGGACAATTGCTCAGTCCCGTAGGCGCTCCAGCCAAACTCACATGTTTTCCACGCAACATTTTCGATATTAAATACCACCAAAATTTACTACGCGGGCACCGTTTGAAGAAGGTCGTAGGTCTGACGTTATCCATTGCTGCACTCTATCTTATTTTATCCGGCCCTGCTCTACCGCTCCTCCTGTCCGTCACTGCCGAAATGCCACCACCGGCATTTCCTGATTCCACTAGATAATTTATATGCTTAATCTAATATATTTGCATTTACATACACCGCATCGCATCGCATTACGCACACACTGCTCATATACTTCCCGCCATCTTCGACATCTTCGTCCACTTCCTCCCCATCCTAACCTTATCATATTTGGTCCCCCCACCCCCAATGAGACAGGTCGCTCCCAGCAATGAATTTGGCGAAAAGGCAGAAGCTGCGGAAGATAGTTTTTAGGTTGGTTCAGAAAGGTTTGGGGAAAAAGGATGACATGCCAGAAGTTTAGCACTCACATGTTCGATGGTGAGTGGCGAGTGGCCTTGGCTGAGTGCTTCCTCTCCTCCATCCGAAAACTCAGCCATCTGGCCACCGCTGAACGGCCCTCAGGCGTCGGTCCGGCGTCAACCGCCGCGCGTGTTCCAGACCCTTCTCCCTGCGTCTGTCCGTTCTTCTCCTCCCTTCCTCCTGTCCGTCCTGTTCTGTTCTGTTCTCTTGAACTTGCTATTGCTCCGCCCTTTTTTTCCTGTACCCACTCCCATGGCTTCGGGGTGAGTTCGCGCTTTTGATTGGTGGAATGTGCCGTTGGCTTTGCCGCCTGGGGCCTTCATGGCGTTCTAGATTTTGCGTGGTGACGGATCCAGGTCAGGGCACCGACCTCACGGGCCGATGTCCCTTCTTCCCGGGGTAGTCCAGATGGTGTTTGCACTTCCGGCAGCCAGCTGTTCGCGGGGCCGAACCGTTACTTGCGCTCACCGTCTGTTGTTGTCGGACCGCCCGTTTGATCTTGGGCGCTGGCGCCACTCGCATGTGCTGCTTGTTGCCGGAACCGCCGCTTTGATGTAGTGGCCGGCGCCACTCGCGTTTGCCGCTTTCCGGGCAAATATTTGAAAGGGACGGGTAAGGTGGCCGGGAGCTAGCTGGATTTCTGGCTGCCTGTTCGGATAGGAAAATATATTCAAATTTTGCTGCCGCAAAAAAAATGTAAGCCTCCTTACAGTACCAGGTCGGTCTTTTTTACAATCATACGTTCCAAAAGTATTCCGAGACAACCGGTGAGAGCGATGGGTCGAACATTGTTCGGGTTGCAACATTTCCAGGATTCGGAGCAAATATGACCTGACCATAATTAATTAAATGTTCGTAAGTTGCAATGTTTCGTGACGTCCGACCAATGTCTGAAAAAAAAATACTGCAAACTATCGGGGCCTACAAAAGTATTACCCGCGGCGGAAATTGCTACATTCAGTTCTGAAAGTTGAAAAGGGATGTTGTATATTTCAGTGTTGTCAGAATCGAATTGTGTCAAATCGGTGTGAAAAGTGTGTTGTGCATTTTGTAAAAATTCAGGTCTGTAATTGTTATCCGAGCTATTATGGGCCATGGTGTCCGCTAATGTGTTTATCATTGTTTCTGGGTCTGCAATCATGATGTTTTTGATTTTGAGGGACGGGAGTGATTTAAATGGTGTGCATCCAGATAACCGGCGGATTAATTTCCAGATTTGGTTTAAAAAACGTTTGAAAGGTGAGTTGTTGTAAATATGAGGTCCATGATCGGCGCCTGGAATCGCAAATAATACGGCGGGTTCGTGCCCTTTCATGAGTACGATGGAGTAAATTGAGTGTGTCGGGATGTCTGAGATATTTTCGAAATGCTCTTTTCCTGACTGAATTGCTCTGTACTACTTCCGGACACCACTAGGATACTAAATTATTTTGCAAAAGGATTTGTGAGTGGAATTGTAGTAGATCCTTCTTGGACAAGTGTATATATAATTTGGTTGTTTTCGACGGGAGAAATGTTGGGGTTCTATTGCATATGTAGAAGTTGCTGAAATGTTGCTTAATCGGACTTCGAAATTTTCCAGCGTGGTATAAATATGGGCGTGGTATTGGTTGCTGTTGAAAATGTGAGTGTCAATTTGATGTGGTAGTGGTCATAAATGTCGATGTCAACGATCCAGTGGAAATCATTAGGTAGAGTCGGAGAGCATATTGATAAATCAATAGCTATTTTTGTATTATGTCAAAGATAAAAGGTTGTCTCCCCGGTGTTAAGTAGTACTAAATTATCTCGGTCTAAAATGTGTTGAATGATGTGGCCTCGAGTGTCTCTATGTGTACGTGCTTGATCCCAAGCTGGGCTATGTGCATTAAAATATCCGAGGAATATTAATGGGATCTTGAAATGTCCCATAGGGTTTTCTAATTGTGTTAAAAAAAAGGTGTGTTGTCGGTGTGTGGTGGAATATAAAAGAAAGATCCATCTATAATCCTACCGTGTAAACGTAAAGTGCAGTCTACTGCTTGCAAAGGTGAAATAAGTGTACTTTGTGTATGTATAAAATCATTGTTCATGTAAAGTGCCGTACCGCCACTGCGATTAGATCCAAGGACGTCGTCGTGGCGGTACAGCGAGTAAGTGAAAACATTGAGATTATATGCATCGGCGTGCAAGAATCGGGTTTCCGTAGTGTAATGATAACAATGGCCTGCGTTTCAAAACATTTTTAAAAGGTCGGAAGGTTCTCAACTGTTCTAGTACAAGTTCCGTGTGCTGAATCCGAAAATGCTATTTATTTTTCTCGATTAGCTCAAGTTTTCACACTACGTCAAAGATAACAACTCACACATGTATCAGTAGCGGAGAGAAGTGAGAAGTGTGAAACTTGGTGATCAGGACAAGCCGTTTGCCCCTCATATCTGCTGCAAGTCATGTGTGGAAGGCCTACGAGCCTGGAAGAACAAGACCCGGAAATCTATGCCGTTCGGCATTCCCATGGTGTGGCGGGAGGGAAAGGATCATACCACCGACTGCTATTTTTGTATGGCAGATCTGAAAGGAGTAAATCGAAAGAAACAGATGCATGTAAAATATCCGGATGTGCCATCAGCCATGAAGCCAGTCCCTCATGGTCCAGATCTCCCCATCCCTGAATCCGATGTCGACATCGAGTCATCTTCCGACTCTAGTGGGGATGAAATGGACGCAGACGCGTTTGGTGCATATGAATCGACCGAGAACGATCGACCGGTACCGTTGAACGAAGCTGAGCTCAATGACCTAACAAGGGACCTGAACTTGTCCAAGGAATCTGCTCAGCTGCTGAGTTTACGGTTCCGCGAGAAACGTTTGCTGGCGCCTGAAACGACATTCTTTTGGTATCGGAATCGCGAAAAAGAATTCAGAGAATACTTTACCTTCGACGAAGAACATTCTCTAGTCTACTGCAACAACATCGCGGTCCTAGTAAAAGCAATGGGTACAGAGTACATCCCGGGAGAATGGAGGCTGTTCATAGACTCCTCGAGTAGGAGCCTGAAGGCGGTTCTTCTGAACAACGGCAATAAGTTCACGTCGATTCCTGTTGGACACTCCGTGCAACTGAGGAAAACGCATAACAGCATGGAACTTTTGTTGTCTGCTTTGAACTAGAATGAGCATGGTTGGCTGATCTGTGGTGACCTCAAGGTAGCAGGTCTCGTCCTTGGGCTGCAGGGCGGCTACACGAAATATCCATGCTTTCTATGCCTCTGGGACAGTCGGGCTGACAAACAGCGCTATGTACAACGCGACTGGCCACACAGACATACACTTGAACCTGGCTCCCACAACGTGCAGTCACGCCCCCTGATTTAGCCACAGCAAATCATACTTCCACCACTCCAAATGAAACTCGGTTTGATGAAAAAAATTGTGAAAGCACTGGATAAAGAAGGACGAGGATTTGCATTTTTGGGACAGAAATGTCTTCATGTGAGCAGAGTGAAGCTGAAGGCCAGGCGAGAAACGCTGTTAATAATGGCTAGGCCAGCCATGATTGGCAGTGAAAGGTTTACTTGTTCGGCCCGGTAACACCATCCAAATTAGAGCATTGGTCTGTCGATCTATGTGTTTGTGTACCGCTGAAGGGTTGGGGGTCAGGAGCTAAATTTGGGGACCAAGCAATTAATTAATTAATAAGGAGAGCATGAATGGGCCGAGCGAATGTGAAGTGAATTAGGGGAATGAACGTGAGTAGGTAGATTTAAGGATCAGCGGAAGCCGCTTGGGGCTCAACACAGGCACCTATTTCGTGCGGAACATTGCACAAAATTATACTAATACTAGCGTCCAAAAAGTCCGAACACGGACATGTCATTCAATCCAATGACAAATTTAATTGTTATTAATTCTCTCATGCAACGTATTAATTATAATCTGGCTAAAGACTCTCACTTACCTATATGGTGTTCCCAAAACTTTGACCTCGCACATATATAAATTCGTGTTAGGGACGGCAACTCAAACCAACATCACGACGGCTGGGGTTTGGGGATGTGTGGTGGAATTGGCGGTGAAAAACAACATAATACACCACTGATATAGGCACAATGAACAAAAGGGTGAGTTAGGTCAAGCCCCCAATAAGTCAGTTCAAGTAGTTCAATCAGTTCCGGTTTAGTTTAGGCTGCATCAAGAATACATTGTACACACCCACTTCGCACACCAGTTCCCGTTCCAGTCGAGCTTAGGCAACATCTAAAATACATTTCACACACCCATACCACTCAGTCGAGTTTAAGTGAGGTTAGCAACAGCTAAAACACGCTAGAGGTTACATTTTAACACACAGTTTACCCACGTACACATTCCACTCACCCACACTCCACTCACCCACACATCCACACACCCACACCCCACTCACCTCACACACACCCACCCCACTCACATCCCGCACAGCCACACCCCCACTACACCCCGCACACCCGCACCCGCCACCACCCCGGACACCCCACCGACGGCAGAGTCGCCACCCCTACAGTACCTAGAAACAAATTATGTTTCTCTCCAATTCAATGCGGCTTCTGTCATGGACACAGCACAATAGATCATCTCATTCGATTAGAAACGGACTTCCTTCCAGGATAAAAACCGCTTAGTTATAAGAAACATCAACACACCATCGCAGTATCTTTTGGACATTAGCAAAGCATGTGATGTGGTATACAAACCCTCATTAATTTGTAAATTTCTTCACATCGGCGTCGGATGGAATTTAGCTTATTATTTGATAGGATTTTTGTCTCGCTCCCGTCATTTCCATCTCCGGTGCAGATCAGCGATTTCCGAGTTACATTTTATGAAAAAAAAACAGATTACCACAGAGAACCTGTTTATCACCGTCATATATTTTCGCCGATATGCCACCTCAGATATCACAACCACTTTTTGCAGACGGCAGCACAAATTGGTGCACAGATAAAATTGAAGAGCATTATCTATTTAGACTCAAAAACGCACTTGACGGCATAAACCAATGGTCCATCAAGGACGGTTTCACATTTTCCCTCCAAAATCTGCCACCAAAACATTCAGCAAATCGCTTTCAAGCCCACATTCAGAAACAACACTTCATCTCGGTAACACTGACATAACTTTCGTTAATTCTTTAAATTTCTTGGCACTATTTTTGATCCTAGGCTTTCCATGCATCGACACATGAAAGACGTCCAGGCCAAATGTTTCCACAGACTCAATTTATTTCGCTGCATTAGTCTTAATCATTCGGATCCGATCGACACACACTACTACAACTGCACAAATCATTAGTTCTTCCCACCATAGAATATGGTTCCATAGTTTACACAGGTGGCAGTACCCCGCCGCTTTGAAAATTTTGGACACCTTACAAAATGCATTCTTCCGCATAGTACTCGGTGCAATGACCACGTCCCTCATCACTTCTTTCCAAATCTCATCAGAAATTCCACCATTAGGTCTCCGAAGAATCGAACAAACACTCAGATATGCCGCAAAAAAAATCAATTTAAAGAACACCACCTTATACATGCAACTTTACAAATTCTCCCAAATCTACACCACGAATATTTAGGTCCTGATAAAAAGCGAACCGACCTTATCATAGCTTCATGCATCAGCACATTTCTACACAACTCCAATACAATATTCATCCTATTACTGCTCTTCCTCCACCAACTACACCACCATGGCAGATGACCGAAAGATATATATTTAGCTCACCAACACTACAAAATCGCAGCTTTGACCAGAATACGTGAAACAAAAATTCCGCCAGTTTCGTTCTCGTTATCGCCACGCTCATTTTGTTTTCACCAATGGATCTAAAGACATAAATCACGCAGGAAATGTCCAGGGGTAAAAAAAACCATCAAGTTGGTCGCCGACCAAACCGAAGCAATCGTGCGTGGTCTCCAACCCAAAAAGCGTACAAGTAGGTAAATGAGCAATATGGGCACGTGGCAGTTTGCCTTCGAGTACAAATTCATTGCTGCTATTTGGTTGTCCTGCAACCATGAAGGACCGTACACACGAAAGATAAACCATGCATTAATTCCGATCAATATACCGGGCCCACTAGCAGTTTAAAAAATACCCATGAAATTGATTATGACAAAGAGCCTTCGCCAGGCCCCATCTTATCGACTGTAACAAAAACTGGCAACATATGGAATGTCGTGCCCAGCTAAATCCGCTTGGTGATTCTGGCTCCAGTTTATTGTTGTGTATGGAATGTCGTGCCGAACTAAACCCGTTCGATCATTCTGGCTCCAGTTTATTGTCGTATATGAAATGTCGTGCCCAGCTAAATACGATCGGTCATTCTGGATCCAGTGTATTGTTGTACACGTTAAAAAAATATATTGTGCACATGACTCGCCACCCCAGTTATAACAAGTTGCCCTTTTGCCCCTCCACACATAAAAGAGAAGAATACGGACTGGATGTTTATTGGCGAATGGCTGAATCAACTCACATAAACAAATATTGCACTGGTCGAGCTTCAGCAAAATTTGGCATGCGGATTTCAATTGTGGTAAACTTATTGTGCGTTTTATTTTGTCTGATGGCAACAGTTAGGGTCAAGGGTGTGCATTATCACAATAAGCGCGCGAAACTTTTTTCTTGGGAGCAAAACTATGGGCTAAACTATGATTTTTCAAGTGGTGAGAAACGAAAAATGAGCCGCCACAAATAAACAATTTGGCATCATATTCAAAATCATAAAACTGTGGGCAGTTCCTGAGAGTGTGCGTTGTGTACAATTGCGGTTAGATAAGCGATTTCCCAGGCGAGTTTTACTAATATCTGAAATATCCACTCGATATTTACACACATTCATACAATCATAACCATTTCCAAGTAACTGAGTGTGTTGCAAGTCTAGAACACCTCTGTCTGAGCACGCGCAAGGGCAACACTAATTATATTTCTTTGGAAGTTCCTTCAAATATATTAAAACGCTCTGATTTATCCATAGCCGTGAATCCCATGTACACAAATCCAGTAGAGAAAGGCTTGGTTAGATAGTGTATCACACAACCACGACGAACGTTTAGACAGCGGTTTGTGGACAAACCGCTAACTGCCCCTGGTGGGCTAACTGTCACCAGGGGCAGTTAGCCCACCACCGGAGGAGCCGCGCCCAGCCCGCGCGCAGCGCCAGCGGCGGGAGACGCAAAACAAAACTGTTGCACGCACAACAGATGAGTCGCAGGAGATAACGGCGACATCAGCGAAGATGAACAACATTGAGGCGCGGTTGAAGGGTACCAGGGCGTCTGCTACAGCTGAATAGTGCCCAGGCAAGCGGCGCGGCTGTGCGAGAACTTCAGCGACAGTTCTGCGAGATTCACACCCTGTACCCGCACGATCAGTGCAGAACCACAACGGCGGGAGGCAACAGCAGGTGACGCCACAGGCGCACCTCCGCCTCGCCGATGGAACGCCGCGGCTCCAGCAGCAGCAGCTGGCGATTACAACGCGAGAAGCCGTGCGGTGATGGGGAGCGTCGTGACGTCGTTAAAGACGACTGGACGCTCGCCACGTACAACACATCCGAGGACACCAGACGCGAGTAACACCAGGACCGGCAGCCTGGAACAGCCTGGGATGAACGATGCGTCGATGCCAATAGATCAGACCCGACGCAGTCGACACGAGGTGACGACACGGGACGCTGGGCAAGATGCAACGCCGGCGTCGCCAGCGACGATAGCCCCTACAAAATGTCTTGGGAGAATGTGTTGGGACCTGTTCCGTCCATTGGCATCTCTAGCTTGCCTCGATGTGTGTGACCCGAGCCTGACCTCTGCCCGACCGCATACCAAATACAGAGTAGCCCAGTACGAGCCGGTGTGTCTTGGGAGAATGTGTGTACGTGCACGAGAGTGATCACCACTGCTCCGCACAACCAGGACACAATCGAACATATCAAAACATAACAAAGACAACCACCCAACTGCCATCAATTTCATATACCTACACACACCAATTTGGGGCGGGGATGGCCGA